>JBBMOL010000013.1:9000000-9420000 GCA_037954665.1 Laguncularia racemosa | reverse complement strand
AAACCCTAAACCTAAAACCCGAAAATCAAAACCCTAAACCCTAAAACCCTACAACCCTACAACCCAAACCCCAAACCCTAAACCCTAACCCTTAACCCCTAACCCCGAAACCCTACCTCAAACCCCTATCCCCTAAACCCCTAACACCTAAACCCTTAACCCATAACCCCCAAACCCTAAACCCCTAACCCTAACCCCCAAATCCTAACCCCTAAACCGTATCCCCAAAACCCTAAACCCAAACCTAGAACCCCTAACCCTAAACCCTAATCCCCAAACCCCAAGCCCAAATCCCTAAACCTAAACCCTACACCCCAAAACCTTAATCACAATACCCTAAAACCCCCCAACCCCAAACAACAATACCCCATTACCCTAAACACCTTTAAACCAAAACCCTAAACCCGCCTGAAGCCCGAAACCCTGCACCTAAACCCTAAAGCCCAAACCCCTAAACCTTAAACCCCAATACCCTAAATCCTAAACCCTTTCCCCTATCCCTCTAACCCCTAAACCCAAACCCTAATACGAATTATGATCGACCTAATCCTAGTTTAATGGGTATGTCAACATTTATAAGACAATCTTAGTATTAAAGTGTTTAATTTTATTTTTTTTTTAAGATATATATGTATATGATAAAGTTTCTAAATATTAATAATATAAAAAAAATTCATATCTTACAATCTCTAAATAATAATCGTCCAGTTTTAATAAGTCAGCCCCTAAATCTAAAATCTTTGATATCATTTCCTTACAAACTAGTAATCATGTTAGGATTGATTTGCTCAATCAAACCTTTCTCTTTTTTTCCTTTTTTTTCTTTCATTCTTTTTTTTTTATCATTATCGGGTTACGACTCCAACAAATCAGATTCTTCCTAACTCTTAAGGAAGGTTTAGCATTAAAGAGACGTAAGATTTAACCGGATTGGGAATAATGAATCAAACAAGCGATTACATGGGGCATTTATACTAATGTTGATTGAGTAGTAGGTTTTACTGATACACAGTTCCACGACTAGCTACTTTGTATTCCTAAGATATAATCTCGTTTCTTGTTCATCCAAGAAATAATCAACAATATCCTGCAGGTCCACAGAGGCGAATAGAGCTCTTTTTAATGCTGTTGCTGTATCCACTTGGGTTTTGTCACCGTGCTTGGGAAAGCTATAAACGACATTTAGCTTATTGAGAAATGGAAAAGAACAGCAAAAGGAAAGAGGTCAATGAGAGAAATAGGACCCCGCTTCCTCACAGCTTTAGGCAAATTTGACGCTCTGCCACAACCGCTTTCAAAGTATCCGTAAATGACAAATCTCGTGTAAAGCAGGTACAAAACACCCGTCCGCTTATGACATTCATTATAGATACCATAGACATATAAGTGCAACTACAGAAAAATGCCTCTGCATACCACTTACCATTACACAGATATCATTAAAGGTTTGCAGAGACAATGATTACTCGGATTTATGCAGATTATGGAGAATGTACAAAGAAGCAGATGACAAAAAAATACAGAAAGAGTAGCAGAGTAGATCCATACCGGTGGCAATTGCCACCATCTTGCTCCTTTCAAACATCTTTACTAAAAGGATCATGACAATTACATGTCCGAGTTTCGTCTTCAGTTCATCAAGTGAGCAGATTTTCATCCATTTAGGCCTTACCTATAAGCCATAGAAGTCATTAAAGTGATCTTCAAGCCCTACAAATTCAACCTTTTGAAAAAAAATACAACTCCATAATAACGTATGAAATGAGTGACTGTGCAAGGGAATTACAAATCGACAGAGTTATGATGAGTTCATTCAAGTCCCCAAAAAGGGCGTTATTCTTCTTTCTCTTATTCTTTCAATTTTGCACTTTCAGTCTACTGTCTCAACTAATGATGTTCTCACAGATGCAGCTTTTCAAATGAACAAGACCATATTGTTTAGATGTTCTTTAGGGGTGAATAATTCAACATAAGGTGGGGTTATTTCCTGGATAAAGTCCCCCCAATGCTTTCTATCATTACATATGATCTAATCTTCCAAATCCTTACATATTATGGTAGCAGTATCAAAAAGGTTATACTAACTAGACTTTACTGGGGGGTGGTGGCTGGTGGGGGGACCATCCTGCATTAACATTTTCTGCAGTAGCTAACTACCAGAAATTATTGTCAGCAGCAACCATTCTTCATAAGTAGTTTCAGCGATAACTAAACAGGCCAACCCACCAATATCTACCATTGAAACAAGTAGTAACTCTTCATTACATTGGTAATAGTTGACAATGGACCAGATTAAGATTACTAACTTGTATAAAAAAGGTTTATAGAACCTTTTCCCAGTATAAACAAGCACACTCCAATTAACAGATTGGATTCGACAAATGATCCACTGATATTTTATTCTGAGCTGAGTTTAGCACAATATATAGACGTGAAGTCTAGGAATTAGTGGAAAATTATCTTTGATAACTTTCCAAGTGTTATTGACTGAAAGATTGGTGTCCATTTCTGTCCTACTGTAGAGTACATTACATCCTTTCTGGTTATGACATCAATCATGCCAATTTCTTTGTAGTCTTGCAGTTTCTATTTTGAGGAGTCAGAAGACAAGACAAAACATGAGGGAAAATCTCTGGCGTCTAGTATCTGTGCACCTACCTGTCCATCTGAACACTTTCTTATCTTTATTTAAAACATAATTTTTAGGATTTCATCAATTTAAGTATACACTTAATTTGAAGAACAAAGTTGGACGCTGTGTAATAAGAAACCTCTTTCAACATGCTTTCCTATGATTTTTAAGCAAGTATGGATGGTAATACTGGCTTCTCAAGTTGATAAATGGATAGTTCCACCAACATTTCATCCTAAAACAAATCAGGTCATACACACTTCACACAGGATCTATAATTCCCAGTATTATACTCCATGCAGTCAATTACCCTAATCGTCCATAAGAAATTCTTCAGCATAAATCGATGTATTGACAATTGTATAAATAAACCCAACTTCTCTCTTCACTGTCCAAATATTTAATGATTCTATAAGCATTTATTACTTCAAGTATTAGTTGCAATCAGCTAAAATAAGACATATTCAGTATATGCTGCATAGAACTGCTTACATCAACGAAGAGAAGCTGCAATGGGTGCATCTAAGTTGGAAGAAATTACACATACCTTCAGAGCAAACATTCCAAACAACGAAGAGCCCTTGAGGGCACGGTCAATAGAGGGTGGTACATCTGGAGGCACATTACTGACGAACAAACCATACAGCCCCATGCCAAAGATTAGCATTACTGTTCCAGCCAGATAAACATCTGCATCAGGCAGGTAAATTTAGCATTACAGATCAGTGGGCATTAGTGCTATTGTGAAAAATGGATCATCACTAGACATGAAAGGTGAACATTTACTGGTACTTCTGCAATATTCATCTCAAATGCAGAAAGACAATCTGGTACTACTTAATGGCCTCTACGTTGGGAGAGCACTAAGGCAACATGGATCTATAATATCTTCATGAGTTATTAAAAGCACTTATTTATTGTCAAAAGAATATGGAGAGCAAATGAATGATCACATCTTCAAACATTTGAATCTTTGACTATCGCTGAATCTTCCAACATCAATTACCTCACTCAGAGAACTTTTATTTCTTTTTTTCTCTTCTCATTATGTGACATCAATGTCAATATAAAAGCAAGGGTAATTTCAATTTGGACTATCCAGAACTCAATTTCATTTTATATTGCTGGAAGCAATTACATTTTGAAAAGTAACTGTCAAACTTGGTCCAGAGTGGTGACAACAAAATCAATTTTTTAGGGTGCATTAATAATTGTTTCAAACTCTGGTTTCTTCTTCCACACCTATTTATTGTGTACCTCTCTTATTCAGACATATACCTATCCTATTGTTTGAATTCTACAAACATATATGAATCAGAGTTCCTTATATCTCAAATCTAAGCAGCCTTTGCTTGAAAAGCATTAATGATATCCTTACCGATTGCTTCAACCAATCGAAGAACCATTTGTCCAGTGTGTATGCCTTTCACACAGCTAGACCAGTAAACTTTATATGCATCAACGATGTAAACACAACCCTACAGCATGAAGCAACATCAAGAAAAATTAGGCCACTCAAGGGTGGGTCTGCAGCCAGTCTGCATTGCTTTGTCTATGCTTACAAGTATAAGAATCAATTTCTGGGGGGGAAAGTGTAGCCTTTGTGGATCCAGTTACCAGTTAAGCGCAAGAGAATATTTCATTTCTATATTCTCCCAGTGATAATAGTGCTAAATAAAATAGCATGTTGCAGAATTCCCACATAAATGCTGAAAACAGTAAGTGCAAAATAAGTCATTAAATTCAGGAATTCTCTTCACAATTAAATAAGGCAAGAGCCCATGCAACTTAATAGGATGCTTTTGGAATAAAAAATTATCTAAAAACAAATTCATGTTTATGGGCAATGTACAAGGAAATCTTGCAGTAAAGGTTATGCTGTTTGGCAAAGGATTGTAAAGGATAAAGCTCGCATTCATCTCCACTTTTATGCACTTTAGACAGAAGATGTAACAAGACACTATGAGAACATTGAACCCTTCACATTCATCATTACTTATTACATACATTACAGTATTTAGGAAAAGTGACTTAAGCATGGTAAGTATCATAAGAACATGTCATTCTAAGACATTAATGCTGCACAATAAGAAAAAGGCATAAAAAGAGAATGTACATTTAAAAAGCACAGAAGCGAACCGGCCAGTGAACCTCCAATAGCCAAAAGAGCCAAGAAGCGAAAGTCAAAGATTACCTGCTCCACAGTCAAAAACATTTACCCTTCAGTCAATGAGCAGAGAGGAACTATCCTCTACAATAGAAGGGGGAACTTATAGTTATAATGGCAAATTTAGTCCATTTAGAACAGCATAATATTATAAAACCATAATCACCAATGAATGCTACCGTAGTAGAACAGAGTAACGAATCACTTTTTCGAGGGAGGGAGGGAGATGGGGGTGAGGGCAGTAGAGATGGAAGAAAAGGAAGAAGTTCCCTGACACTTTGAATTTCTTACAGAGTTTTTGTGTGTTCGATAAGCGTGGTTAATCCATGCAATCTAAAGAAAAAAGAAGAGGCGGTAACTGGGCTTCTACCGAAACAAGAAAAGACACTAAGATGATAATCACAAAGGACAATGACACTTCAACCACACAATCAAAACAATGAAAGGAGATGACCGGGCATCTGAAAATATGAATGAAAAAAGAAAACACACAAGAATCCCAATCACAGCATGAGAAATTCTTCAACTCTCAGTGTAGCCATGCGTGAGCTAATTCGGAAGCATAGATCGACCCTTCATAATAACCATGGCAAGAACTTCTATAAAACAGCATTTCAAAACCTCATCCAAATTACATGCATGAGGTGCCGCATTCAATGTATACAGCAAGCAATTAGCACCCACGAGTGCATCAGGAATTCTATCTACACACACTAGCATCATAATCTGGGCAACTTTTTCAAAAAAATTTCATCCCTTTTGCATTTGAATTTTCACAAGCAGGTGGAATTCCCAACCATAGGCTGAAAGACATGACGCACCTTTCACAGGGTGGATCTTGTTGAAAATTTTTGCCCTTGTCTAAGTTACATCGACTTCTCAAGTTACAAGATTCATCTAACCTCGGTATTATGTGCTTTTGTATTTCTTAGGATAGAATTCAATTCAATATTGTATTACCTGAGTTAGAACTCCTCTTTCTTGTTCTATATAAGTACGTGTACTATGAATTACATATAAAGTGAAAATATATAAATGGGAATCGCATTACATTTTCAACAGATCTAAAGCAAGTGCACGCTTTTTGTGCAAACAAAGGACATTAATAATTAATATCCTCCACAATAAGACTAAGCGACCTGTATACAGTTTTGGTGGAGACATAATCTCCAAATCTTCACTTCTCAAGATGCCACACCGTCATTTTATAATTCAACTGACAAAGGTAGTTGTCACCGTCATCCAAAACCTTATAACCACCAAGCACATTTGCTTACCATATACTAATTCTCTCTCACTACAGGATTTTAAAGATAACACGCTATTCTCTATAGTGAATACTACCGATATGGGAAAGGAAAACTGTACGGACACTCTATACTATAGCCACACAGCAATGACAACTCAATATTTTGAACAAAGACTTGTGATATCTAAATCCATAACTTTACCACACCCAGTATTTGACCTCATAGTCTAGATCAATCGGAAATATCCAAAGATTCCTTCTTCTTTTTTTTAATCTTTTGAAATTTTACAGCATAAGTAATTTCTCAAAGCTTCGCCGCACGCAACCTTAACAGAAATGTCCAGTGTCGTTCTTTTTATTGGTCTTCCGGCATAAGTGATTTCTCAAAACTTGTTCCTATGTAAAAATTTTTAACAAAATTCCTTGAATTACTAGCTCCAATCAAAAAGCATCTCTTTTTTCAGGTTTTGCTTACTTAAAAGTACATCTTCTATTTATACCACAAGAGATCAATGTATGTAATTGTTAGCAAGTATCCAGTAACCGATACACCACTTCTTCTACCATATACAGCTATACAGCCAAAACAAGGGCCTAAGAAACCACTCGTCTTTATAATCCATGTTTTGAAATTAAATATTTCCTTATTAAGTGAACTTGTTAACAGATCGACATATATAAATTTGATTTAGACATTAACATGCAGTCAGTTTGTTAATGAGCATATTGATCTAGTATCTGAGATAAAAATTTATAGATAGCATTCTCCATTTATAAAAATTTATAAGCGTATAGACCCCTTGAAAGAACCTAAAACCCCAAATCCTTACTTCATCTCAATTGACGATTCGTCTAGGTACGCCCCATCTTTGTGGGCAATTTTTCATTCAGTTTTATTCACATTTGAAACCGAACCAAAAAGTATATTTTACTTCAGTTCAACTACTAGAACAAAGTCAATCTTAAAATAAATAAATAAATAATCTGGTTCTATTTCCATTTTGGTTCGGCTTTCTGAATGCCTTTAACTTCAAGCTTCGGTTCCAGTCAACTCTCACACTCTAAGCGGAGATATAGTTTCCCAATCTGCCAACGGGTGTCCCATCCTCGGTCCATCTTAACATATGCTACATGTATGAATAAAAAAAGCAAACAGTGTGATGTATGTTAATAGATTTTTCGTATGTGGCAGCTCTAAGAACCATAACATCAAACACTTCCAAGTCAAAAAATAAACAAATCCCAGTTAAACAAACAACAAAACAGAGGGAAAAAAGAAAGAAAGAAACAAGAAAGTTTTTGCTTTTCAGTCACTCGCTTTTTCAATATTGGATTCCGTGGATTGAACAAACCGAGCAACGGGGTTCCCATTTGGGTTGGTGATCGCGTACTTGACCTCAGTCCCGCTTGTTCTATCGTGGTGATTGGAAGAGAGTACGATTGGGGTAGGGTTGGAAGATGATGAGGGCGTTGATCCGGAAGATGATTGCGAACTTAATGAAGCGAAGGATTGAAAACGACGAGCTGTATTGGTCTGGGTTTGGATTCGAATGGAAGTTGAGAGGGGTGAGAGTGACAGTGGAGAGTAGAGAGAGATAGCCATTTTTACTGTACTCCGTGTGTGTGTATGAGAGAGAGAGAGAGAGACAGAGAGAGAGTTCGTGGGAGAGAAACTTGAATGGCGTGTAAGTGAAGCAGTGAGTCGGATAAAGGTAATTTGAGAAGATATTTTAAATTTTAATTGTTTATCTACTTGAACGTGTATATGAACGAAAGACCACACCGAGGGCAGAAGGAAAAATGAATCAGAAATTCCAGCATTTTCTTTCACAAGATTTTTTTTCTTTTCAATTTAAATTCGTAAGATTTTATTAGGCAAGGCCAGTTGTATTGCTTTATGATTTTACTCTCTAAAATGAGAATTGGGTAAAAAATGGAATGTTACTCGAAAATAATTTTTAAAAATGGTTCATGGCAATATAGCATATGCGTTTTCATTTTGGTGGCTAATGGTTCCGAATGTAAGATAAAGCATGGCTCTTAAATGCATTCTGTAAAGCGCATGTTCTGCCTACGTTTTACTAAAGTGTATATCGAGCTTATGATTTTGTTAATTGAACCAAATGCTTTATTGCACAAAAATATCGCAAGTGTGGCCTACAGTTTCCCTACCTGCATAAAATGTTGAGTTGAGAGAAATCGCAAGTACTACTGAAATGTCTCAAAGAGCGAGTTTTGATTCAATATAAAAATTCATTAACTATTGAAAATTGTTATAACATTATACATACATACATACATAAATATTATGTAATGATAAATAAAAAATAATAAAACTCCAAATAATAATTAACTAATAACTATTACTAAAAATAGATTTAATAACTAATTGCTAATAAAATAAAATAATAATTATAAAATTTTCTATATAATGCTAAATTAAACTAAATAAAATAACTAGTCTTCAATCCTTGCACTTCAACGTAGCATCATGCAAGGTTGATATTAATTTATGCAAAGTTGATGATATAATCTTCAATCCCATGCATGCCATTGCAAGCCATATAGACCATGTAAGACATGTAAAGTCACTAGATCTCCATTGTTCCCACGCAAAGGTAACAAGTAATCATGCTAAGCGTGCCAATTAAGTCCAATATTGAAAAGAAGTCTTCAAATTGCAATAATGGAATATATTATCCCATCATTAGTATAAGGGAGATCGGTTCTTTGCACCACTCAAGTATACATTTGATAATTAAATTTGTCCTGCCCCTAGCATCTTTAAAGTAAGTCTTCAGGGTATCTGCAACAAGCCTAAAAGGGAGTAAACAAAACCATAACTCAAATAAGTGTTCAAGCACAAAGGTGGACTAATAATTGCTTATATGCATCTTTTAATAATTAATAAGAATTGCTCATATGCATCTTTTAAATAAAAAATTATAAGTAGAGTTAAATGAGTAACATAATATAAATATAAGTATTCTTTTGATTTTTTTTTAACAATGGCTCCATAAAATTCCATCATTACTAATGCCACAAAAATTATCAATTTCATATAATTAATTAGATAATTAATCATTCAATAACCCACATTCATTTTCATAATATTAATTATAAGAAAAATACATCAAGTGATATAATTATTTTTATTTATCAATATTTTATGTAATAAGGTCAAAATATTTATAGTATTAATGTAATTATTATTTATGATATACTATTGATAAATAAATAGTAGCTTAGGATAATTTAATTAGTTACTATAATTTTATAATGAATGGAATTTAATACTATTAGTTATTATGAAGAAAAAAATAAAAGAAATAAGTAAAAGATAATACCATTAAAGTAATAAATGTAAATTAAAAAAAAAAACCTAAAATGACTACAATAGGAATTAAACTCATAATTTCTATTATAGAGAGCTTTATACTTACCACTAAACCATATACTATATTTTGTTAACAATAGCTCTTAAAATAGACATACTATATATATAATTTCTTATTTTTCAAAAAAAAAATCATAGTTATTTTTTCCCAAACTTTAGGAAGGGAGGCAAGGGGTTGTGCCAATTGAAGGGGGGCCCGACCAAGCAAACAAGTCTTTTAGAGTGCATACAACAATCATTAGCTCCATATGCATGACATTATCTAGTTCATTATGAAATTAGAGAAAACAATCCCACTTTAACTTCAGTTTTGAAGAGTTTTATCACAATTTTTAATTGCCTCTCATAATTTCAAGGTTGTATAGTGGACCCCTATCTCCTATTTATACCCATTTTAGACTATTCTTGTCATAGTTTTTAACTTGTACTTCAGCACTCTCTCTTATCACGTAGTTTAGTAAGGTTAAAATAAGAAAAAACCCAATCCTGGCCAAAATAGATAGTGTTTGGAAGGTGCAAGCTATATAATCAATGCAATAGATACAATGTATGATTGATTATCATAGCCATATATACCATTAGTTCAATTGGGGAGGTGATATGAAAAAAAAAAAAAAAAGAACAATTCATGGTATCACAATCCACACCAAGGCGCATTACAATAAGTAAACGTAGCTATCACAATTGATAAGTGTTCAATTATATATAAATATTAGGAGAAATTTAACATGTTTTTCCTTAATTTCGACATTTTTTGAAGAATGTGAACTTCATTAAGTAATGTTTAGATTTTAGGGTTTTGATGGAAAATTCAACTACAAAGGAAGAAAATAAATCAATTTTCACTCAATTTAGAGCCAAATAGAAAAAGTTATGAAGTGTTGAAGCTAGACACGACCTAGACATAATCATGTTCAAAGATCATGTTACATTTAAGGTTTACGAAAAGCTACATGGGGACTTGACGTGCTCATGTTGTTGATTGTGTTGTAGCTAAAGAGTCATAGAAAGTTACAAGAGATTCAACATGATTGTGTCTAAGGCCATATATACTGGAACGTCATATTTTACATGATTTTGAGCTACGAAGTGAACACGACCCAAAGCATGACCGCATTGGACAACATGTCAACCTAAAAATGTAGAGTTTTGGATATGCAGTATATAAATAGAGAAGGAGTTTAAACTTAAAAAAGAAAGAAGAAGAAGAGAGAGAAAGAGAGACTATATTCATTTTAATTGTTCTAGGGTTTTAGAGGAAGAAGACAGATATCTTTTAGACCCTAGGGTTAGGTTTTCATGTGCCATTTTAATTTTTCTTTCAAAATTAGGGATGATTGTAGATTATTTGCTGTGATACACATGAGAACTTAATAATGTCATTGCATGAACAAGTTTGCATAGGTGAAATCACATGTTGAATTTTGTGAGTAGATACGGTATATAAATGACCATATCTATCCCTCATCAAGCCATGTCTATGTTTCTGCTTCTAATTGTTTGAAACAAATGTTGTGATTTATCCTATCATTTCATCCTACAATGCTCTTGAATAATGAAGTGGCTCATGTGTGAAGAATGGGCATATTTAGGAAGATTTAAGGGAATTATGATGCTAGATGATGCAAACACTAATTAAGAATGAAACATAAGGCAATAAGAAATGGAATTGTCTTGTAGGAACACCTTCATTTGTTACTTAGTGGTGGTTTAATGTGTGATTGAAGTTGATTTTTCTTCTATTTTTTTTCAAATAATGGCACCAAAACAAAGTTAGCCGAAGTAACAAGTTCGCCGGAAAGGACACTTAGGAGTGTCTTCATCCTCAACTAGAACATCTCTTTCCATAAACCCACTAGCTTTACCAACACAACCTGACCATCCTATGCTAGAATTCATTGAAGCGACTAAGGTTGAGAGATACAAGATGCTAAAGAAATCCTTCAGCTAAACATTGTGCATAGATTGGGATGTAATCTAAAGGTTGGACATGGAGGAAGAGATTAGAGGATTGATGGAAAGGGGAGTGTGGGAATGCCTATTCTCATTACAAGCTCCCGTATATTAGGAAATTACAATGGAATTCCTCACCGCTTATCACTTGGATCATGATGGAATGTTGTGGAGAATTATAAATTATCTGAACTTTTGGATTCGAGGACAACCTTACAGGATATCCATGGTAGAGTTTGGTACTTATCTAGGTTTGTATGAAGAAGACTACATAAATTCTAAGGATTTTGCCACTCCGCTATATCAACTTCCATAGGAAATGCCCTCTTGTCTTTATTGGGGATTCATTAGTGATCATCATAGATATGATTCCAAAGCTTCAAAAGCATCTCACCTTCGCAATCCCGCCTACAAAGTCTTACACTGGCTTTTGTCTCACATAATCATTGGCTAGAGAAAAAGTACAGGGATAGTTTCAACTCATGACATACTTTACTTATATAGTATCCTAGAAAGATACCCTGTAAACTTAGCCATTCTACTTGCCTTCTTCGTCAAATGCCAAGCCAATGACTCTAAGGTTAGTCATATATGCTGTGGACCATACATTACAATTCTAGCCAGGGAAATGGGAGCACTGCACAACCTACCCCCTATGACACACCTTAAGGAAGTGACCCCAATCAAACTTACCTCTTTTAGACTGATGCATCTCCCTCTTAAAGAAGAAGACTGACAAGCCAAAGGATCACTTCGGTCAGCTACAGCTCATCATGATCCTAACTCTCCTTCGGAGAGGGTTGAAAGGAAAGTTGATACATTAATCCACAAATTTGGGAAAATTCTAGACTTGCAATGTTGATACTACATAGACTTTGCACAAGTATTTTGGAGACTATTTTCCCACGATGCAACTGAAAAATTTGACATTGATTTTCCAATCGACATAAACCCTAACGAGCAAGTTCCAGGTCTTTATGGCAATACGAGTGATGAGGAGGTGCATGTCAAGGGGGAGGGTGAGTAAGAAGTAGCCAGAGAGGATGAGGAAGAGAGTGCTAAAATTAAGATAATGAATTTGGATATTAAGGAGGACGAGGGTGAAGAAGACAAAGAAGAAGAAGAATATGAAGAAGAGGATGATGAATATAGCGATTGAATTTTTCTGTTTTCTTTTTCTATAATTTACTAATGAGATTTGGATGGCTAGCTCACCTAGATTTTACATACTTATTTTTCTTTTCTTTTTCCATTTTTTTTTTTACTCACCGATGCTTAAGATCTTTGTTTCTCTTAATTTTATATTTTGTGTGGCTTTCCAATGTTTTCAAGCATTAAGGGTCGATTATTGTACAAGCTAAGCTCATTGTACAATAAAATGAAAGGCAATACTCAAGGGAGTGTCAGTTCTTTTACATACCACCTTCCTCAATTTTTTTCTTTTTGTGTTTTTTCTTTCATGATTCTTTCATTCATTTCTTTTTTTATGTTTTTCTTTTTGATATTATGCTTTTTCATACATTGAGGACATTATACGATTTTTAGTATGGGGAAGGGAGTTTTAAATGTGTAGTTAATTAAAGAAATCAAAATTTTGCTTGTTTAATATGAAAATCATAACGTTAACTTGCATTTTCAAAAAAGAAAATAACTCTTTAGATAGTTTAGAACACTTTATCAAAGTTTTGAACTTGGAGATTTAGAGATTTAAATAACATCACTAGTTAAAAAATAGTCATGAACTTCTTTTGATTTTACTTTGATATATAATTTTTCCTTTTTAGTATTTTTATAATATCATAATCCTTAATAAATAGTACTACTTATTCTTTGAAAATTTCTGGATAAATTAAAAAAAGTTAAAAATAAAATAAATAAATTGAATAAAGTTTAGTTGTGAGCCTCATTAACTCAAGTAATTAAACCTACAAGATGCCTCCTTTGTGTGGAATAACACCTATTAACTTAAGTGAAGAACTCAGGATTATCGGTTAAAAAGCTCACTAAAAAGATCAAGAGAAAAGTCAATGTTAAGGATAAACATAAGTAAATAAGTTCTATTAAATAAAGGTAATGGATGGTTCGAAGGAGTATCTTAAAACTTAGTAACCTAAAATCGTCTAGTCTAAGACTTACTAACCAATGAAATTACCTAAAAAAAAAAAACTAGAGAAATGATTAAGGGATAAGTAGATATATTTACCTTGGATTGTAATGCTTAGCAAAATCGAAGAAGGGGATATATACATTATAGTAAAGTTAGTAAAGTATCTATGATTTTTTTTTTTAATTTAAGAGATGATTATTCATGTTTCAAATCTCTCATATATTCAAGACAATTGGTTAAGTGAAAAATATAAAAGTTAAAGTTAATCTTCTTTTGAACTGTAAGTTAATTCAAAGTTTGTCTCTCAAGATATTATAAGGTTAAATAAGAATTATTTTCATTGATTTCTTAAATAATAGTAATTTGATTAAGTGTTTCTTGTCCTCCTATTTAATTTGATTAATTTGCTTGAAGATAAGCAAATGCTTAAATGTGAGAAAGTTTGATAAGTGCTCAATTAGATATACATATTAAGTGAAATTTACCATGTGTTCCATTTATTTTAGCATGTTTTTGAAGAATGTGAACTTTATTGAGTAATATTTAGATTTTAAGATTTTGATGGAAAATTCAATTAAAAAGGAAGAAAATGAATCAAATTCCATTCAATTTGAAGCTAAATGGAAGAAGTTGTAAAGTGGTGAAGTCAAACACAACTTAGACATAACCATATTCAAATATTGTATTGCACTAAAGGTTCATGGAGACTTGACACAGCCGTGTTGTTGGTTATGTTGCAACTAAAGAGTCACAAAAAGTTACACGAGGTTCAACACGACCATATTTGAGGTCATGTCCATTGAAATGTCATATTTTACGTGATTTTGAGCTATGAAGTGAACATGACCCAAAGAACAATAGTGTTGAATAGTGTGTCAACCTAAAAACGCATATTTTTTTATACATATTATATAAATAGAGGGGAACTTTACACTTTAAAAAATAAAATAAATAAGAGATTGGTACCTGTTTTAATTGTTCTAGGGTTTTAGAGGAAGAAAACAAGTATCTTTTAAACTTCAAGTATCTAGGGTTTTTGTTACTTTTAATTGATTTCTATGATGATGCATTTTGATACATCATTGATGAATTCGATTTCTAGTATGATTAGTGCTTTTTTTTTTTAGTATCTACACTTGTGGAGCCTAGGTTTATTATGTAACTTGAGATTTCCTTACAATATTTCATGAATTTTTATGTTTGTTAATTCATTCATGTGTTCTTTATTTTGGTTGGTTTAATATTTCTAGTGTATTGGTCCGTTTATTTCATATTGTATATCAAGATTAAGAAATCTAATATATAATTAGATCTTGCATGTACGAAAAGAATTGATGTAATCTTAAAGATAAATTACATAGTTCTTTCAGAATCATTTAATTTAGTTACTTAGAATTTTTTAGATTAACTTTGTATGTAGTTTAGCATAGTATTTTTGTCTTGTTGAAAATTGTAGTGTACATATGAGGCTCTTAACAAAGTGCTTTGTTATGACGATATTTAGAGTGAATTTTAAAAATATTAAATGACGTTGTTTTGGCTTAATTTTTGGTATATAATTCACTATAGCTTAATTTTTGGTATATAATTCACTAATAGGTCATATTGAATTTACAAAACCAGAATTTTAGGAAATGAGCATTTGTGGTATTTTTATGGATTTTTCGGTGAGAAATGTACAATTTCCAACGAGTTCTACTCAATTCTGATTATCATATTCTTGTACAATTCGATGCAATTGCTGGTTAATTGAAAATACTAGAGTCCAAATGTGATTTTAAGAAGCTTAAATTTGATTGTTGGACATAATCACGGACACTCACTAGTATGATTGCAAGTTTGATGATACGCACTTGAATTTGGAAAACTATATAAAGATATGACTAACTACTGTTTAATAAAGAATGATGTATATGAATCTGCTCATGTAGGAAAGTTATAATTTCTATAAAGTCAAGTGGGAGTTATTTACAAGTTAGTACGCGATTTAGGTTATACTTAATCACAAAGTGATAGTGGAGTAAATTTAATAGATTTTAATGCAGAATGGATGATAACTAAATTTACTAGAGGGAGGCTAGTGTGTTAATACACACTAGCTGGTTTGAACTAAAATAAAAGCAGAAAATATAGTTGCTTATTAAAGAACTTAGGGATAATGATCAATTGAGCCTAGAAGCAAACATGTTGAACCTTAAATCAAGGATGGTTAGTGCTCATACTTTTGTAATTATCTTATACGCATTCAAGTGGACCTGAATGCATTGATTGATTTTGGATTTCTTTTTCCTTTTCCTTTGGCTTGATGATTGGATTATTAGGTGAGTTCTACCTGAGTCAACTAACAAGTGAGCATTAATATGAGTCACTTGTCAATGGCTACCATTCCTTATCTAATCACTTATTGTGATCAATGAGAGGATTTTGGATTCATTTCCGGGTATTGTAGTGTTGGTGTATTGCTTCTAATGATTGTTGATAAATGAATTAGCTAGTAAAGGTCTTGTTTCCTTATGCCTAAATGATGCGTTAATAGTCAAATTGTTTTGGAATATTGTGGTATAATAGGAAATTGAAACTGGAACTTAGTGTTGCTCTTACTCTGGCTTAATCTTGGAGTTGTATAGCTTTGAAGTATTGTCTCAACTTGCATGTGCTAAACAATTGTTCTCCCTTTTTGAATCATATGTCATATATGATTGAACCATTGAATGACTTATAACTATTTGTGTGTACTAACTAGAGAAACCTAAACAAAGCAAATCCAGTCACTTGCTTGGTAACTTAATGGTACAATCTTTAAATTGATCAGGTAAGTTTGTAGCACGGTTGACAAACCGGCCCGATTTTAATGATCCATAGGGATCTTATCACCTCGTTAGTTTGTGGCAAGTGAAAAGCACAATAATAGAAAGTAACATGTCATAAAAGCACCAGAAAAACTGTTATTACTTCAATCTTTGATTGGATTTGTAAATATATGTGTAAAGGTAGTTTGCTACCATATGCCAAGAGTTGGCTTTCAATTGATTGTTCAAGTTAGACTAGGAAGTCGGGTTAAATAGTAACTTGAAAAGTTCTTGTAAGATTTTGAATTGCTTGTTGAATATGCATTGTACAAAGAAGTATTTGTTAATAATATCTAACAGGCTATGATATGATTATTTTAATTAGTGCTCCATTTGCTTCTCATGAAGTTGAGGGATTAGTATTTTGCTGACCTTAGGTACAAAAATTGAAGGATGAGATGGCTCTAGGGGTTTTGGGACTTTAAGGACAATATTCGACTAGAAGAAAGATTCAAGCTTTTAATTTCTCTATTCTTTTGAGTAGATCGATATGTTATATTGTATTAAGTTTTGTTAATCTTATGTAAATTTTAAGGTTAGGTACTAGCTTAGCCATGGGTTGTAATTTTATTATAGGTATAAATCATGACTTAAGGATCTAAAAGATAGGTAAGCTAGGTGCTTGATCATTTTAGGAAAGTTGTAGGTGCTTGTGATTACGATGTATTAGGAGTGGATCACCCTCAGGCAAGAACTTATGATATGACTTATATCACATGGTGATTGTACGGGTGATACTTTATTTTACATATTACTTTAAACGTAATCTATTAATGTTGAAAAATACAGTTGTAGAACTTAGATGTAGTTTTGCTTTATCTCTATTAGTGGATAAGTTCAAATTACTCGCGACTGATCAAACATAGCCTTACAAATTACACTAGCTCAATGACAAGGTCGCGGTTCATGTTACTAAGAGGTTTCGGTTTCCTTACTATTTTAAGAAAAATACGTTGATGAAGTTGAGTGTACCGTTGTGCCAATGAGTGCCTTTCATATCATATTAGGGCAGTCGTGGTTATTTGATAGAGACGTCAATGTTGAAAGACAGGAAGAGGATTCAATTGTCGGTTTGTCTCCATCGAACAATGCTAGCAAGATGCCAGCCGCATTCTGATTCCTTATCTGCTTCTTCTCTTTGGATCAGTCGTGGTTGAAGGCTCTCAACATCCTCACGGTTCTTCACCCATCATTTTTCGTTTCCTTGCTTTGCATCACAGCCAGGACCTCCCTTAATTCGTGGTCTACTCCTCTGCCTCGCTTCTCTTTCAACAGATCCTGCATCTTCGTTTGTAAAGAGGCCACTGAACAATCCACGGAAGTTTCGCCAAGCTCCCTTCCATTTCTTCGAGACCCTTCTCCAAACCCTCTACTCGCGCTTCCATGTGTTTCATTAGCATCTGACTTCTCACCGATTTCTTGCTCTATCACCAGTTGGTATAAAACACAACACAAAGCAAATTATCTCATCCCGCATTGACATGACCCGAGTTAACCTCTATTTTCGGTCGAAGAATGAAATACTCATTCCCTGAAACAAGCATAATCCTTTTCCCATGTTCGGTCGGATGGAAATATACCACCGTACCTATATTAAAAATATATCACTGTACATATGTTGTTATTTTCTGTATAACTTAAACCTCGTCAGGGGCAGATGCAAAAGCATGAGAGTAGAGGTTATAGTTATTATATTTAAATCGAAATTATAATATGCATGTTATATATGTATATATAAAGATTTTATAAATGATGTAATATTTTTTAATATTTAATAAAAAAATATTAATAAAAATATAACATAAAATATTAAAATAAAAGAATATAAATAAAGTTAAAAAGAGTAACATGATATAAATATAAGTATTCTTTTTTTTTTAATAATAGCTCTTCAAAATTATATCATATAATTAATAACATAATCAATCATTAAAAAATCCACATTTATTTTCATAATATGAATTATAAGAAAAATACATTAAATAATATGATTATTATTATTTACTAATATTTTACGGAATAAGATTGAAATATTTGTTGTAATAATGCAATTGTTATTTATGAGATACTACTAATAAATAAATAGCAATTTAAGATAATTTAATAATAAATGAAATTTAATGCTATTAGTAATTGTGAAAAAAAATAAAAGAAAGAAATAAGAAAAAGAATGCCATTAAAATAATAAATGGAAAAATTAAAATAACCATCATAGGAATTAAACCCATGACCTCTAATGTAAAAACCTTTGCATTTACTACTAAGTTATATACTATATTTTATTAATATTTACTCTTAAAATATACATCTTATATATATAATTATTTTTATTTTTATAATTATTTTTTTTAGAACTTAGAGGGTCATCATCTCTCCTTTCTCAACTGGATCATAATTGAGATGGGTTGCAACATTGTGACCCAATTAACTTGATCAATATGGCATGCATACTAGTTACCCAAGCTAGACATAGGAGATAGGCCAAGTTGAATGGTCAATCCAATCCAAACCAGCCTACTAATTCAAGAACCGTGAACCGCCGAAATCTAGATCCAAAAAAAATACATATATATGGCCCGTTCACAGGCTTAACCAACCTAAAACCAAAAAACCAAGAGTCAATCCTAGGTTATTTTCTTTGGACCCAAGAACCAGCAAGTCCGGGCTGGTTCCTATGACTAACCCAGGCCATACATCCCACCCCACCTATGCCACTAAGGCAGGTTGCACCTATACAATCCAGGCTACATGACCTACATGGGTAAGCCACTAGAGGTTGCACATGGACGGTTTGTTGATAGTCCATTGCAGGCGTTGGGTCAATGGTGTGCCGGTGTTTAGCGGTCTGTCGTTTAGGGGCGTTTTGCCGATGTTCCTATTAGATTTAGTGGTAGCATATTGGTTAGGAATTTTTAATTTAAGTGTTTTAAAATGCACAATGAATAATCATTAGTCATTCCTTAGGTCCATCCACAAAAGAGCATCCCAAAATTTACCGGAACATGTAACACGCATTTATTAAAAATGAATATATTCCCTTTAAAAATGCCATTTTATAAGAACGGAATATGATAGTTATCTTTTCCTTACAGAAAATGAAATGGGGAAAGAAAGGAATTATCATTCTTCCGAACCGAGCACCGTGTTATAAGTGGAAGAACAGTTTTATTTGGGGTAACATAAATTTAGTTTGTACTCCACGGTAATAAACAATTAATTTCAGGGTCGCCCGTTTTACTTTTACGTTATGGCTTTTCAGATTTTTGTAATAAAGTTCCATTGGTCAATAAAATAATACAATCACACGTTACTTATATCATCTCCGACACTTGGAAATTTGAACTTTTTTCAAGCAAGAAATTCGCAAGTGAAATTATATCTTATTGCAACTGACGAGTAACTCCAAATCAAGAGACGAAAATTCATTATAAAACGTTATATTTTTATCAAAACAAGGAGTATAAAATATCTTAAATGGAAGGTAAGTTAGTGCATGCAATACTTCCCACTGCCTCAAGCCCTTTCTCCACTCTATGCCAACTCCTCGTTCGTAGACTCTACAAAACATTTTTGCACCTCAACCAAGAGGTTCAAGCAAAAAATACAAGAGAATTTACACTGAGTACTTGCTCACTCTAGAGGTTTGCTGGCATCTTGAAATCAAGCATCTCCCTTATATTTAACCGAATAGACGGTCCCATCGACGAACATATGTGCGCACTCTTCCAATACACTCCTTTAGCCCCTGATGGCTTGTTTGCTTCAATAGATTTCTGTGAAACAAAGACCGTCAAGTAATGTCATACATCAGATTCACGCCTACTCTAATTCATGTACTGAATGTGGAAAAAAAAAAGAGGACATACTACTGCTGCGAGAAAATTCACAAGGAGGTCTTCCTCAGAAAAGTCGACTTTCCCGAAAGGTATGTGAACAATTCCCGTTTTATCTGCTCTGTATTCAACTTTCCCTTGCTTGAATTCTGATACTGCCTAAACAAAGAGGAAAAATCTTCAAAAATCGTTTATAAGCAAGACAAATTCCAAAGAAACAAAAAATGTCCGGTCCTGTGCTTCATATTCCACTCCCATCCACTTGCATATGCAAAACATACATAGACCTTTACAAAATGCTCCAAAAAGGCCATCCCCAAACGGTATCCTCAATCACATGTTACCACATACAAGTAAAGAAGTCCAAAGCAGTACTTGCATCAAATATTCTTTATATGTAGTAGCATGTGACTAGTGAGAATATGGATAAGGATGCCATTTTGGGATATGGAAATTTTGTCCCAGTTAATAAATCATTTTCTACTATGAAAAGGTGATACACCCCTGCCAACTAAGGTTTATCAGAGGAGAAAGAAAAAGGAAAACTGAGGGGTGCCCGGGGAAAAGAATAAATAGGATCGGGCCAATTACGGAATAATTAGTAGAGGAGGGGTTGAGGTGGAATGGGTAGCTGAGCTGGATCATGGGGACACGTGAAGGAAAGGAGGAAGGTAATCGTGGCTGATGTGGAAGGAAAATGGGGGGGGGGGGGGACCAGCAAGAAGAACTATAAATAGTTGGTTATAGGGGAAGGAGGGGAGCAGAGAAAAAGTTACCAAAGTTGGTTAGAGGAGAGAGAGGAGAGGGTAGTCCAGCAGGATCATCCGTGCGGCTACCGGTGAGTGTTGTATCAGAGAGTAGAGGTCTCACAGGGACTTGTGTTATCCTCGTGCGTTGTAATTTTTTTTTACTCTTCCTACTTGTAAGAATTAGTAAAGATTACTACATTTACTCTTCCTATTGTTGGATACGTAACAATTATTGGTTCCGTTGCCGGGAAACCCACCCCACACCACCGGAGCATTGGAACATATTAAGAGAATCACGACATCCTTCGTTAAGGCATGACATGGATGGACAATCGCGTGAAACTGTTGGAACGGAATGTCGAGGGAATACACATGGAGGTCATGAACGTACAACAGTAGCTGGGAGCAATAGAAGAAGAACAAAAGCACATGGGGGGAGAGCTGACCACCATACAAGGCAAGATGGATCGCATCCAGAAGCTTTTAGAAGACTTATGGCTCCAGAAGGATGCGGGTGGCCAATCTGGTAGTAACTCGACCATGACCAAGGACCGGGGCAAACACATGGAGGATCCACCCACCACGGATGCCGGCTCAGGGTTGCCCATCAGAAGTGAGGTAGGAATAGAGGTGGACAATGAATTTCGTACCAACGCCTCACGCTTAATACTTCCCGCGTTTGATGGAGACGATCCTTCCAATTGGATCTTGATGGCTGAACAGTACTTCACCGCGCAGCAGACGAGGGAGGATAGGAAGGTAGTGTTGTCAGCCATGTGCATGAGAGAACGATGCAACCATTGGTTCCAAATGTTGCAACGAAGGGAGGTCGATCTGACCTGGCCACACCTAAAGGAGGAGATCATGAAACGGTATGGGGGTTTAGCTTGCGTCGAACCTTTTCAAGAGTTTGTCGCGGTTAAGGCAATGTGGCACGGTTCAACAGTATATTGAAGATTTTGAGTCCCTCATATCCCACGCTCCAACAATGCCGGAAATGCAGTTACTGGGGTATTTCCTAGGAGGCTTACGTGACCCAATTCAGACGCGGGTAGATACCTTTGCCCCAGTGACTCTGGAACGCGCCACGGATCTAACCGTCAAGATCGAACGAGAGTTCAACTGTGGCATCTTCCTCACCCTGGATCATGGAAACGGAGGTCGGACTGACCTTCGACCACTAGCACCACAGTCTCAATACCTCCATCGAGGAAACAGTAGCAATGCAGGACTCATTTCCTCTCCAGCATCACCGCGAGTTACCAAGTTGACAATGAATGATGAGGCACGAATGGCCTCTAGAGATGGAACTATCCTACCAAGAAGGCATGAACATTCCATGGGAGGTGGGGTTGCATCAACTGCAAGGCAGGGAGGAGTCAAGGAAGGTGTCAGACGACCCCCCAGACAAAGTCAATTATCCCATGCAGAATTCTTGGACAAAAAGGCGAAGGGGTTGTGTTTCAAGTGCGATCAGCCTTTTAACCCAAGTCATCGATGTCCAAACAAAACATTCCAACTGTTGGTGCTGGAAGAAGAGGCTCCTAGAGATGAGGAATGGGACAAAGGGCAGCCAACTGGTGATCAAACATCCCTATCATTGTCATTGTTAGCAATGCAAGGTTTCAACGAACCTTGTACAATGAAAATGCAAAGTAAGTTGGATTCGTCCCTTATTGTGATTTTGGTAAATAGTGGTGTTAGTCACAACTTTGTATCCTTGGAATGGACGATGTGTCAGGGACTGCCACTATATGATGATCGTTCCTTCAAAGTAACACTGGGAGATAGGAGATCAATGGAGTCTCAAGGGTTCTGTTCTAACCTACAGCTTCAAGTAGGACCGTACCGCACGAGCGTGGATTGTTATGTAATGGAGCTAAAGGGGGCAGATCTGATTTTGGGGATGGCTTGGTTGAAAACATTGGGAGAAGTAAAAGTAGATTGAGCCAAAATGACGATCAAAGTTAATCAAGGCAACGAGGAGTACCTGCTATGTGGAGATCCAATACTGTGCCGTTTTCCAATCTCCTACAAGTCCTTACAAAAGTTGGGAGATGTGGATGAATGTAAATTACTGTGGGTGATGGCAACAGCATCGCAAGGAGAGGAAAATATTTCGAAGGCGAGTTTGGAGGATTTGTTATCAAAATATAGGGACATCTTTGACATTCCACAAGGCCTGCCTCCCATCCACTCCATAAATCACCACATTCCCCTCATCGAAGGAAAAGGTCCCATATCCGTAAGGCCCTATAGGTACGCATATATGCAGAAGAATGAGATAGAAAAGCTAGTGCGGGATATGCTAGCAGCAGAAATCATCCGTCCAAGCACCAACTCTTTTTCTAGCCTGGTGATACTAGTAAAGAAGAAGGATGGCTCATGGAGATTTTATGTAGACTATAGGGCCCTCAATGAAGTGACGGCGGCAGATAAATATCCCATTCCAATGATTGATGAGTTGTTGGACGAGCTGTATGGGGCAAGTGTATTCTCAAGGATTGACCTTCGATCTGGTTACCATCAAATACGAATGGCTGAGGAGGACATTCATAAAACGGCCTTTCGCACTCATCAAGGTCAGTATGAGTTCTTAATCATGCCATTCGGATTGACCAACGCCTCGGACACATTCCAGGCTATGATGAACGAGATTTTTCGGCCTTATTTAAGGCAATTTGTCTTAGTATTCTTTGACGACATTTTAGTATACAGTGGAAGCTAGGACACACATGTGCAACACTTGGAACAGGTTTTCTGTGTCCTAAGGCAACAACAATTTTTTGCCAATAAGAAGAAATGCATTTTTGGACAGGCTAAAGTGGAGTATTTAAAGGCATATCATATCAAAGGAGGGAGTAGCTATGGACCCAGTCAAGATACAATCCATAGTAGAATGGCCCCAACCATCCTCCCTTAGAAGACTTCGCGGGTTTCTTGGACTATCTGGACACTATCGCAAGTTCATCAAGGACTATGGCAAGATAGCCAAACCACTTACGGATTTACTCAAAAAGAACGGGTTCAACTGGTCCGAGCAAGCCACCACCGCGTTCAAGGGGTTAAAAAAGGCATTAGTGACGGCTCCAGTTTTAGCAATGCCAGACTTCTCCCACACATTCATTGTGGAATGTGATGCATCAGGGAAGGGGCTAGGCGTGGTGCTACAACAGAACAATAGGCCGATTGCTTACTTTAGCAAGGCCTTAGCAGATCGTACTTTAGCCAAATCCACGTACGAGAAGGAGCTGATGGCATTGGTGCTTGCGATCCAGCATTGGCGACCCTATCTGTTGGGCAAACGGTTTGTTGTCCGAGTTGATCAAAAGAGTCTTAAACATTTGCTTCAACAAAGGATTATGACCCCTGATCAACAGAATTGGCTACCTAAGCTACTGGGGTATGATTTCAAGGTTCAGTACCGCAGGGGAGAGGAGAGTAAAGTGGTTGATGCCCTTTCCAAGAAGTTTGATGAGACACATCTGATGCAAATCTTAGGGCCTGTATGGACAAATCTGTCCACAATTAGAAGGGAAGTAGAGGCTGATCAAATTCTAGCGAAGAAGATACAACTACTAAAGAAAGGAGAGTCGGCAGGCAGGGGCTTCCATCTGGAGCAAGACACATTATACCACCACGGAAGATTGGTAATTCCTGCATAGTCTAAGTGGCCCCTAGTGTTTCTACATGAGTTCCATTCTTCACCCATTGGGGGGCATGCGGGGTTCCTCAAAACTTATCGGAGGATAGCCGCAAATGTGTTCTAGATAGGAATCAAGAAGGATGTAATGGATTTTGTAGCAGCGTATGTGATGTGCTAGCGCCAAAAATACCAAGCGTTGGCATCGACAGGATTGTTATGTCCACTACCAATACCCACGGCCATTTGGGAACATATCCCCATGGATTTCGTGGGAAGGCTGCCGAAATCAAAAGTATTTAATGTAATCCTGGTGGTGGTTGACCGTCTCTCCAAGTATGGTCATTTCATTCTTGTCAAACACCCCTACACGGCAAGAGGAATAGCTGAGGTATTCGTCAGAGAAATTGTGCGCCTACATGGCTACCCGAAGACGATCATGAGTGATCATGATCCTACCTTCTTGAGTAATTTCTGGACTGAGCTCTTTAAATTACAGGGCACACTATTACATTACAGCACCGCATACCATCCGGAAACGGATGGACAAACGGAGGTTTTGATTTGCTGTGTGGAAGGATACCTACGTTGCTTTGTGAGCCATCAACCAACACTATGGAAAGTATGGCTTCCTTGGGCGGAATTCCACTATAACACAGCCTACCATACCTCCTCTAAAATGTCGCCATTTGAAATAGTGTATGACCTACATCCTCCGGGCTTGCAACCCTTTGTTGATAAGGAAATAAGAAACCCGGAGCTACGGCAGGCATTAAGGGATAGGGACATCATTCTTCAGCAAATAAGGGACAACCTAGCTCATGCACAGTCCATTTATTGCAAGAATGCCAATAAGCACAGGCGATAAGTGGAATTCCAGGTGGGAGAATGGGTGTTCCTGAAGCGTCGTGTATCCTTTCGGCCATAGCTTAAAAGTTCCACTCCCAAACTAACCCCGAGGTTTTTTGGCCCATTCCAAGTTGTGGAGCAAATTGGACAGGTAGCATAAAAGTTAGACTTGCCAGCTAAGTGTCGCATACATCCAGTCTTCCATGTCTCGTTATTGAAGAAGGTGGTCGAAACTTTCTCTTCCGCATTAGAACTCCCACCTGATTTGGCCGAGGATGCCACAACACTGTTACACCTGCCCGTAGCCATCGTGGGAAGACGTTTTAGGCACGAGGGGTCAGTAGCCATTCCTCAGGTCCTGGTACAATGGTAGGATCAAGAACCCGAGCATGCTTCATGGATGGATACCTCCGAGTTCACATCCCTCTTCCCTAATTTTGTCCTTGAGGACAAGGACAGTATAACGAAGAAGGCAATTGATACACCCTTGCCAACTAAGGTTTATCAGAGGAGAAAGAAAAAGCAAAACTGAGGGGTGCCCGAGGGAAAAGAATAAATAGGATCGCGCCAATTACGGAATAATTAGTAGAGGAGGGGCTGAGGTGGAATGGGTAGCATAGCTGGATCATGGGGACACGTGAAGGAAAAGGGGGGGGGTGGGGACCAGCAAGAAGAATTATAAATAGTTGGTTATAGGGGAAGGAGGGGAGCAGAGAAAAAGTTACCAAAGTTGGTTAGAGGAGAGAGGAGAGGGTAGTCCGGCGGGATCATCCGTGCGGCTACCGGTGAGTGTTGTATCGGAGAGCAGAGGTCTCACAAGGACTTGTGTTATCCTCGTGCGTCGTAATTTTTTTTTACTCTTCCTACTTGTAAGAATTAGTAAAGATTACTAAATTTACTCTTCCTATTGTTGGATACGTAACAAAAGGTGTTTGTTTTCATGAAAAATACCTTTGACAAATTCTATAGACTATGAGGGGAGATTCCCCCAACTTGTTTTCTTTTTACCAATCCATTACAGGGATCTAAACCATAATACATAGGACCAAAATGGAGGAATATCAGGAAATGTGTACCATACCTGAGGTATGTTGGTTGTGACAGTTCCAGCTTTTGGGTTTGGCATGAGTCCCCTAGGTCCCAAAATCTTTCCCAGGCTAGCAACCTGATGAATAAAGACAAGTACATGTATCACAAAAAAATGTCCAGAGATGAGAAACAAATATTAGTGACTGCTCAACCAAAAGTGCTTCTGCATTGATGAGCAAGTAAGAGCACATTTTAGAGCCACTCTTCCACAAAAAAGGAACATCCGAAACATCTTCCTTACAAAAGCAGCTGCAGCATTCTTATTCACCAGAAAAAGATTACTAATTTGTTTTACAAGAAAACACCTTCACAATAAAATAAACAATGAAAGAAATAGGAAACTGTAGTAGCACCTTGTATATTTCCACAATAGTGTGTAGTACCAAGAGCTCAACTCTTTTGACAGTAGTTAAAAAAAAAAAGAGAGAGAGAGAGAGAGAGAAAGAAAGAAAGAAAAAACGATCTTTAAACAAATAGAGACCCTTATTAATCAGAGAGTTGGGAACTCATAATAGGATTGAATAAATGGTACAGCATAGGAACATGTGGTAGGAACCATATTTAGACTGATGTCAAGCAGAGAGATCAACAAATAAAATAAAAATATAGACAAGAATGAAAGCCAGCTAAGATATAATTCAGTGATTTGACACTCATATGAAAGCAAAACTGTCCTTGATTTAAAAGTTCATATTTCTCTGAAATGCAGGGGACATCATTCTTCTCAGTTAGCTTTATATTATTTGGATGCATTTCCCCTGAACTTGAAGCTGATGAAACAGCATGGGAGAGGCTTTGAGCCAACAGTATTTTCTCTAACTAGAATAATACCAAAGTGTCTGTTATGCTCAATTAGTGATACCCTATACTTAAGGAAAAAGTTAAATTATAAACAATGTTATCATTCCTTTACAGCCAAATCACCACCCCACACCACCACCACAACCCACCCCCACCACAAAAAAAAATAAACAATAAAAGAGAGAGAGAGAGAAGAAAAAAGAAACCATATATCCAGACATTTGAATTTTGTGTTTGCTTCCTGCTGATTAATGTGAGTCTGACTTCTGGCAAGACATAATTACTCAATAATCTACAAGTATATCTTACAACTTTGGTAAAGAATTGCTTCCCATATTTGCTTACTATTTTGTATATGCACCTCAGATGAACCATGAATTCTTAGAAATTGGGAGCTCAATACTTGTTGATTAAAGAAAAATACTTCAAAGAACATGAATTGGCTTATATTACCACGGTCCAAAGACACCTTGCAGATACAGACAATTCTTTTGAAAGTTCAATGAGAGATAACAGGATTGAAAAGATGTACCTTAGGCATCATGTCTGGTGACGCAATCAGTTTGTCAAAATCCATAAATCCTCCTTTAATCTGTTCAATCAAGTCTTCTCCACCGACCAAGTCTGCTCCAGCAGTTTTTGCTTCATCGAACTTCTCACCTGCAGATTTGAGAGCAGTGATTATAACATAGGACAAAATGATGCAGATGTCACGGATATCAAAAGATAGGCTGAGCGATGGAATTTTTTGGAAAGAACTCCCAGCCGCACAGATGAGAAAGAAGTTCAAATCAACTTATAAGTATTTAATTTTAAATACTGCACTGAACTACTCCATTACCCAGTCCTAGAATAAAAAATTCACAAAATTGACTTTTCCATGTCCACTACATTCTATCCATTGAATAAGGAAAGGCATTTCCTAGAAGATCTACATCTAAAGGTTTCTTTTCATGAAAGGAGAAATATTTAGAATGAAAAGTTATGTACCAATTACCTTGGGTAAGGACGGCCACCTTCACGGTCTGTCCAGTTCCTCTTGGCAAATTAACCTACAATAGATTCAAAAAACCATGAGACTAAAGAGCCAGACTATGCCAAGTTCAGACAAAAACAAGAGAAACTTACTGTTGCTCTCAGCTGTTGATCATTATATTTGGGGTCAATGTTGAGCCGGAAATGACCTTCAGCAGTTTCAACAAATTTGCTGATTGACATTTGTTTAAGTAAAGAGATCGCAGTCTTCAAATCATATTCTTGCTTGTTCTCTCTCAACTTTTGAATTTCCAAGAATCTCTTAGATCTTGTCTGTTTTGAAAAGGAATAACATTGAGGGCCCAAATCTAATATAGCAAGCTAGGAGAGCAGAAAAGCATATTGGAGTGCATTTTACACCATAAGGATTTATTGGATCAGATCGGATTTTTTTTTTTTTTCATTAATAAAAAATGAAGTACATCATAAAAGAAATAATCTTGCAGCAATCAAATCACTCTCAAGGGTGAAACAAAAAAAAAAAAAAAAAAACAATACTGCTGCAACTAAAGCTCCTATTGGAACAAAACACCCACAAGGGTGAAGGAAAACAACATACTCACTAAAACAAACCAAAACCACTAGAAAACTACAAAGTCTAACTTCCTAGGACCTAAACCATTGTCTACCCTTCTTCTTGTCAGCAAGCAAGTCTACTAGTGTCATGTCAAGAGAAGGGACGAACGGTAGAGATTCATCAAGACTCATGGACCCACCTTCTACATAGGAATCAACATCTGCTAATTCATTTGCATTCACCACAATTCTTGCTTCTCTTATGGTCTTAGACACTTCACTTGGAGATGGAGAGACATCAATGACTCTATTTTCCAAAGAAATATCCAAAATCACAGTATTCATAGGCTCTTCTAAGGGACAAAGGTTTACATTTAAAGTCCCCATAGTGGCCAACTCCAGATTCAAGGGAGTAACTTCCTTCAAAGGACAAGTGACAACATCATGACCAAAGATATTGCAGTTGGAGCAAATAGGGGGCTTCCATTGGTATTCAACCTCTACAAAAACCTTTCTACCACCAAATCATCGAACCAAGATTGAGTGTATGAAATCAATATTGGCTTGCATCTCCACAAATACCCAGACATAGCTCATTCTTTCCTGCCAAGCCATAATCGAGTCAACAATCAAAGGGTTACTAAGTCTACTTGCTATGTAACTAATACCCTCCTTATGGAAAAACTCCATAGGGACATTTCAAAGCTTAACCCAAACAGGAATGGCGTTAGGAGCTTCAATTGCAAATGACATACCCATTTCCCAACGTCTAAGAATAAAATATTGACTAGCAAAGTACCAATGGGTTTTAAGGACCCTCAACACTTGAGATTCACTTTCAAACTTGAAAAGCAAAGTGCCTCTATCATTACTCAACACTTTGAGTAGACCAAAACAATCCCATACTGCATGGGCAATCTTCTCTACTCCTGGAAAGGGAAGAGACTTACCAAAGAACTGACCAACTATAGTATTTCTCCAAAGACAAGCTCCAAACTCAGACATTTCTCGTGGTGGAGCCACTACTATCTCTTCCCCATCAAAGATAGGGGAATAGAAATTAAAGAAACAATCAAGTTTTGGTAGAGACTTGTGATCACTAGACACGTTAGATGGAGCAGGTAAGGAAGAAGGGCAAGCCTACAAGGGAGAGCAAGAAGGAAGAGGAGAAAAAAAGTTAATATCAGACAGAAGCTTAACCTGCGAAAGGAAGGCAGAAGGTTGGACCATTGGAGGGCAAGAAGCACTCGAAGTGCCGGCCAAAACATTTTTGCAAGATAGCCCAGAAGAGGTAGCCTTAACCGGAAAGGAAACAACCACCACAGCTTCAGAAGCCACAGTGGCAGAAGAACCACCAGCAGCTACACAAGAGGGAGAAGAGAGAGGAGCCTATGCTACCAGAGAGGGAGATGACACCAAAAAAGATAAGGACTGCCCCTTAGACAAAAGAGACTACGGTTCAAGAGAACACAATGCAGGGGAGGAAGACGGCATAGTTAGAGCCACAGATGATACTGGAGAAGACGAAGGAAGCCACTGCTGAAGACGACTCCAGATCCAGGGCTGCTCCAACTGGAATGGATGCTGAAGACGTCTCCAGCTTGGAGGCAGAGAGGCAAGGATTTTTTTTTTAAAAAAAAAACCGAGGAGGGAAATTCAAAGACAGAGAGTCCTCTGGCTTGAGCATTTAAGCCTCCATTGAGCAACCGTTTGTAGATATCTAGGACATGTTCAAGGACATGGAGGCCAAAAATTGGAGTAAATTTTCTCCCAAAACCACAATCTACACAGCATTCACCATTGCAATTACTCCAAATAAAACACAAAAATTTGGTGTTTGAACTTGCATGATTTTATAATTCAAACATCCAATATTTAAAAGTTAGTGATTAGCACTAATTAAAAAGGTTTACTTATCTTGACACTTGAGTTTTTAAGCCATTTGCCATGTTGTAGCAGACAGACTTAAGCTCCAAAATACAATCTTCAATACTAATTCACAGATAATGGAGAATGCAATTAATCCAGAATGAAATTGAGGAAAAAGAAAAAAAAAAAAAAAGAAAAAACGTATAAAGGTCATGCAATTGCAACTATTTAAATTGCTCCCTTGCTGACTGACTGAAAGATCACAGGGATAAAGGTTATGGGTAGGCGCAACTCGTTAAGTGGCAAAGATGGGTATACCTTTAATATAAGAAAAGAGCACACTCATACTTCACCAATGATCATATTATTCTACAACTCCATAAAAACCGTTCATACATAATCAAATTTCATAGCCTAACTAAACAAGCTCAACTGCCCATCAAATTTCTCTTCAATTTCCATAATTGAATACACTTACACATTAACACCCAGCAGTACAACATTCCCAAAAGACGAAAAAGAAAAAGCTTTACACAAAACTAAACAATATGATAGATATTCAAGAAACGAACAGACAAAATAAATAAACAAAAAATTCAAGTTACTCCAAAACTCATAAAAACCATTCCTACAAATTCAAATTGCATGACCCAACTAACCAAACTAAACTATCTAAACTTCTCTTCTAAACCCATAATTCAACACACTTTAAAACGATGGGAAAAAAAAAAACTCTACACAATATAAAATTATATAACATACAATGAATGAACGAAATTAACCAATACCAATCAAACTTCACATCAAAACCCATAATTGAATGCATCTACACATATACGCCCACCATCAAAACAATGGCCAAAAGATTAAAAGGAAAACTTTGCATAAAAAATTAACTCGACCACAGAAAACGATTAAATAAAACAAATTAAATAAAAGTACCCTATCTCTTTTCAAAGGCAAAGCAGCTTTGCCTTTCTTAGGCTTGGTTGGAAGTGGAGCATCAACAACAGCAGTAGCAACACCATCGCCATCCTCAACTTCTCCCTCCTTCTCTTCTGCCATGTCAGCAACCGAAGTGGCAGAAGCAGCAGCAGCCATACAAGGCCAACAACGCTGCTGCTGCTGCTGCAGCATAGTTGAGAATGAAAACGCAGCGTTTTGAAGGCAAACCCATTTCAAAGATTGTTTCTTTTTGGTGAAAAGTAGTGGGGTTTTGAAGGAAAGGAGTGAAGAAGCAGAAGATGGGTTTGGAAGGTCTTGAGGGTGTACGGTGGATGAGGCGTAGGTTAACATTAGTGATGACGGTGTTGTACAAGATGCCATTTTTCTTTCTCTCTTTCTTTTCGGATAAGGATTTGATCAAAACATAAATAAAAATTCAAAGTGTTTCTTCTACTTCTTTATCTTTTGTCTTGTGTCTCTCTCACACACACACAGGGGCTTATCCGAACGAAGAGTACGGATGCAACCGAACGGCTGAGACTTATAGGTTTAGAATCGAATTTTTTTTTTAAATTCTATAGGAAAATTTGATCCGGTATTTTTCAAAAAAATAATAAATTAATATTATAATTTATAATTAATATTTTTTCTTTTATTATTTTTATCCATATTTTTTATATTTAATTTCTCTTTTCTTTTAATCACAAGTTAATTAATAATAAATTAATAAAATAATATATAACAATAAGTTGAAGTATTAAAAAAAAAGATTTAATCACTATTTGTTAATCGAGATAGGTTTGGGTGGGGTCAAAAAAAAAACTTATCGACTCTAGGTAAGTTTTAGGCATATAAATCCTCTATCGAGTCAAGTTCGGATTTTAATGAATCCATCACAAACTCAACCCATTTACATCTCAAATGAAGAGGAAGAGAAAATAAGGATGTTGGTGTGATTACTATACAAAGCTAAGTATACACCGTTCGCTTTACAAGTAAAAAGTTTAGAGATTTTTCATTCTCTTTTTTTTTTCTAGGAGATTTTATAGTCCCATCTACTATTTTAATGTTATCAATCTAATTCTTAATCTCATCATTTATGTATATATATTAATTTTTTTGGAATAAAGATTTAATCAAAACATAAATAAAAATTCAAAGTGTTTCACACACACATAGAGATATAGAGAGAGAGAGAGGGTTTATCCAAATGAAGAGGGAGAGAAGATAAGTGGATGTCGATGTAACTAGATTAGGCTAGATGTACATAGCTAAGCATATAACATCCGGTTTGCAAGTGAAAGATTTAGAATTTTTTCATTCTTTTTTTTTCCATTCTCGAGAATTTTTACGATCTTATCCACTATTTTAATAAGATCGATCAAATTCTTAATCTCATTATTTATGTATATATATTACATCTTTACTATTGATTATCGTTAAATTTTAATTATTAATATATAAATTAATTATGAAACTAAAAGTTGAATTGGTTCTGCCAAAAGCATAGGTAAGATAGAATTTTCTCCTTTTCTTTTTTTTCTTTTTTTCTTTTCTGGTGAAAATGGTCGAAAATTAACTTTACAATAGGAAATATCTATTTAAAAAACAAGGAAAGAAAAGGAAAAATAACGATGCCCAGAAAATTTTTTACCTATGTCAAAAGGATGAATGCAAAATATATACTTTTTTTTTATAGATATTCCATCTAACGTATTTCATTCCCATGTAAGTACAAGTACAAAATAATATCGGTATCTCATTTCGAGTACTATGCAACAAAAAGAGAATAACATAATATGAAGAGAATAACAACACAAGACATGCCCATGTATTCATATTTCATAGGTTTATATGTCATGTGGTTTATTATATTATCTATCTCTAAGTGTGAGCATGTTTTTATACTTATACCTTTTATGTTGTTTCATATTTATTTAGATTACATTGTAAATAACATCATAAACTTGGATATTGATACAAATATATTCTATAAAGTGTAGGAAGGTTATTTGCATTTTCCCCATTTATTTACTGCATTACCACTATATTATGCCATTATTAATGTTGGATCATTTATAGAAAAATGTTCACTTATTGGTTGCAATTATGTTGCATCTTATATTTACAAAAAGGATTCTATTAAGAAGTACATTGTGACACATTCTAATATATGGTGAGAATGAACCTTAAATGTTCTTTTTATGAAAATAATAACAAGTAAGTGGGGCAATTATAATTATAATCAAGCTTAGTTATTAATTAAATAATAATATCTTAAGAGAATTTTAGTTAGTTAACTATCATTTTCTAATGAATAGAGTTTAATTTGTTTACTTCCCTTGAAAACATCTTGTCATACCTTGCTACAATAACATTTTTTTTTTCTATTGCTTTGGTGTTTATACTATTCAAATTGCTCAACTTGGGTTCTAAACAAATAGCACCTTGTTTTCTTCCATGCATCTTCATATGCTACTATACCCAGCACAAAGATATTGCTACTTAGACCCTAAATGCTGGGCATCAAGACATCATTGGATCTAAAATGTTAGCCATTGCAATGTCACTCATGAGTCTATCTCATAGGAATCAATGTCCTATACTTAGAAGTTTTATCTCCTTCGTCAATTTAGGAAGATAGTAGTTGTTGTTCACTACATGATTTGCTATGTATTGCATGGTTATTTTGCTAAGTTGCCAATTTTGCATTGTGCCAATTGAAGGTTATGTGTGATGCGAGCTTTGCATGGTGAGCTTTGTATAGATTTGCATAGCAACATGTGGGAGTTGACACCACTTTTATGAATATAACTTTGTAAATATACCATGTTATTTTTTTTTATTTTATGTTATTTAGATTATTTAGAGATTTTTAATGTATTACTATTTCAATATTAGCCTAGGTTTATTTAGATTTACACATTGATAGTTTTTTTCATTATTTTATTTCATCTTATCATGTTATTGCCCTTAAGGTTTAAAAGGATCATTAGTCATTATAAGCCCTTGTTAATAGAACATTATTCATTATTTAGTTGATAGTTTATGATATTGAAACCTTAAAGAGAGTTTTTTTCTCTTCCTTTATTGATCTTATCAATTCTATTAAAATAGCAGCAACAATTGTTCTTTTTTGCTTGATTTAATTATGATGACCATAGTCTTATTAGTTAAATTGATGCAAGCTAATATTTTGTGGTGAGTCATATCCCTTTAATTTGTAGTTTTTCTTAAATCTACAAAAAAAAAAAAAAAAACTAATCTTATCACAATCCCTTGAAACCATACTTGTGGATATTACTCACCATGAAAACAGAATATGACCTAATTCTCTACTCTAATATTATGCACAAAGTGGAAAATTAGTTTTCACGCTACAACCTTTGTCAAGGGTTGATAAGAGAAGATAGATTGAGAGAAAACTCATAGTTTAGGGTTCAAAGATGTGTATTCATTAATAGATTCTTGGCAATTAATACAAAGGTGGATATTTATAGTAAGCCACTAGGATTAAGGACAAAACTAGAAAAATAAAAGTAATGCATCCTAAAAGGATAATTACATAAGCATAGTACTAATTAAAAGGGATAAAATTGTAAAGGATAAACATAAAGAATATTCTAGAAGTGTGCAACTGTCAACTATCAATTCGGCCATGTGTTGATGTAGGGTCAATAGACACTTTAGGAATTGTAGACAAAAACTAGACAAAAGTGTGTAAGATCTTGGCTAGTCGTTGGGTTGGCATAGTAGGCGATGGGTTAGCTATTCAATGGAATAGGTCAGATCAAGAGTTAAATGAATTTGTGGAATATTAGCTACTCAAGTTGGATGATATTAGGTCGACACTTCCAAGCTTAGTTATGAGTTAGGTTAACATAATGAATCTACACCTTGAGAGGTGGAATAGAATGCAGGAGTGTAAGAAAGGGACCTCGTCTTGGGATGGCTACTTAGCTTGAATTCTTTGGGTGAGATTTTGAAGTTTATGTGCTTGAGCTCAAGTGTTTGGTTCTTAAATAAGATTCCCATTACTTATTCAGAATGACATCATTAATTAAATAGAAATGTTAAACTCAGTTGTTAATGGGCCACATGTCTATGGCACATGCTTGGGAATATGAACATTTGAGTTTATTGAGCCAATTTTTTTAAATTTAGTGCAAATTTCCTTAAAGACAACTACTCCTAATTGATAAGCCTTTAATGCCGCAAAAAGGATGTAACTAGTGATTTATCACAACCGGATAGACAATTGGAAGTACAAATTGCGATGTGTTAAACTCGTAGTAAGAGATGTACTCTAAGGGAATTTTGTTCAAAAGGGCCTATTTCTCTCTCTTGGTTGGATTTCTTAAGAAAGGTTGGTTCACAAAAAAAAATGTACTAAACTAATCAATTAGAGAGTTTTCCAAGTTTTCACACTTGGTGCTCTTTATAACTCTTCATTTTATGACTAGTCGTGACTTCTAACTATTTTCCTAGTTTTTTTTTTTTTACTTTATATGACTTAAACAACACAATAACACATAAACACTAGCCTTCTAGGTGGTACATATGATAAGACACAAAAACAATATTAACAAACATAATTGATGCGATTATTCTATAAAAGTGACATCCTAACTGTTATTATAAGTCATCTAAATGAGTTCCAACATCTAATAGGGCTTGGTAAATCTCTCCATCTACCTCCTTAGATGGCTTACTAACTTCACAAATGGCCTTGCTCTCAACAAGTGTAAACACCTTGGTAATCTTCAATAGGTCCTTACTTCTAATAAGGACACATATGATTCTATTTTTTAATGGGTTCGGACGTTTCAACATTCTACAAAACTTTACTTGCATTTTAAAACAAAGCATCTTAAAGATAAAAAAGAGAACAAATAGGAAGTCTTAGGGAGCACCTGGGTGGTTTGCACTTGCCACCTCTTTTTTGCCAAACATAGTTGATCTTAGTTTTAGTTTTAGAAAATATAATCTATATATATGAGTATGTTATAATGGACTTGGGTCTTAAATTACAATTGAACAATTATGTACTAGATTTTTCTCTTACAAAATGAATGAGGCTTTTATGAGTGATTTCCATAGGTTAACTTGACCAAATAAATCATTTACTACATTAATAGAATAGGTAAACTCGGCTAAGACCTTGCTAAATTGAGACTGATGAACAGCCACTTAAACATGAGAAATTCAAATGCATCAAAGCAGTTCATGCTATGAGACCCCCTAAAAACATTTTTTCACATTGAAAATTCTCTTCCCTATTTTATCATTTTTATTTTTTTCCTTGAAATTTTCTTCTTTTTCATTTTTATTTTTTTTATGCTTTCTCTTTGTAATTTTTTATCTTTTATTATTTTTTGAATTATTTTAACTAATGATCTATACTAGTCTAAAAACTATATGAATGAAAATAAGGTGTCTACATTGGGAAATGATGTACTACTAGAAAATTCTTTGACACGTCACTCCTTGACTTTTTGTCACTTTTAAAGCTTTCTCCTTAGGCTGAGCTTTAATTTGCACTTAACTCAATAAAGTTATCCCATTCTTCTCATTGTCACTCGATGGAGTCATTAATTCTTCGCACATTCTCAATGAGTGCAACAAAATAACTTAAGGATCGATTTTCCAAATGTATGACATATTTAGTGAATATAATTTGGATGCAAATCTTCACTAATTCTCTTTTATCATAGATGTTCAAGATATCTAAGGAGAGTTTTTTAATCGCTTGATATTCCATCAAGTCTTCATTCGATTTTTGTTGAACTTGCTCTATATTAGTTATTATGACCCTATCTTAGGTGGAGAAGAATCTTTCTAGGAACATTCTACACATGATTCTCCATGAATCTACTTAGGAGGAAAGTTTACGTACTATGTATTTTCCTTCTTTGTCAATGATTTGGAAAATTTCTTCAACTTTAGATCATTGTCTAAATTATACACTTCAAGGGTATCAATAAATTTTTGCAGGTGTTCATTGGAATTCCCTTTTCTTCCATTGAATATCTTGTATTTAGGTTTCACTTAGTCTTTCGAAAATAGTTCCACAACCATACGTTCATGGCAATGAAGCTTCAATTCTAGTTCCTTAACTTATTCAAGTCCTCCTTTATCACAAATGAAATCCTTATAGTAGACACAACAACTTCGGTTGGGATGAAAAATTTCTATCGAGTAGCAAATCACCCAAGCAATGTTTGGAGGACTCCACTAGAGAAGAGAGAATCAGTAGCTTGAATTCTTGCATTCTTAGCTTTAGTTGGTAGGAGTTGGTGCTTTGGTGGAGGAGATTGACTATCCTTCCCTATAGGTGGATGAGGTAACTATCAATACTTATAGAAGTAAGATTTTGGTGAGCAACTTAGGCAATACTCTATGTTGCAAAATCAACAAGATTTAGAAAAGCGATTCTTTGTTTCGCAATAACAACATTAACCATTACATTGCTGAGTTGGTTGAATAATGTGAGAGCTTACTTTAGGGTCTATGCATTTTCTTACAAAGTTTGTAGGATCTAAGTGACATCATGAGAACTTTATAAGGTTGTGTTATGATTATTTTGGTTGTTGTTTCCTTACAATATTGTTGTTTTGCTTAGAGACTTCCACTTGATGATTTGTCTTTTGTCTTAGATGTATTATTTGTTCCCAATCACCTCTCTTCCTAATGGAATCATCAAATTATAGATGTAAGGACTCATTAGGTGAGTGCACATATACACAATGTAAGTCATGCGTTTCATATGTGGGAGATAAATGTTGTACTTTAAACGAAAATTCAAGTCGGAAAAGATAGAGAGTGATCATGAAGGAGAAGTGTCATGCCCTAAAAGGAGGGTTAGAAGTTTCCATTAAAAGTTATCACATCACATGTACACCTATTATGTGATAATCGTCTTGCAAGTCAAAGGTCACAAGACTTAAATTAAATATTTAATCAATTACAGCTAATGATATTATATATAATTATATAATAAGAATATAACTATGGATTCTTATATTTCACAGTCAATGAAGACCATAGAGAATTGGAATCTCTTATCAAAATAGTAAAATGGGAAAACATATATAAGTTTTACAAATTTCATTTCTACATTGAGTTTTTAAGAATAAAACTTCATCAATTAACCTATTACAATATAATAATTGACAAAATTGAATGCCTCTAGTATTCCAATTACAACTGTATTTTAGAAGTAGGCCTCATCTAAGTCCAACAATAATATAGACTGAAAGTTTTACTAATTCAAGTAAAATAATTACAAACATCTGCCCACTAATATTTACATGAATCTATAAAAGAAGGTTATTCTAACTCTCAACCTTGCATCCTATCCCAATAGTTTCGTGACAAGATTTACTTACCCTAGTATTGTGTTTGCTCAGTAAGTTTACATAGTTGCGACTTATATCATACAATTTGTAGTAAGCCAAGCTAAATTGTCCAATGAGTTAGGAGTGTAATACTCTCAATACTACACACGCACAAACAATTCACATAAGTTATCAATTATATACTATACATAGGCAACCATATGCAATGTAACATCACACATAGTCTTTCGGCAACTAATGTAAGGTCTAAAGTTTACGCCCTCCTTGATCTTGGGTTGGGGATTCGCATCACTACCATTAATGCTCGAGACTCACAACCCATGTATTTTCATCCTGTCACTTTTATTACAAATTGTCTTTCAAATTTAATCCTTTAAGCTCTAAGTGCAATTTGGCATACCATGTATATGCACCCTTAAGGGCAGACCAAACTCAGAACCATCAAAGGTGCGATAATCCCCTAGTCACTTAGTTCGCCAATGTACGAATAGTAATCCTACTCGATTACTTCCAGTGCACCTAGTAGCAATGATGGCTTTTAATTTCATGTAATGTCTCATATAATGCATGTCAGATTTTTATTTATATCATAATAATTAATTTATCATTTCCGGGTGATCACGCAAAAAATAGTTACATCAATGACAAATATTAAAAGGATCAATCAATTTTAATCATGAAATAGCACTCACAACTCAAAAAGGATAAATAAAAAAAGTATTTCCCCACACACACCTACTGTAGCATACCCTATGGCGCATAAAAAATAGACCATCCACAACACACACAACATGCCTAACACATGCACCCTACATGCCCATGTATACACACCCTGTATACACTCATCACATACACCTTATATGCCCATGCATATACGCCCTACACACCCATCGCATGCACCCTACACGTTCATGCATACACGCCCTACACACCCATCACATGTACCCTACACGCCCATGCACACACACCTTGCACACCCATCACATGCACCCTACACACTAATGCATACACCCATATAGCACTTAGCACATGCACCAATCCATTAGCATACACACACACACTCTGCTTCACTCTAGTATACCCTTCACAATCACACACAACACAACACGTAACGGACATAATAGCACTCAGCACACACACATTAAACATACCAATCATAGTGCGCCACATCTAGTAACCCACTAACAACACACACCACACTCTCTCCCCTGCACCAATCCATGCTTCACATCCCCGCTATGCATACCACACACAGTGACTCATGCACCAGCACACCCTAACACCTTGCACATCCTACACACACCAACACCTCTTACCATCCTATACAACTATACGTAACACACAACACATTCAATGTCCACACATACGATCACACAAAACAACACGCACAACAACAGCACCCTAGAGCACACACCACATGTACAACGTATCATACGTATCATACCATAGCACACACTATATATGCATTCACACAATAAGATCTCACCATTGTGCACACTACATCTACACACATGCATTCCCCTATTCCAAACACACACACATACTCTAACACACACATAGGACACTCAACATCAACTGCCATTCACGAATCCTACACCAACACTTCCATTCCCACGCACATGCAGCTATATTCACATAATAGAGTGTCCATAGATAATTCAAGTAGAGCAACATGCAATTTTTGTACTTACGCAGAAATTAGCTGTAGTTATTTCATATAAAGTTTATGATGACAATAAAATGTATATATATATATTTACGTAAAACAACACACCATAATACAAATTATAGTATATGATGAAGTTCCTATTCTCCTGGGTCTTATTTTCTTTATTACTCATAATAATCCTTGGGTAAATACATGAAATCAAAATCTTCTCCTAAAATACAAGAAGATAGAACTTACTTACTACTCTTACTAATATTTTCCTATTTAGTATATTTCAAGAATTTTTCACAATTTTATAAGCTAAAAACTTATTTTTATATATATAGTAAAATTATATTTAAATTCTAAAAGTAAGTTTTTTCCCATGCAAGTCTATTCTAGATTTGTAGGACTTACCTTAAGGATTGCATAGGTAGTCTCGAATTGTGATTTGGATGTCATATCTACGTTTTGCGGATTTATTTCTTCCTTTTTCCTTCACGTTTTTCCCTTTTCCTTTCACTTTCTATTCCATCTTTGTTCTTATCTTTCTTCCCCTCTCTCTCTCGCTCTGACTTTGGAAACGTGTGCATCTTTTGGAGAAATCAAGTCAATTTAGAGGGCTATTGACATTAGTAATTTTTTTTTTCTAAGTTCGTTCGTCTTATGTGATAATTTACATAAGTTTAGTAACTTTGGTATTTTGTCATAAATTTAATTACTAAACTAAATAAGCTATTCTAAGCACAAATATTTACTCGAAATTTTCATTTAACTATCCTAAACCTATTATTTTAATTTATTTTATCATTTACTTTAAAGTTTTTTGTGGTTTGCATTTTAAACAATTTTTTTTTATTTAAAATTATAAAGATCATAAATAATACTTTTAGAATAATTTATAAGCTAATTCGATATTAAATTTTCACTAATTTCCCGAGTTTTACATTCTCACCCCCTTTAAAAGTTTTATCCCATAAACTTTAGAACGTACCTAGACTTCCAAACAGATGGGGGTACTTTTCCTTCATCTCGTCTCCTTTTCCCAAGTAGCTTCCCATTCTAAATGTCTACTCTATTGTACTTTGACAATTTGATACATGTGCTACGCAATTCTCAAGTTTGGGTATCAAGGACTTTGATCAGATACTTTTTATAAGTCAAATTAGGTTGGATCTTCAGGATATCCCTTTTGATACCTCAATTAGGATTTAGGATGTGTTTCTAAAGCAATGACACATGGAATACATTATGAATTCCCGAAAATTAAAGAGGCAAGGCTAATCTACACGCTACTTCTCCAACCATTTCTAAAACCTCGTATGATCCTATATATTTAGAGCTTAATTTTCCTTCTATTTCAAATCTTCTTGTCCCTTTGATTGGAGTGACCTTTAGATAGACATGTTCTCCAAATAGAAACTCGATCTCTCTTCTCTTCAAATTTGCCCAACTTTTCTTTTAGTCTGCAGTTTTCTTCATTCTTTGTTTGATAGTAGTGACTTTATCTATTGTTTCTTACAACATGTCTAGCCTAACTATACTTCTTTCGATCTCATCCAAATACAATGGAGATTTACATTTTCTTCCAAATAAAGCCTCGTAAGGAGCCATCGTGATCAATGAATGATAGTTGTTGTTGTAAGCAAATTTGACCAACGGCCAATGTCAATCCCAACTATCCTTGAAATCCAATGCATAAGCTCTTAGCATGTCCTCTAATGTTTGGATGGTTCATTCCAATTGTCTTTCCATTTGAGGATGATATGCAGTGCTAAACTACAATTTCATCCCTAGAGCTTGTTGTAGACTTCTCTAGAACCTTATCACAAAGCATCGATCTCTATCAGATACAATGTTGCGTGGTACCTCACAAAGTCTTGCAATTTCTTTGAGATAGACCCTAGCTAACTTATCTAAGGAATAAGTCATGTTAATGGGTTAAAAATGAGCAAATTTGGTTAAACAATCTACGATTACCCATATAGCTTCATATCCAGCTTTAGTCCTTGGTAACGCTGTAATGAAATCCATGGTAATTCATTCCCACTTCCATTCTAGAATCAGTAATGGCTATAGTAGTCCCTTGGGTCTCTAATGTTCTGCCTTAACTTGCTAGTAGATAGAGCATTGAGAAACGAATTGTGCTACATCTCTTTTCATGCCTTCCCACCAGTAACCTTTCTTGAGTTTCTAATACATTTCGGTTCCTCCCGGGTGTATTGTATATCTAGAATTATGGTCTTCATCCATAATTTCATCTCTTAACTTCTTATCTTCCAATATACGTAATCAACCTCTTAATTTCAAGACTCCATCTTGATCCACTTCAAAGTCTACAATGGCTCCTTGTACCACCTAGTATCAAATATCCATTAACTTTGGGTGGCTAAGTTGCATCTCTCATATTTTATCTAGGAGAGTAGGTCATACTTCCAAATTTGCTAATTGTGCTTCCTCCCCTTGCCATATGAATTTAATCCTTAACTTCTCAAATTCTTGCATCAATTGTTGTTGCTCTATTAATAATGCTACTACCTAGCCATGATTCTTTCTGCTCAAAGTGTCGGCTACCTCATTGGCCTTTCCTAAATGGTAGTTGATACTAAGATCATAATGTTTGATGAGTTATAACTATCTTATCTGCTGCATGTTGAGCTCCTTTTGGGTGAATAAATACTTTAAACCCCATGTAAATTTTGCATTTTTTCCAATACAAGTAATGTCGCTATATCATCAAGGCAAATACGATCGCTGCTAGTTCTAGATCAAGAGTAAGATAATTATTTTCATGTGATTTCAATTGCCTAGAAGTGTGAGCCATGACCTTCTTATCATGCATTAGAACGCATCCTAACCCCAATCCGTGAGGCATCACTATATATGCAAAAGGGTTCTTTTGAGTTAGGCAATGTTAAAATACAATTTGAAATCAACCGTTACCTCAACTTTCGAAAACTTCTCTCACAACTTTCATTCCACTCAAACTTTACATTCTTCTAAGTCACTCTAGTCAATGGCTTTGAGATCTATAAAAAGTTCTCTACGAATCTTCGATAATATCTAAGCAACCCAAGAAAATTTCTTACTTTTGTGATAGTCGTTGGTTATTTCTAGTCGACTATGGCCTTGATATTTTTTTAATCTACCGATACGTCTTCTCCAAACATGATATATCTTAAGAATGCCACTTGATTCATTCAAAATTCACATTTCAATAATTTCGCATACAGTTGATGTTTCTTTAATAATTCCAAGGAAATTCTTAGGTGTTCTTTATGCTTTAGCTTAGTGTTGGAATAAATCAAGACATCATCAGTAAAAACTGCCACAAATTTATCCAAGAACAATTTGAAGATCTTATTCATAAGATCCATGAACATAGTTGGAGCATTCATTAATCTAAATGGCTTTACTAAAAACTTGTAATGACCATATCTTGTTCGAAAAGCAGTTTTAGGTATGTCTTCTAATCCAATCTTCAACTAATGATACCTAGATCATAGATCAATTTAGAAAAAGATGCTTACTCCTTGCAATTGATCAAATAAATCATCAATTCTTGACAAGGGATATCTATTCTTGATAATTACCTTATTCAATTCCTGATAGTTAATGCATAATTACATGGATCCATCTTTCTTCTTGATGAACAATACTAGAGCTCCCCAAGGCAATACGCTTGGATAAATGAGTCCCTTCTTTATTAATTATTGCAATTGCATCTTCAGTTCCTTTGATTCGATCAAAGCCATTTGATAAGGCGCTTTAGAGATCGATTCTATTCTAGGCTTTACTTTGATGATGAAATCTATCTCTCTTGAAGGAGGTAATCCTAGAAATTCTTTGGGAAACACTTTAGGAAATTCATTAACTACAGGTATTTCCTCCGATCTCAATGGCTCTACATCCATCTTTATTGCGTTTATTAAGCACATGTTCTAATCTTCAACGTTTTCTCCCTTTGCTTGCAAAACATTGGTAGGAACTTCAAAAGTTCTTCTTAGTTGTCCCAAATATACTATGGTTTCTACTCTTGACTTGCCGAACAATACTTCTTTCTTCTTGCAATCCACATTGGTGAAGTGCTTTAATAGCCAATCCATTCCCAAAATTGCCTCCTAACCTCTCTGGATAGAGCAATCAAGTTCGCAGGCATGTTTCTTCCATATATCTTAACTTAGCAGTCTTTTACTATCTCTTTAATGATTGCTTTCTCTCTTGTAAGGGTGCTAACTCTCAGGATCTTCAAAGAGAGTTAAGCTTCTAATTTTCTTTGCTGAGTTATTGTTGAGCTTATAAAAGAGTGTGTAGCTCTTGTATTAAAGAGGACCATAGTTGGTTGAGTGGTGATTCCGAATCCTATTAATTACATAGTATATGATTAAGCTCTAACTTTTATCTTCTTTTTTTTAATCTTTTGGTAATAAGTCTTTTATAATTCTCGAATTCCTAGTTAACTTTCCTATTCAAGTTTCACATATATAAAATATAGAATATTATATATAGATGAGTAGAGCCAGGAATGCGAGGTAGGCCGAAACTTTTAGCCCACGGGTCGGGGCGAGCTAACTCACTGCGGGCATGGGTTGGCCCGCAAAAAAAAGAAAACTCAAATTAACTCACTAAGCTATCTAGTACCAATAATAAAACTAAAAGTAAAGTAAGTAAATAAACTAAAAGGCAAAAGTAATAATTAAAAAGGAGATGCAACACACAAATACAACACAAAACTTCTATACTTAGACTGTGATTTCGTGCTCAGTCACTACTACTAAAATATGGAAGAAAAAAAAAAGTTTATCATTGCCTTGGAGTTAAACAAATTAAATGGTTGCGAAAAGAAAATGAGAAACGATAAATAAAAAAAAAGAGTCAATAATGAAAATGATTTTTTTTTATTTTGTAAAAAAAAAAAAAAAAAAAACTCTATGTGGGGTGGGTAGAATTTTTGGACCTGCAACATGTGCGGGCCAACGCAAGCTAACCCACTTCGACCCGCGAGTCTGTGCAAGTCGGGGTTGGCTGGCCCGTTCAACCCGCATTCCCGGCTCTATAAATGAGTTCAATTCTACGTACCTATCACTACATCTCTTTCATCTATGTAGCTCATAGTTGCTAAATCAACATCTTGGTACTATTCGGGTTCTTCTTTTGCCCAATTTCCAACATTGATGCCTGCAATGGCAAACACTCGAGCTTTTGTTGTCTATGTATTAGCCCCTTGATTTGCTTACCCAAATGGTCGACTTCTAGATTTTCCATTGGTGGTTCTAGGTGCTATAGTCTTTGCCTCGCTTCCTTGAAGTCTCTAAGGGTAGGCATTTGCAAAATGTCCCTTTTATCCATAAACAAAACAAGTTACAAATTTTTTTTGCTACAATCCAGAACTCTGTCATCACTAGACCTACACCAATAACATTTACCTTTTAAGTGTGGACACTCTCAAAGGTAGTGTCGTCCTCGAAACTTGATGGTTGTGAATTCATAATCTTTATACTTTGTAATATATTTTTAACTTTGTTTTTCAAAATTTCCATTTGTGGTCTCAAATGGGGATATAAAACTTTAGGAATTACCACACTTTAGGTAGTTTGTGGTTAAAAGGAAATTCTATGGTAATATATATATATAGACCATTATCTAAGTCTTTTATCATTGTATTCCTAAAAAATCTACCCAGGTTCTACCCCATCTCATTGTTTGGTAGGTTACTTCTATCTTTGACAACCTAAAGCTCTAATACCATTCTTATCACACCCTAAATAGAGGCCTAAAAGTTTTCACTATAAGCTATCATGTCACGTGTGTACTCGTTACATTATAACCATCTTGCGAGTCAGAGATTGCAAGACTCTAATTAAATATTTAATCAATTACAACTAATCATATTACATATAATTATATAACAAAAATAAAACTACGGATTCCTATGTTTCACAGTAGACTAAGATCATAGAGAATCGAAATCTCTTACCAAAACAGTGAAATGAAAAAACGTATATTAGTTTTACAAATGCCATTACTATATTGAGTTTCTAAGAATAAAATTTCATCAATTAACCTATTAAAATACAATAACCAACAAAATTGAATGCCTTTAGCATTCCAACTATTCTGTATTCATCAAAACCATCAAAGGCGCAACAATCCCCAAGTCACTTAGCTCACCAATGTGTAATAGTAATCCTACCATATTACTTCTGGTGTACCCTATAGCAGTGATGACCTTCAATTTTATGCAACGTCTTGTGTAATGCATATTAGATTTCTATTTAAGTCATAAAAATTAATTTATCATTTATGGGTGATCATGCAAGAAATAGTCACATCAATGACAAATACTAAAGGCTTCCATCAATTTCAATCACAAAATAGCATTCACAACTCATAAAGGACAAATCACAAAAAGTATTTCCTTACATACACCTACTATAGCATACCTTACAGTGTATACTCAATAGACCATCCACAGCATACACAACATGCCTAGCACATGCATCTTACATGCACATGTACTTACACCCTACACACTTAGCACATGTACCTACACGTCTAGACACACATGCCCTACACACTCAACACACGCACCCTACAAGCCCATGCACACTCAGCACATACACCTTGTACACCCATGCACACATGCCTTACACACTCATCACATACACCCTGCAAACCTATGCACACACACCCTACACACACAACACATGTACCCTACACGCCCATGCACACACCCATACAACACATAAGATATGCACCAATCCATCAGCTCACATACATATACTCTACCTTACTCCAGCACAACCTCCACGATCACACACAGCACATAACACACACGCATGGCACATAACACAACACACAATGGACACAATAACACTTAGCGCGCACACACACTAAACACACCAAGCATTGCATGCCACATCTAGTAACCTACCAGCAACGTACATCGTACTCTCTCTGTTACACCAATCTATGCATCATAGCCTCACTACATGCACCACACAACACCTCACTCACCAGTACACCCTAATACCTTGCATATCTAACACTTCTTACCATGCTACACAACTATACATAATACATAACACATTCAGAGTCCACACATATGATCACACACAACAACATGCACAACAATCACTCCCATGCACAACAATAGAATTCTGCAGTGCATACCATCTACTCACACACCACACGCATAGCATATCATAGCATAACTACACTACATTTGCATTCAAGCAATAGGATCTTACTATAATGCACGCTACATCTACAAACACGCATTCCCCTATTCTAAACACACACACACTCTAACGTACACATAGGACACTCTACCTCAACTACCATTCACGAATCCCACATCAACACTTCCATTCCCACGCAGACGTAGCCATATTCACATAACAGAGTGTCCACAAATAATCCAAGTAAAGCAACATGCTATTTTTATACTCACACAAATATTAGCTACAGTTATTTCATACAAAGTTCACGATGGCAATAAAACTTATTTGTGCATCATATATACATACATAAATACACACACATATATACATAGAACAACACACTACAACATAGATTACAATATATTACGGAGTTCCTACTCACTTAAGTCTCATTTTCTTTGTTGCCCATAATAGTCCTCAAGCAAATACGTGAAATCAAAATCTTTTCCTAATATACAAAAAGATAATAGCACTATTACTTATTACTCTTACTAATATTATCCTATCTAGTATATTTCTAAAATTTTTTACTATTTTCTAAGTTAAAATTTTATTTTTCTATACATAGTAAAATTATATTTAAATTCTAAAAGTAGGATTTTTCTTATATAAGTCTAGTCTAGATTTGTAGAGCTCACCTTAAAGATTGTGTAGGTGGTCTTGGATTATGATTTAGACGTCGTATACATGTTCTATGGATTTATTTCTTACTTTTTCCTTCACATTTTTCCCTTTCCCTTTTGCTTTCTATTACGTCTTCGTTCTTATCTTTCTTCCCCTCTCTCTCTCTCACTCTAACTACAAAAATGTGTGCATCTTCTAGAGAAATCAAGCAATTTAGGAGCTATTTATGTTAGTAATTTTTTTTTATTTTTCGAGCTCACTCGTCTCACATGATAATTTACATAAGTTTAGTAACTTTAGTGCTTTGTCTTGAAATTTTACGATTAAGCTAAATGAGTTATTTTGAGCATTAATATTTACTTGGAATTTTCATTTAACTATCTTAAACCTATGATTTTAATTTATTTTATTGTTTACTCTAAAATTTTTCGTGGTTTGCTTTTCAAATGATTTTTTTAATTTAAAATTATATAGATTATAAATAAGATTTTAAAATAATTTATAAACTAATATAGTATTAATTTTTTACTAATTTCTTAAGTTTTACAAAATGGATGTGATCCATAAACCCATATACTAGTGTAGTAACTAGAAGAACTATAATGCTTTAGTTTTGCGGTGCTTGATTTTAGGAGTAGTGGCAACTTAGGTATTGAAAGTTTTAACCTTCCATTTGATATGGTATATGAGATTTAAACCCCCTCAAAAAAGGAGCTAGGTGCTATTTGTAGAGCTTACCAATCAATAACCGCCATTGAATTATTTTGATGATTAAAGTACAATATATCATTTTTTTTTTACCATTAAAATGGTTTCTAGACAAGATATGTATATAAGCCTAATAAATTTTCAATAGACCTATTGAATACATAAGCATAACAAAAAAGCTTAAGATTAGATAAGCCAATGTTAATGGGTCACGGTCTTAACCCACTTGTCTAAGACTCTTTAAAGAATTTTAAATGTGAACCTGATTATATGGATTTTGTTGTTAATACAAATAATTAGTCAAATTGTGATCTAACTTAGCCATTTTATTTTTATTTTTTTCATTTGACCCCAAAATGTTTAAGATAAGACATGATGAGTTTCATGGTATAATAAATTCACAAGTAATCAACATGGCTATTTCACTTTGATATCAGTTAAAACTTTAGGTCACATGTGGATTCCAATTTAGAAATCAAAGACAATTGAAATGAGGTAATCAATGTCTAATAGCACAAAAGGCCATAACCGATGGAATGGAAAATTTTCCTTCACTTTAGATTAGATTACATTTCATTATGAGGTCTATGGTATCCTAAAAAACAAGTAGGAATCTATGGATCAAATTTAGTTCTAACAACCCACACAATACAACGCTAAATACACCTTCCCATTGATGGACACCACGCACTCAAATATTCGTGCTCCCCATTGCCATCACAAGAGTAGTTAACCCGATCTCAATAGCTAGTAAAATAGTTTTATTGAACTATCGATATATTAAAAAAGAAAAATATTCAAAAAAAAAAAAAAGCAGAGGGGGATTCGCATTTACACATCTTTTCTAAAAATTGGATTAGATTTTTCAACAACACATTTAAAAGCCTATATTTATAAATTATCATTATTTCAAGTCTCCACCTACCTAATATTAATAGGATCTAATATAGCATGGACGTGAGTTCTAAAATGAAGGTACTAATAAACACAAACTCTTAGACACATAATAAAAAAATCTACACCATTGTTTTGTAGAACTATACAAATGTGGTCTCTTCTACATTTTTCTATATGAACTATAATTAAATAATAATAATTATATTATATTTATAAAAATCAATGAAAATGCATTATTAAAATTAGTGTTAAAACAATAATTAACTTTTAAACTATAAAAGTATACAACTTAAAAATAGGGTAATGAAAAATTGTTAGTGACAAAACTTATATAAATGAAAAAAATGAGGTTGAAAGTTTAAATTGCATGCATTAAAAATTTTTATGGGTATGGTGTACAAAAAGGGATGTATTTTCTTAATATCATAAATATTAATTGTAATGATTTTTAAGATAAAACTATTATTTTTCAATAGCATTATACATACTCTAAAGTAAAATCCGCACAGAGTATGGGACTTTAATAGTCAATGTAATTTCAAAAGTTTTCATGGATTTTGTACATGGTTTCTCATTTCTTCATTAAAATTATTGGTATATCTAGTAAGTTATCATGTAGATACTTTTTGTGTAATAGAAAATTATTATATGCCTATATTAGCTTAAGGCCTAAGGCCTACTTTATTTTAGTCTGGCCATAGAATGAGAAAGTACATAAAGCGGTTGGGATAAAATAAAAAGTAATCTAAACCATTTGACGAACATGCTTGAAGTAATTATTTCTTATTATAATTAAGATGTCTTTAGGAAAAAATTACTTACCTAAAAAAGAGTTTCCCTAACACTATAAAAAGAGGTTCCTCCATTCAAGTAAGATAATTTGATATCCCCTATACGCTTTAACTATCTTACCCTTACGTTGCTTCTCTAATTTGAGCATCAAAGTTCAAGCACTGGAGACACCTTCAACATTCTGATAACTCAAGTTTGTCTATCTTATAGGTTAAATTTCACCAAGTCCAAAAGTGTGATTCAGCCCAAGACTGCATCCAGGTAGTAAAAGTAATCAACAAAAATAATAACACTTTAGTTTTAAATTAAAATTCTATCTCATCACCACTACTTATTTTCTCCTTTAATTATCCTTGTAATTAAATGTTAAAAAATAAATAAACAAATAAAAAGATATTATGAATTCAGGATTAATAGTCATTGATTAATATATAAGGGTCAAAGAAGGGAAATCACAAGAATCATTAGTTAAAATGGGATTCCTACTCTGCACCTTTTGAGATTTTGAGAAGAGTTGCTCTTTGAAGAGCACAATAGAGATTAATCATTTATTCCCGGATGCATTGACATTCCCTTTTTTTTTCATTCTAGGTATTGACATGTGAAGGGGTGAAGAAGATTAGGAAGGGGTGAAGAAGATTAGAGATAGAATCAAAAGATCTGTGACTAATCCCTCCCCCCTCCCCTTTGGACCTCTATGGTAAAATTAGCTATATATATGTATGTATGTATATTATAAAAACGAAACCATATAGATTTTATACTATGGTATCATTGTAGTGATATTATTTTTCACTTAATATTACAAATACATATATATATATATATACAATTTTCTTACTCTTAACAATAATAGATAGTAGTCAAAATGCATTTGATCTCAAGATACTAACAAAAATTTTCTTTTTTATCATAAATTCTCTTATTTATTTGATGCCATTTAGTTGGTAGTACCTAAAGAAAAGAGATATAAAAATCTACATTAATTTTAATTAATTATCATGAGAGTAGCTAATAAATGAACATATTCCCGATAATAATAATTAAAAGAAAAAAGTGTTTAATCAAGCTAATAATAGATGAATATTATGGTTGTCATTTGCAATAGATATAAGTTTCTATAAAGTGATTAAATATGGATTTAATAATTCGCATTATTCGGATTTGGTTTAAGGACATAAAAGAAATCGAAATAAATAAAGTATAACCAACATCGAAAAAAAAAAAATAGAATATTGTTTCTCATATACATAAAGATGTTAGTGGAATACGAGATTTGGCTTGTCTTTGCATATGTGTTAGTAAGGTTAAAAACTAAAATCATGGGAGTAGACAGATGTAAAACCATCAAATTATAATAATAATTTACATTATGGCAATTGATGACTATTAAATGTCATGTTAATAAACTGTTATTTAGTTAATTAATACTTTATTGAACTTTTGCTTGAGAAGTTATTGTATATATATTACCTAAATAATTTTTTTACTAAAACCATTTAGAAAAATGTATATAGACTATTTAAACTAATTATAACTTGTAAATGATAATATTATTAAAAATAAAAGGAAAAATATTTAAAGATAGAAATATTTTATTGGGAATTACGTGAAAAGAAAGGAAAAGGACAAAATATGTCATGCCTCGAAACCCTTATAGCATTGATAGTTCACCACGTACCCTACTTAAGTAAAATACATAAGGTTATGATTACTAAGTAGGTTTCTAAACCAGTTTTAGGATCCTAAAATCGTTCTTTAAATTTTGAAAACATTTTGGCAAAACATTAGATTTTCAAAAACTTTTGATGATTATTGGTCATAAAATCATGTGGTAAGACAAGAAAAGATAAACTAGATCCTAGGGCCTATAGAGCCCACAAAAGATACAATCTATAAGTAATAAACCATTGAGTTATAGGCAACTCCCAATAAGTCTTGGTATAATTGAAAATATAATATGTAGTATGAACATAATAGATCTCAATCATAAAAAGGATCAACGTAGTCTATCTCCTCAATCTTATCCCATATCTCCTCCTCAAAGTCATAAGTCAACTAGTTGTACAATGGATCAATAAAATTATCACATGAAAAAAAGGGATAAATGGGGAGTGAGTCACAAGAGCCCAGTATACAGTAACATAAACACACACATGCATGTCAAATGAGCCTACAACTAATATAGTAGTCAATCACTTTATTCAATTAATCATCTTAATTAAACATACAACACGAGAGTATTCATGACTCCGGACATTACGACAAGGGTCAAGGGTTTGATTCCACTACAACGAACATTAGGGGTTGATAGGAGCAGTCGAACTTTATGTCACCGAAAACTTATGTACCTAAATAGCCTTGTTTAAGTGATATCATGGTTATGTAGCCCCACTAATCTCAGTCCAGCTATACTATATCACTCACCAACATCCATAATCCTCGAACAACTCTTAGTATACCTTCTCTCCGTTTATAGTATTCGTTATCAAACAAAATTTCATTTATTAACTACCCTATTGAGCTATATATCAAAGGCCTAAGCGCCTAAGTACTATTTCATTTTGAGTATATAACCATAGTCATAATCTCGATCTAAGCTTTGTCACTTGCTGACTTAAGTAACCATACATAAGCAGCAAGCAAATACTTAATTAAGTTTGATTATTAGTGTGGTTTAATATTTCTATCCTAATACGTAACACTCAAGTTACTGTGTACTTGAAAAGTCGATGTTTCCCAAATCGCAATCTAAGTTTCATTTGAGTCAATTGAGTTGGTTTTATACATTAAAGGAAAATTATAAGTTAGTTGATTATTCTAAGTGATTGAATCTTATTCTAGGTTTGATTTATGTTACTTAAGGCCTATACTAATTATAAGCCCAATTATAGTTATTTATACCTGATTAGCTTTTAGCTAATTATGTCCCAAACCATTTAGGATTTATTTAATTAATGTTAATAAATTATTTAAGTTTAAAGTCTAGTAAGGTTTAAGGTCCAGTCAGGGCATTTAAGCCTTTTAAGTATAGTAAGCTTAATTATATTTAGAATTAAACCCACTAGCCCAAATTGATTTAGTTAAGTTCAGTTATAATTACTGATTACAATTTAAATCAAATTAGATTAATTATATCTATTTTAAATTGACCTAAGTTTATTGTGTTTACTTAATCCCATTAGTTGTATCCTAAGCCTAGTTGATTTATTAAGCCTCATTGTAATTCTATTTTAAGCCTTTAGCTAATTTAAAACCTTGATAGATTTAAAGCCCAAATAAATTTGATATGTTTATTAAAGCTTATTTAGGGTATAGGCCCTAAAGTTTAATTAAGCTAAGCAAGTTTGAGTCTTGAGCACATTTAAGTTTCACTGAAATTAGGTAAGCTCATTTTATTTCTTAGACTTAAGTCCAATTATTTTAATTAATTAATTTGATTTAGGTTTTGAATTGGTTTGAGACCTGATTGAATTATTTATTATACTAAGATCCATTTAAGGTATAAGCTTTAAGAAGAAAATAGGTCCAATTATATTTTGAATACGGGTCTTAGGCCTATTTAAGTTATTAGGTCTACATTATTATATTAAATTTTATTTCAATCCAATTAGGATTGTTTAATTAATCAAGTCCATTTAAATAAATTATATTTAATTTCATGGGCCAGCTAAGGGAAGGTAAAAGGGTGGTCTTTTAGTCTATTTTGGTAAGGCTGACTTGTAGTTAAGTCAACCTTGGCCCAATTTAATTAAACTATTATCTAACTTAATCTTAATTTGTTACAAATTTAGACCTTAACTTCAAAGGGTCATAGTTTAATTAATTTAAGCCCAAATTAGGTAAACTAAAGTCATTTGTCTCCTTATAACTTCCACTACCCATTTTATTTAAAAGAACTTAATTTTATTCAATTTAAGGGCCTTAAACTACCAAACTAATTTTAATTACGAATTTCTAACTTTATGAGCTCATAACTTATTCAATTTAGGTTTAAATCACTTTAAACCAAAACTCATTTGTCCACATTCCTTCTTAGTGTCTAATACATTATTTGTTTTTCATTTTCAATCTTAAAATACCATCAAAATAGAGCGAATGGAATAGAACACGCTTCAATTAAAATTTTATCCATTCCATTAGTCTAATTCAACACATCATCACTTCTAAGCTTCATTTCATATCCAATCAAACTCTTATTCACAATTAAACCATAATTCTACCTAATTTACCCAAAATAAACATAATTTATCATATTTTTCCAGAATTAAATATTTGCCAAAATCATGCAAACAATTTCACATTTTAAGTTCTTACAATCTTCCAAATCAACCTAATCCATCCCTAAACTTCACCAAACTTAATATTTATCAAACAATTTCAATTTTCATCAAATATAACACTATAAGAATCTAGCAACTTGCTGGAAATTAATAAATTAACAATTAACCAACTCATTCATCCAATAATTCAATTACTCTATCATATTCCAACCTTCCACAAGTCATATATACTAATTAATTATCAAAATCACTCCATACACCACATGTTCATACTCCAATCATCAATTTATCATTATCCAATATTCAAATTAGATTTAGCAAGAAAATTTAAGCCTCAATTCCATCTTCATAGTGGTAGTTGCAACTATCTAACAACCCATTTCATATCTTCAATTATCATGCATTATCCTTTATTTCTATCATTCAATCAACCCAACAACACATATAGGACACTATATCCTAGATTAACTCTTAAATGATCAAATATTACTCTAGAACACTCAATATAGGTGATGGTCACTAATGGGTTTTACAATATATCATCAATGTTCAAGAAATCATGAAATCCTCATGTTCCATTACTTTTAACTATTCAAAATCGGCAACTTAAACAAGATTTTGAACCTACCCTGTTGGAGATCCAAGAAGTACCCAAATTCTTTCCAAACCATGCTACCCACTTCCAAAATGATATTTTCCCAAACTCCCAATTGATTTCCTTTATAATAAACATCATACACTATATAGATTTATAATCTATAAACTAATATCCACTTGAATCAAGTCATTTTTGTACTTACCTTCACACCCAAATCACATCTAAGATGCCCCCTCTTAACTTAAAGTCTCACTTGATTTTTGACTTAAAAATTTTAAGAAAACAATTAGATTAGCATAAGGTTTAATGGGTATAAAAAGACTTAAGGAGTAGAATAGCTTTAATGGGTTTGTTGAGAGCATTTAACTTAGAGAGTTTTTTAGAAAAATAAAATAAGGATTGCTGTTTTTCTATCCTAAAATGGGTTTTTATAGTAGGGTTTACTGAAGATTTAAGGGTAAAGGTAAATAAGTCCACAAAGGTTAGGAGTTGTAATTTATGATAACATGTGTCATCTTAATTTAGCCAATTTTATATTAGTTGTCACTTAATTTTTCCCCACTTACTCTAGCTGACATATATTGCTTTCTTTCTTTTTTTTCCCCAAAAATTCCATTAAAACTCAATTTAAATAATCACTCTTTAAGAAAATAAGCTTAGGGGCAGTTTGGTTATTTTATCCAATTGACCTTCGAATTTAGATTTTTCTCTTCTAGTTGTCTCCAAATATTTTTTAATTGATTTTATATACCTAATTAAGATCTTAGAGTTATATTTAGGGTCTCTAAGAAAACTTCAAGAGATCACTCCCAATAATTTAAAATGACTCCAAATGACCTTAATTTAAGTTGTTTGGTGATTTTGGCCAACTTCAAAGATTACAAATCAGGGTCAGTGGTTTATTTAGAGTCAATTTTTTATAACCTCTAATTCTTCCTTTATAATTAACTCCAAATAATTCCTTAATAATTTTATTTACTTAATTAAGGTCTTGAAATTTTATTTAGAGTCACTAAGTTATTTCAAAATGAATTTTGATAAATTGAGTTCATAAGTATAATAGCCATTTAGGAAAAATTTAGCTCTAAATTTTATAAATTCTTTCTTAATTGACTCCAAATCTTTCTTCTTAATTCTATTGACCTTATTTGGAATTTTGGGGTTTTTCAAAATAGATAAAGAAGACAATAAGAGAGAGAGAGAGAGAAGTAGTTAATGATAGTTGAACGTGTAAGAATAAGTTTAGCGGGAATTGAACCATTGTCCTTTAAGGTTAAGCAAGTAACCCTATTGTAAGAGGATACCTACCCACACCTTACTCAATTAGGTAGGTATTAATGTCATATAGTAGGTTTCAAGTAGAAATTTTTTGAAACCTACTCTCATAAAATAAGGTATGGATATGAGTTCTTGCTGCACTATACCTATCCCAGAACTTGTACTCTAAAATATATAGAGTGTATGTTTCAAGGTATTTGTACTCATCTTATAAAAAAATTATTAAACAATATTAATAAATGATAATATTATATTTTTTTACTTATAAAAGCTTTAGTAAAAAGAAAAAGAAAAGGAGCTTAAACTTATAAGTTTTGTTCTTTCCTATGTTCCTCTTTAACTTTACATTTTCCACCATTTTTTTTTTCCGTTTGTTTAGTATGATCACATAAACTTGAAATAATAAAGGTAGCAAAAAGTCACCTTTCTTTTAATTTCACATATTTATCTATAAGTGTTATAGGTTTTGTATATGAAAAATTTATAATATCACAAATAAATTATTTTTTTAATACTATATGAACTTAAAATCTATAAAAAGAAATATAAAATTTATGAGTTTTATAATTACCCCACACTCTATATGGTTTTACAAAGTATAGGTTCTAAGATGCTATAGATTAGGTTTTGGATTCAAAATTTGATAACATATATCTTACGGGATAGGGTATAGATAGGGTCTCATACTTTAACCTTCTTATACTACTTAACCTTATTATTCGCAAGGAAACAAATGTAAGCTTTAACCACTTAACTATGTGTCATGTTATACCACTTATTGCTTGTAAAAATATAAATATAATAAATCTTTTTTATTTTCTAAATCAATGTAATAATTAATTTTTTTTTAAAAAAAAAAACTCTGGTTCCTCTAAATCCATCTAGTATGTTAGACAAAACTTAATTAAGGTAATATTTTCATTTGTGTATACACTAACTATATATTGGCATATATTAAAAAAAATGAATAAATAATAATATTTTTATTATATATGATAGTATATAATTAGACAAAAGAAAAATGTAGAAGAACGACAAGTATTTATCTAGTTTTTATAAATATTAAAAAAAAAAAAGAGGTTTGAATTTTTCAACCATACATTTAAATATAGGCATTTGTATGTTACCCACGTTCAAAAAAATAAAATTTATTTATATTCTTATCTTTGGATTCTCTTGAAAATCTTTTTATTAAAAAATTAATAAAAGATGTATATATATAATATTAGATAGATAGTATTGCATCTATGTTAAGTTTCGCTCTAATTTCATGAGCATGACAGTGTCAAGTCATGTTGCATTATTATTGTAAGCTAGATTTGTCACCTCTTTTATATGAACTCCTCCTCCATATTATAGTTAGAAATGCTTTATATTTATAAATAGTTGTAGCTGCAGTTGGTGTTGGATAGTTATATCAGTTGTAGGTATAACAATTTTCTATACTATACTATAAAATAATATGAACACGATATAATATAAATTACCTATTTATAATATATATATATATATATATATATATTTTAAATTTTGTGTTTTTAACATTGGTGTAATAATGCATGAACGTTACCTAGCAACAGAAATCGCTGCAGCTAACCAGTTGCAAACGAATGAGACTGTTAGTTTGCTAGCACAAAAAACAATGACAGAAAATATAATTTCCTTCCTACCCTATTTACACCTACCATTAAAATTTATCACTTCATATTGTAAAATCAACAATTCTACAGGTGCAAATATCTGGAAAAAAAATTATCTTTCAAACAAACCAATCTATACTATAATGAATATATGGTTAGCATGTTCGAATTGATATGATTGGAAATAAAATGGAAAGTAAAGAAAATTGAGGTAGAAAGTAGGAACAATTTCATTTTAGATCTGTTTTCTTTTCTATTAAGAATTGGAGAGAAATAATTGAAATGAGATTACAACTACAAAAACATTTATTATAACAATGTTTACTAAAATGTAGTAAAACTAACTACACATTTCATTTATTTTAGATTTCCTTTCCACAACACCTACAAAATTAATCAAACTAAAATAAAATGTTTTTTTTATTCATTTCGAACCATTTTCTAAGAAAATCGCATGATAACTTGAAGTTCCACCTCCGCTGCAACCGTATTATCCTATTATGTCCCACAATCTCTTCACCCTGGTTTTTCCACCACTAATTCACCATCCGGATCCATTTTGGAAGCGTAAAGCAGCGCGTGTGAATATTGCGACTATCTTTTCTTAGAACTATTGTAAGCCATATCATTTCCTTCTTCTTCCTCCTCCTCCTCGTGTGCACTTCTACCACTACTTTCTCTTCTCTCTCTCTCTCTCTCTCTCTCTCTCTCTCTCTGTGTGTGTTTGTGTGACTGAGATACATTATACAAACAAACTGAGTCAGAGACAGAGAGAGGAATGGCTTTTGCCACCTTCTCTTCAAACCTCTGTACGCGCTCACTCTCCTTCACTTCACTCCCTCAGCGCAACACTAATCATACCTTCATACATATGCATAGCTTCACTATTGTTACGCGCCGAACCAGCAACGTTTCCGTGTACTCGTGTTCTTCCAACGGCAATCGACGCCGTCTTTATCCACTTGTTTGCTCAGCATATGGTGGTGGCTCCGGCGGACCACGTGGAGGTGGAGGTGGAGGTGGAGATGGAGGTGGAGGATCCGATGATGATGCTGAGGCCCGAAACCAACGTGAATCTGCTCTCGTATTATTAGCGGTATACACACACACACACATATATATATATAGAGAGAGAGAGAGAGAGAGAGAGAGAGAGAGATAAAACTAATGCATACGTATACATGGTATAGCAAAATACGTTACTTATTGCATAATTATATGCATACATATGCACTGCATATATAAATTACGACACTCGGTAATACAACTCTAACCTCGGAATACTCACTGATACAGATGCCTTTTAAGTTTTATTACTTAATATATAATTAGCTATTATAATTATATAAGAGTTAGAATTACAAGTTATGAGATTTATTTTTTTTTTTTTTTGGAGGAATTACATTATATTGAGTGACTAGAGAGTGTTTACTTGAGGAAGGAGGAAAATTGGAAACAAGTCCTGTGCATTGAGCTAGAGAATTGAAATTTTTAGGTGAATGAATTCTGCTACTCTGACAATATATGTGTGGATTGTCGTTGTGTTTAGGCGGGAAGGTCACTTGAGAACTTGCCAAAGGACCTTGCGGTGGCAATTGGTTTGGGTAAGGTACCAGGGTCGGTGGTCGAGAGGTACTTCCAGTTGGAGAAGTCAGCAGTGTTCCGTTGGTTGCTTCAATTTGGAGGTTTTAAGGAAAGATTGCTCGCTGATGATTTATTCTTGACTAAGGTTGCTATAGAGTGTGGTGTTGGCATTTTCACTAAGGTTAGCTACTATACTAGCTAGCATATCTAACATATCTTCAAATTTCAAAAGCCTCTTTTCCTTTTATAATCTTTATTGATATGATTATTGCTTTAATAGATTTCATGTTAACACCATCTGATCATTAATGGATCATATCCATATGTTGATTGTGTACATTTAAATTTTACACTGGACACACATTACTATAGTCCCACTATAACCCTATCCTACTTCAGCTCATACCTCCTGCAGTCAAGTATTCCTTCTACTTCTGTGTCTATCGCATCTTTCCCTTGTAAATTCAATACGTACTCAACCGATAATTTTTACGCATCGGTGAGCTTCCTGCTTCCATGAGTTGGTGTTCTTTATTGATTGATCGTCAATAGACAATAGGTGACATGGAATCTATATATATGTAAAAATTGCAGAACACTAGTCTAATATATGTTTTCCAAGTACTGCATGATGCTTGCTGATTAATTTCTAATATATTGTTATTACCTTCATGGGTTTATTCTCCACGTTTTGCGATAAATTCTAGGTGACTAATCACAGTGGGGAAGTTCGCTAAGTGTATAACTCATGCAATTTCAAATTACATAGCGGATTTTATGCATGATCGAATGGAGCATCATTAGTTCTGTTTTGATTGAAATATAACCTTTATTCCATCAGGCTTCATTGACTTGTACTCTCATACTTCTTAGACTGCTGCAGAACTGGAACGACGTAGAGAGAAATTCTCAAAGGAGCTGGATTTTGTTTGTGCCGATGTGGTATGAATGACTCTACAATAACCTTTTTGTTTGTATCGTGCTGATAGAATTACTAGATATATACAGTAAACCACTGAAGAAAAATATGCAGTGCAGTGCACATTTATGCGCTATAAAATACCGATATGGAGCAAAGCCAGTCTCATCTGCGAGATTGAGTTTAGAAATCTAGGACCATCGGATAAATTGACAGATGATGGGGAATGTGCAGCTCCGTCTCCAATTTTCTAGTTCTGGTCCCAATATCAGCTATTGATCAACGAAACATTAAGTAACAAGAGATAACAAATATAGGGAAAGGGAGAATTTGATGGGCAAACTTAACTTAAAGGACCCCATATAATAGGCCAAATGCCATAGATCCACTAGCATAACAGCATCGATTCACAGCTACATGGAAAGAATGCTCCACAATCGAGTATCCTATATTCACACGGCTACTTTTCACTTGCCAGCCAATACACTGTTAACGTCATATTTAGAGTTGCAAGAGCCATATCCTAGTACTCAATATAGGAAACGACAATACACCAACAAATTAAAGATGCGATCGAAACCCTCTTTGATTTGGGGCCCTTGGTTGGCCACCAATAGAATTTAGGGATGCAATTGGACCAGGTTTGTAATGGGGTTTCACAAAATCTAGACTGATCTGATACTCTTGTGCCATGCTTTGTACACATGAATAACCTGAAATGGAATAGATTGGATGAAATGATCAATTCATTTATATGTTTGGAAATATCAATATAATTGTTAGTTTCATTTTAGCATCATATTTAGTTATGTCATATTCCAAATGAAATAGAAAGGAATGTGCATAATGTAGTATTTGTCAAAAATTGTAATCAAACAATGATTTGGTGACTTGTTTCAATTGATTGTAGATGTACGTCTATGACAAGCAAAAAACAAAGGAAATGGAGAATTTAATGTCAATAAAATATATAAGATTTCTTATTAGAGAATGAAGGAGATTTTATTATTAGGTTTAAGATAATTTTGGTTACCTTTAATAAATGGGTGGAAGCATTCTCCCTTAAAGTTGGAATTATTAATTCCATTACTATTCTGCCTTCTAAAAATGCTTCTCAACATAGATTAGGAGATGTTATTTTTGAGTCTATTCTTACGTAATAAATATAACATTAGGATTTTCAAAAACCAGTAAAAATGGTTTTTTATCCTAGACTCAAAACCCATCTGATAAGGGTTATGGGGAACTCAAAACCCAACTTGACCCAACCCAATCCACTAATTTTCTTCGTCGTCTCTGATTGGAAAAATTGCAACACTTAGTGCACCTGAGCATGGAGTTCTTAAGGAAGATGAAAAGAAGTGGTGAAGCCCCTAGAGTATTCACATATCGAGGTAGTTACTTTTGATATAGTATATAATTGGCTTTGGACTGTTTCCAACTTCTCTTTTTCTACATTCTAGTTCTTGTCCAAACCTTTTGGGAAGAAGGCAAAGTTGATGAGGCCGTAGAAGCTGGTAGGGACATGGGTAAGCTGCGGTTAAGGGACTAAGGTTTTTAAGACAAATGAAATGAACAAATGATAGGTTTTTGTTTTTCCTTAACGTATTGTATCTCATGTAGGCATAAATACTATATTTTATATAATATATATTTTTTTATTAATTCAGTTTTCCAATCGGTTCTATTTTAATCCTAAAACCCTATAAATTTTAATATAATATCCAAAACTTTATAATATTTTGAATGATCAAGTATCCTATAATGATACATTACAATAGCCAGGTCTTATCCCTCACGGCTGTTCGACGTTGGACATATTCTCGTCTTTACTCATTGCTTTCTGCACTCCAAATCCCCAAGTCTTGCGTAAAGTTCAAGACACAGTCTAATAAAAGGAATATTAAATACTTTATCATCGTCCAATGAACAGTGAACTGCTTGAAATGATCTGGATAGCGGTGATCCTGCCGGGCGTCGTCAAGCCATTTCCAAGAAGATTATGAAGACTTAAGTTATACCATGTGCCTATTTGGTGCTTTATTTTTCACATATTGTAGGCAGGTCAAAAAGAAACCAAGAAGTTTCGACTAGGTTGATCAGATTAATCTAAAGCTAGATTAGTAGGGGAATAGCTTAGCCATACAGTGCAAGCTTTCTTATCTGAAACGTTAGCGGGGGTGCATGAATTAGATGTTAATCAATATAGAACCATATCAAATCGAATTAGTATGAATTTTTAGATTAGTTGCTTGTGTATCATCATAAAAGTAGTGTAAGCTTATAAATTCGCAATCTATATCTTATTGCGTAACGGTATGCGAGTGTATATCTTAAGTTATGTAGAATCCTATATCGAAAATAGTTCCAGGTACTAGAAATTCTAATAAACCAAAATATGAATGAGTTGAAGCTATAAGAAAACAAATCCAGATTGTAAAAGCCGGTTACATTTCCTATAAGTGAAATAACGTCATATGAGAAACTCTCTAGCATTCAGGGTCGGCTACATTGGAAGTGCGTAAGCCATTCGACAGGCTTAAACATGAGTGTCAAGCTAAAATCATTATGGTATTCCGGCTGGAGACCCTGAGTTCTATTCCCATACATCGTTTGACTTCCCATGTAATTATTTTGATGTGACGGGCCTTAATCAATGTCCAGTCCAAGCATACACATGAAGGAGAATGTTAAAGTGCATAACCTGAAAGCCCATACTGATCATCAGACTTAAGCTTTTAGGATGGTTTGCTGGAGAGCTAAGTTCATAAGACATCTGGTAATTATTAATAATTCATTGCTGCCTCACGATTTCTCTTTCTATGGAACTCAGATTATGGCCATAATAGCAGATTTCATGCTTGTCTGGCTTCCTGCTCCAACCGTCCCTCTCCGACCTCCTCTTGCAATCGGAGCTGGAGTCATAACTAAGTTCTTCTATGGATGCCCTGACAATGCATTCCAGGTTTAACTTCAGTATCAAAATTAATTTTCTTTTTCCGATTCATTTTGGTAATGGTGTATAACTACATGTAGCTACGTTTACCTCTATCTACAATGAATTTTTCTTGGAATTTTTGCTCTGGTAGGTGGCCTTGGCTGGGACATCTTATTCATTCTTACAGAGAGTAGGCGCAATAGTGGTATGTAAATTGATTAAATAAGTCTATTTGGAGATTGTCGTCCAAATAAGTGTTCAGGGCTTGTTACATATTGCAGCGAAATGGAACCACCCTTTTTGGAGTTGGCACGGGTGCTTCTCTGGTGCGTCACCTAGATTTTCAAAAGGATGTTCTATTACTTAGACATTATAATAAGTATGAGATCTTAGAATTGTTCATTTTTTGTGCTTCATTCCAAGGAGCCTACATATATGAGTCTAACCTGAAAATTTTAATTTTAGGAGATTATCACATACATGATATATGTTGTTATTTCACATATGATTCAGTTGAGCTTTTTCCAGGTTGGAACAGCAGTGACAAATTCGTTAATTAGCATGCGAAAGATTTTCGACAAGTCTTTTGCTATTGAGGCAGAGGATGTACCTGTACTGTCTACTAGTGTCGCCTATGGAGTCTACATGGCTGTTTCTAGCAATTTGAGGTGCATCGATATGTTGTCTATGTTAAATCTATAACTTTAAACTTTTATATCAGTTGATTGTGGAGATAATTTGAATGGATGAAATAGGTAATCCATCTACTTGCTCTAATGCAGATATCAGGTGCTGGCTGGAGTCATTGAGCAGAGAATCCTAGAGCCATTGTTGCACCAACACAAGCTCATACTTAGTGCAATATGCTTCGCTGTGCGAACGGGCAATACATTCTTGGGATCACTAATGTAAGCGAATCAATCCCCTAAGTCCTGAAAGTTTAGTGATTCTTTCAACTTTATCTTCATAATTTACCAGTATGTTTTGTCTTGCACTGCAGGTGGGTGGATTATGCGCGATGGGTTGGAGTTCAAAAGATTCGAGAATAATATGATGTGTTCAACTTCTTGGTAACATAGTTTTCGTCTGTCCATATGATACATGCGTATTAAAAGGTACAATATCTTAGGCATTAGTTTACTACCAAATTACTTGGTTTTGTTATTTCACATTGTTTTCTTATGTTAGAGTTGCAGTTCCAAGCTCAACCTTTGTCAATGAATGTGGTCGATTTGTTGGTGACAGAAGCAAGCGCCGAGTCAAACCAAGTTGTAGCCCTGTATTTCCAAAGTTGTTATAATCAAAACTGTCGTGTTTCTATAATGTAAATTTAATCAATGGGAGGGAGCTGCTTCAGATTCTCATATTATAACCTAATTGATGAATTTTTACGTTAAGTCAGTGATCTCTCATAAGTATATTGAAAAGAATAAGCCTTCATGGGGATGGGGGAAAGAAAAAAGAAAAAGAAAAAGGCAATGAGAAATGATATACTAGGTTTAAGTTCACTCCTTTAATTTTCTTTTTATTTTTTTGTTATTTATTTTTTAACCACAAGATTCAAATTGGGAAAAATCTTTTCTTGATTATGGACCAGGCTAGGAAAGGCCACAACATGGCTTTATGGTCATGGCAGGCACATGTCACCATTTCGCTTCCTGAGGCCTAATCCATAAAGTGGCTTTAAGGAAGAATTTTTTGCTAACAAGAAATGACACCTACGACTACGAGGATCAGCAGAGGTGGATGGCCCATCTCTTAAAAAGTTCAAAGAAACAAAGTGGTAAGAAAATCATGGGTTAATTCCTATACAATTCAATGAAAAATAATCATAGGAAAATATTGTCATTATAGTGTATTTTATTTACTTTTCCCTATCAGTTTGCACAAAAATTAGAAAAGAATGACGGAACAATTTGTCGTCATTCTAAGGAATAATTCATGTTATTTAGGTCTTGTCAACCCAGTGGACGAATCTGAAAGAAAATGATAGCATCATAATCACGAGATTTCATACACCAGCAAATTTTACATGCAGAGATTTGCCCTATAGTCATCATCGGCCAAATATTGAAGAATTGAAAAAAGGGAGAAAATTGTAAATATATTCTTTATATTTGTTTTATTCGTATTTGACTTACTTTGTTTTTTTTCATTGCTTACAATAAGGAAAAGAAGATTTAAATTTGATTTATATAACATGAATACTAGTATCACTAGGTTATAGAAACCTTAGCAATTTATTTTTTAAATTATACATTTAAAGCCCAAAACTTATATAGACTCCTACATGGCAATTTTGCTCTTAATTTTTTTTTCTTCCCCCCCTCAAATTTTAGCTTTTTAAATATTTATCTAAGGATAAAATAGTAAATTAAAGTGTAAATTTACTTTTTTAAATAAAAATTTAGAAGTCTAAATATATGATTTCAAATTCCTAAGTGCACATTAAGCAAGTATAAGAAGGTATAAAAAAAATTAAACAATGAATCCCAACAAAAATTAAAGAAGAAAAGAAAAATGAATAATTTAGATGTAATGTCTAAAGAAAATTTTTTTCTATACCATCCATCTTTTTATTTTATAGTCGTGGATCACATACTTGTAATGTATGTGTCTCAAAAAAATTATTATGAAAATATTAAAATAACAAATAGACATATAGAATCAAAATAAACTCATAAATAGTTTTTGAAAATTATGAGATTTGTGCAACTTTTTCAAACCTAAAATTGGAGTACTCGAGAAGTTGGAATCAAATAAATACGAAAATAATACTATTGGTTGAATTAGGATTGAGTAGGTATAAAATGGGTAAGGTATGAGGCTCTACTCATACCCTACCTTATAATGTACAAATTCTTAAATTTTGAAACTAAAATCTATTATGTAAACTTATGGAACTTGTAGCAAAATTTGTAAAATTAAAAATGTAATATTTCCTTTCTTTATTATTTTAAGTTTATATGATTTTACTAATTAGCAAATAAGAAATAATAAGAAAAAAAAACAGAAAATATAAAATTAATGAGGGAAATGGGAAAAAAAAGGTCAAAATGAAAATCGTAAAGTGAGAGATATGACATTAGTTTAGCCGTTTAGATTAACTTATCGATTTGAACTTATTTATTTTTCTTTATACTAAAATATTTATTAGTTGAAAAATACAATGCTATTTATTATTATTTATTTATTTTTGTAAAGTAGATATAGGTTACCTTCGAACCTATACCCTATATACCTAAGAGTATAAGTACTAGGGTGGGTATAGGGTAAAAAAACTTAATGCTCATACTTATCCTATGTGAGCAATGTACGGGTGGGTACTTTATAAAACAAGGTTGCTCGCTCACCCCTAGGTTGAACGATTAGTTGGTATTAGAGGATTAAATAATAATTTAATTTAATTTAATAATTCTGATTTAGAGTCCAGTAACTTTAGCCCTAATATTGGGATGAAGTAAAATGACCAAGCTAACCTTAGAGGTTTATATCTTTTGCTTTATTATTTGGAAGTTTTATTCTCCTAAAAATGATCAAATTTTCAAGTCAAGAATTTATCATGATCATCAAGTCATAAGCTCAACCTTTGAGTATAGGCATATAATAGAAAACAAAAAGCAATTTACAATGTTCAAGAAATTCACACCAGCAATCAATGAGAGAAGGATGGATAAAATTAAGTATAAATGCATCTATTCAAATAAAAACATGAAAAGCATCAATTAGGGGGGATGGTGGTTTGAGAGATCATCAAGCTAGATTGACTTAGGGATTTGCAATGAAAGTTAGCAAAGCGAATATTGATTTGCAATGACAATTAGCAAAGTGGATATTCTTGCCACTAAGATGTAAGCAATGGGGGTCTCTTGAAAGTTGAGATAAATGTTGATTTTTGTGTTACTGTTGCTTTACTAAATTCCGTGACTTTCAAAAATGTGATATTACAATGTTGTTAAGGTATGCAAGGAAGAAATCTCCTACTTGAAGGAAATGACAATTGAAGTAATGCATGGGGAGCTAAATGTTGTGACTAATAGTTTAGCTCTCTCTCTCTCTCTCTCTCTCTCTCTCTCTCTCATTCATTTCACCGGTGTTATATTAAGTTTGTTAAAGAAAGACTGATTCAACTTTGGCTTTTCTATAGAGATTTAAACTCCTAATTTATTAAATAAAGTAGGTAACTTAGTTAATCTTTTATATAGGGATTAATCTGCTAGTGTACTTTGTTTTCTTTTACAATTGCACTAATCTTTATTTAAATATTAATAATTTTTTTTTAGAAAAAAAAAAGACTTTTGTCCTAACATAGATGAAATTTTCACGAACTAAAGTTTAATTTATTAAAAAAAAAAAAGAAAATACCAACATTTGAAGAGACAAAATAACAAGTGGGAGATTATGAGGGTGAAAGAGCACTAGTCAATACTACCTTATAATGATTATTTTTCATTTAAGTACTATGAAATTAAAATGATAACACCCTTGTATGATTATTTTTTATTCAATAATTAGGCAAATTGCAAATATATCATTGTGCTTAATTTTTGTAGAAGGCTAAATTTGATTCTTAGGCTTTAAACCTAATAAGGGTTTGAGATTGACCTTCTAGGCTAAAGTAATAAGGCCCAAAGAGTCAAATCTATAGATTTTTGGATGATTAAGGGAAATTTAGTATAATAGGCATAGAGTAATGGCCATTGGACCAATTCATCCAATCTTAATTTTTTAAGGGAAGCTTATGCAAATATAAAGGCTTTTAATGGGCTTGAATCTAAAAGGAGCCTATAAATGGAATCATTGACAAGAAGATTCATCTTAGCCATTGATTGTCAACAAGATCAAATAAATGATATTGACAATTAAACTCTGTAAATATAAAGTAACATTCAAAGGAAGAATAAAGCGCACCTCTTTATGAATAGTAAGATTGATACTACTAAACTCCTCTACCCATTACATGTGTATTTGAGCCTTTTAAGGTCACCCATTTCACCACCATACCTCTTTCTTTTTAAATCATCCCTTATGTGTCATTCCACGTTAGTCCTTAAGGTAAGAAAGGACCTTAAGCAATAACAAGGGTCTTAGCTCCCAAACTTGAAAAAAAAAATTATTAAAATTAGAAAATTACATATTATATCTATAAGTGATTGGGTGCATAGTTTTGTTAACATGATGTTTTGGGTTTAAATCTCAAATGAACAATTTTACCTTTTCAAAATTGCATTTACTTTATATTTACTTAAATGATATTTTTTGTTTTACTTTTTTTATAATAATTAATAGCATTAATTGTCATTCATTAAGAATTATAATAACATTCTTGATTTTTTTAATTTAAAAATTTTCCTTTCTACATTTGAAATTGCCATTTAAACCCCAAAATATTTGGAAAACACATTTTTAGATCTCATTATACTAAAATGAAAAAAAAAAAGGCAAATAAGGTGCAAAATAGTTTTTAAGGAGTCTAAAAAAACACCTTTTTTAAATAGATATGGAAGTCTAAATGCTCAATTTCATATAAATGAAGACTAAGTGCAGATGAAGAAACTATAAGAAAGTGTATTTGTGTTTTACTCTAATAATTTTATAGTTATGAATTGTTGCTTGTTGATTGGTGCTCTTTACCCCCAAAATTTCCTCTAAAATCATGAGAATTATGTGAGCATTGAATTTTGAAAGAAAATAATAGGTCAACGATATAAAATAAGCCTTACACTATTGATAATTTTGAGATTTTATACATTGGCAAAATTTAGCATTTCACACTCAGTGTTTCACCTTATTTTGTCATCATTAGCCAAATAATGAAGAAGGAAAAAAAGGCAAAAGCACAATGGAAATAAAAATAATGAATTGGATCATTATACTTATAACAAAGCAACCCACATCTAAAGTTGTTGATAATTTGACATTTTGGCACAAATTTTTTAAATGTACTCAAAAGATTAATTTATTTTCTTTCTAGTGCTAAGAAAGAACTTTTATGCATTTGTTTCAATGAACTCTCTCTTTCTAGCTTGTAACTCTTGTCTAACTACAATAGTTATTGAAAGTTGTCTTATGGTAATTAACAGGCCTACTAAATACCTTTGCAACATTAAATATCGGTTGTACTTTTTAGAAATGTCTTAATTGCTAGTTAATATGATTAATACCTTTAATTTCCATGTGAGAAAAAAAAATACTTGCTCATATAATTGAGGATAATTAGTTAAACTCTTAAGTAGCTAAGACCTATAAAGCTTAGTGGTCAAAACATTAGTCTCTTAACAAGATGAACTAGGTTCGAAGGGTTTGAGGTTTAGGGTTTTAAGGTTTACAATTTAGGGTTTTAGGGTTTAAGGAATAGGAGGTTTGAGGGCTTTAGGATTAGGGTATAGGGTTTAGATGATTAGAGCTTAGGGTTTTAAGGGTTTAGGGTTTTATGGCCTAAGGTTTAAATTTGAGGGTTTAAGGTTCAGGGTTGAGGGTTTGGTTTTTTATTTTTTTTAGACGAGAACATTACTTTATAAAGATTTGATGCATAAAGGATCTAAAGCCCTCTACCCCTTTTATTTCCTTTTGTTTTTGGGGATGCCAAACTACACCCATTTTTCACTCCCTATTCCCTTAAACATCAAAATATTACGTACATTTTCTAAATGGGGCCACTAACCCTGGTATTCCATTGAATCTGAATTCACCATGGAAATGCTCAAGCTGCTACACTTGTCCTCATATGGTGTTTATATGTATAGTGAAAATGGCACCAAATGACTAATTCAACTAAAGAATAACGATTACACTTCAAGTATACTGACCATAGGACAAAGCAAAGAGTAGAGTTTTATGATTTAACTTGGCCCACAGGTGTCGAGGTTACTAAGAGGAATGAGAAAGAGAGTTGTAATGGATTGGTCATAGAGATTCCCAATAGATTGCAACTCCCCTTGAGTAAGACCAACCCTAAGATTGACGTATGTAGTTGGTGCGAGTCCATTAAGAGATGCTAGGAAGAAGGTATGCTAAAGCACATCAACAATTGGAGAAGCAAAGTTGATGAATGTGTTAAGAAGCATTGGTGTCACTCTTAGGAAAAGTATATAATTCAACAATCGACTTCTTCTATTAGCCGCTTGGGCTTGGAAAAAACTTAGCTTATCAGTCTAAAGAGAGAAGACAATAAGTTGTCCAATTAATTTAGATAAGAAATAGCACAAAGAAGCTCTAACAGTGGTAATGAAGACAATTAAAGCCAATACTTTAAAGAGACCAAGAAGAGCCCTAGCAAGTAAAGACATGAAAATTGTCCCTAGAATCATGCAAGTTTGTATAAATATGTACATCATATAGTAATTAAACGGGACTTGTAGTGTATAATCACTTATGTACATTCAACATTGTCTCGTAAGATCTGAAGATCGTCGATGTTACGAAGAAGCTTAAGGAAGCTATAATACGAGGTGGGCATGGTTAGGTAAACCCCAATAAGTCTAAAAACAAACCCTAAAATCACCATAGAAGCCAAACCTATTTCCTACTAGATCAATGGGAAATTCCCACTAGATCCCAATTTCATATCCTTGCTATTATCATAGCTATTAATATCTATCTCTTTCTCTTTATATTATAAAAAAATTCATCCTTTTTGCTCTAGTTTGTTTCCTAAGAAAGAGAAAGAGAGAGAAGATGGGAATCGAAAAGGAGATGGGGATAGGGAAGGTAAAGGGGATTGTTTGCTTTTAGGTTTTAATGTTTAAGGTTAAGGTTCAGGGTTTAATGTCTATGGTCTAGGCTTTAAGGCTTAAAGGTTAGGGTTTAGGGTTTAGGGTTTAAGGTTTAAAGTTCTAAGGTTCAAGGGTTTAGGATTTAGAGGTTTGGGGTTTATGGCTTAGTGTTTAAGGTTTTTTTTTTTTTTTTCATTGTATAGTTTGCTAAGAACTTTATAGATCATGAATTGTTTAGCTCCTTCCTATTACCTTCTTGGCATTATTTTATGTAACAATACTAAATCAATATTTAAAATCGACTATTTTACTGATACTACAGTTACAAAAGAGAAGAGAACATGTTCTGTAGTGCACCATTTGATCACATTAGTAGCACATGATCAACCTTAAACAATGATGTTTGCTTATCTAGTTAGCTCATGCTTACAACCGGGCCTAAGGTTTAGGGTTTTAAGGGTTTAGGGATTAAGGTTTCGGGTTTTAGGTTTATGGTTTAGGGTTTTTAGCATTTGGGGTTTAGGATTTATGGTTTTAAGGTGTTACAGTTTAAGGGTTTAGTATTTAGAGATTAAGGGTTAAGGTTTTAGGTCTAGGAATTTAGGGTCTAGGGTTTAGTGTTTGGGGTTTAAGGATTGAGGTTTAGGGTCTGGAGTTTGGGGTTAAGGGTTTTTAAGGCCTAGGTTTTAAAGTTTAAGGCTTTTTAGGGATTAGGGTTTAGAGTTTAAGGTTTAGGGTTTAGTGTTTTAGAGGATTAGGGTTTAGGGTTTAAGGTTTGGGGGTTTGGTGTTTAGGGATTAGGGTTTAAGGTTTGGAGCATAGGGTTTAGGGTTTAAAATTTGGGTTTAAGGTTTTTTGAGTTTAAGGTTTATGGTTCAGGGTTTTAGGGTATAGGGTTTAGTGTTTTAGGGGTTTTTCAGATTTAGGGTCTAGGGTTTAAGGTTTCAAATTTAGGGTTTGGTGTTCAGGGTTTAGGTTTTTGGGTTTATTGGTTTAGGTTTTCGAGTTTGGGGTTTGAGGTTTGGGTTTTAGGGTTTAATGTTGATAAGTGTTATAAAATAGTTATTAGATTAACTTTTGTAATAGTATTTTGTTAAATTTTTTCATATGTTAGATGGATATTGTATTTAATCAGTTTTTGTAATGATTTCAGAGCTTTAAATTATAATTTTTAATTAAATAGAATAAGTATGTGAAATTTGGAGTAAAAACATACAATATACAAGATTATGAAGCATGATACAATTGACAATACAATCGTATCTAAGGCCATGTTGAGTAGGGTAAGAATAGAGCTTTTCAGAGAAGTCGTACAAGAGATTGTGTAAAGGTACATGGTCATGTATACACCTATGTTAGAGGGTGTGTTAAAAGCAATTTTCGGATATTTTCAAGGCAGAAAGGTACATGAGCATTAGCACAGTTGTACCATTCTAGTTTCCAAATTAATTTTTCAAACTCAATTTTGCTTTCCTAAGGAGCTATTCATCTTAAAGATTTAACTTTCTTTGATGAGAAGTCAAGTTTCCTATTTCTTAGAAGTACAATTCCTATTTATTGGAGCAATATTTCCTCATCTATGAAGATACCAATTTTTACTAGGAAACTACAACATTCCTAAAATAAAGGTATAAAATTAATGTAAAAAGAGTATGAAATTCTAGTTGTAGGGGGAGATAGAGTTTAGAATTAGTAATGGTGGAAGTAGATTTTATTGTTATTTTTGTTTTATTGATATTCTTCATTATGCACTACCTTTAAATTTTTACTTTTAATTTCAATATGATACAGGCTTAATTTTTTTTTTTGATACTTAGATATGATGAACCCTAGAATGAATATGTGATTTTCTGGTTTATTATTCAATGAAATTATTGATATTATTGTGATTGAATTATGTATTCTTTATTGTTTTCAAATTAATATTGCTGGCATATTAGTTTGATATTTGATTTTTTATATAAAGATTAAGAGATTATATTAGAATAGATCTAGTATAATTGAAAGGAGTTTCACACAATCCTAAAGATAGAATAGCATAAATATTTTCAGATTATGGTCAAACCTAATAGTGGGATTCGTATATCAAAGGTAATACAATTTTAAGAGTTTTAATTAAGAAGAAATTCTAGTCAATCAATGTAAATTTAGAAATTAATAGACTTAAGAGAACTATTAGTTTAAATTAGGAATTCTCACTATTCAAGAATACAATAATGGAATTGAATAATAATTAGTTAATTACATTAGTAATTTTAGGCAGATTCAATATCATGGTATGCTTTTAATGATTATTGTTTTCTCTAAGTTATTGTTATTTTTCTACTTATTTCACTTGATTCTATATACTAGATAATAAGAGAAGAGTTAATACTAGTAATTATAGTTTCTATGGGATTAACACTCGATATTGTTATCTACTATATTACAAAATCGATAGATACACTTACTTATAGGTATAGGGTAATGGGATAAACCGATATAAAGGGTTTAAGGTTTGAGGTTTAGTGTTTAGGGTTTCAAGTTTGGGGTTTTAGGGTCCATGGTTTAGGGTTTAGGGTTTATGGTTTGGGTTTTAGGACTTAGGGTTTGGGGTTTAAGTTTTTTTTTTTTTTTAATTGGTAAACCCTATACATGAAAGGGGGGCATTGTTAGAGGAAATATCAACCCTAAATTCTATTGATCCTAGAGTTCAATCTACAAGATATAATATGTAAATCATCTAAACTGTGCCTATCTTGTCATAAGATTCTTTGTAAACTCTTTTCCATGTCATAGCCATGTTTATAAAAGAAGTGAGCTTGGGTATCTCTAACCTTTTTGGCTAGTGAATCTACTACTCCATTAACTTTTCTTCAAACATGTGAAATCCTATTTTGTATTTCATTCAATATTTTCTTTGCCTAGCAAATGCCATACCACTTGGGGAGACATTAAGCCTAATCCCTCCAAGAATTACATCATTCCCGCAAAGGCAAAAATGAATTAGGGAGTATTGCTCTCTTACAATAAGAATCTAACCTAATCAGAAGTAAATAAGGGAGTACCACCTCTCCTCCCCCCTTTACAACATAAACAAAACAATTCTAAAAAGATCTAAAAGGAAAAGACAAATGTAGAATAGTTCCGAGGAAGTAAGGAATTGATCCGAGAGTTCAATTAACAAGATATAATATGTAAATAAACTAAACCATGCCTATCCTGTCATAAGATTCTTTGTAAACTCTTTTCCATGTCATAGCCATGTCCACAAAAGAAGTGAGTGCGTATCTCTAGCCTTTTTGGCTAGCGAATCTATTACTCCATCAACTTCTCTTCAAACATGTGAAATCCTACGTTGTATTTCATTTAATATTTTCTTTGCCTAGCAAATGTCATACCACTTTAGGGACATTAGGCCTAATCCTTGCAAGAATTGCAAAAATGAATTAGGGAGTATTGCCCCCCTTATAATAAGAATCTAACCTAATTAGAAGCCCCCCCCCCCCCCCGGTGACAACATAAACAAAACAATTCTTAAAGGATCTGAAAGGAAAAGACAAATCTAGACTAGTCTAAAACATAGTTTTGAGGAAGTAAGGATTGATTTGGGAGTTCAATCAACAAGGTATAATATTTAAATTAGCTAAACTATGCCTATCCTATCTAAGATTCTTTGTAAACTCTTTTCCATGTCATAGACATGTCCATAAAAGAAGTGAGTTTGGGTATCTCTAGCCTTTATCGCTAGCGAATCTACTATTCCATTAGCTTCTCTTCAAACATGAGAAATCCTACTTTGTCTTTCATTCAATATTTTCTTTGCCCAACAAATGTCATATCACTTGTCCCATTGAATAGATTATGATGAAAGCCATTTAGAAATTACCACAGACTCTATCTCTACTAAAACCTAAACAAAACCATTTGCACTTCAATTTTCCAAACCTTTTATGAGGGTAGCCAGTTCAATGCGCTCAATAGATTTATGAGATGAGGGAATTATAAATAAATTAATTGTCTATGATATATACTTGATTTTATGGATTTTAACATTAATATGAATTTTATACAATTTAAAATGTGAATAATTTTTACTTAGCTTTTATATGTGATTTTATACTATACACTAGGTAATTGGTAAAAAAAAAAAAATGCATAAGGCATGATCGTATTAACTTAAAGATTTATAAAGGCCTCCTAAAAGTGGATAATTAGAAATTAAAAGGAAAAAAAAAAAAGCGCTATGCTCTATTAAGCTGTTAGGATTAGTATGGTACTAATCGAAATATCAATCCCTGGCTGTTAATGTTCGCGGGGTTCCTCGAGAAATGAATGAAGAAGCAGATCGATTACCTATAGTTGGAATTGGAGGATTAGTATGCTAATTTTGGACTTGATTTTTTTATGTGTGTTTAAGGTGTTGGTTTTACCAATAATAATAATAATAATAATAATAATAATTGCCATCCATCCTATAATTATTAATCAGATGTAAATATATTCTTAGGGGCAGTTTTGTTCCTTGAAACTCTTGAAAAAAAATGCTTGCTTGTGGGGATGTTGGACTTGATTTTTTTATGTGTGTTTAAGGTGTTGGTTTTACCAAAAATAATAATAATAATAATTGCCATCCATCCTATAATTATTAATCAGATGTAAATATATTCTTAGGGGCAGTTTTGTTCCTTGAAACTCTTGAAAAAAAAATGCATTTATCTACCAAAGCCGCTATTAAATTTGAAGCTTTTGAACTTTGCAAATTGTCTACCTTTTTCCAAAATATGTCTTTTATTTTAATTTTTATCTATTTATTTTCAAAGTTTCATAAATTTAAGAGATAATTATAAAACATGACTTGTGTTTTAAGGTTTTTGTAAATGAGTCACACGTGTTTTTCTTTTTCTTTTTCTTTTTTTACAAACACATGATCGCATTTTATAATAATTAATTAATTTTAGTCCTAGGACACATGTCGATAAATAATTAGTCCATAATAACTAATTTGATAAAATAACACTAGTATGTATACTTAATTAAAAAATTTACTATGAAATTGCACAAGTTCAAAAAATAAAAATAAAAAAAATCATTAAAAAATGTGAGGCCATTACTGGTCACTCTACTTGTAACACTCCAGAACTTCAACCATTCCTGTAAATCTCCATTTATTGTTTACAATAATACCATTATGATATAAAAACATTTTAATCCATCCTTCAAACCCTAAAACCAATTTAAGATAAATCCATATTCAACATCTAATATAGTGGAATATAAAACTCTAAATTAATGTTCTTTGGATACTATCAACTATTACATCCCAATAACAGAGTTCTTTCTAAATTCTAATCGTTATAGTAATAATAATACCCATCTTTTTCCTCTCTTTGTGGTTCACCCAATACCAGGTTATCTTTTGAATTATCATTACCTTCAATACCTGTATCTAAAAAAATATTCCCGAAAAGGTGAGTTAATGCCCAATAAGTATAACACAAGCACACATGCATGAATAAAGATGAATAGATATTACATGCATTATGCAGTACTTAAACAGTAACAACCATTTCATGATATTATTTAAACCCACAAGCAACAATAAGGTACTCATGACCCCGTTAATACACTTATCAAATTGAAACATGAATTGGTGATGGAAACTACCACTATAAGCCGCACGCCCATGATCCCTTAAACTACTTAAACTTAGTGATGGGAACTACCACTACAAGTCACACACCCATGAATATTTAAAATACTCAAACTTGATAATGAGAACTGTCATTATGAGCCTTATACCTATGATCACTTAAATACTTAAAATTGGTGATGGGAACTAACACTATGTGCCCCACCCATGATCAGTTAACCACTTAAACCTTAAACCAACGCAGATCATTTTCCAACATGACTCCATTATGGACAACGTCACATAAGGATCATTGAGGTGCTCCCTGAGGATCTACCACTACAGACCCTTAAGCTGAGCCAAGCACATGCAGCATACACTTAAACACTTAATTAGTCATTTACTTAATCCATTCTAACAATATATTTTAACTTAAGCAAACAAAAAAACACACACAAGTTACACGTATCTTGAATCATAGCCTTAAGCACGTCTAGTCTTGAACTTAAGTTAAGTTGAAATTTGTACAATATCAATAAGTCTGTCTTGGTACTAATCTAAGATTAATATAATCTCTTAACTCTCTTAATCTATTAAATTTTCTAAAGTCTTACTAACTATTTAGGTTGTGTGGAAATTAGCTTAATTAAAAGTTAAATAAGTATAAAATTAAGTTACGCTTCACTTAACACAGCCATGTTAGAGGTTGTGTAACTCAACACAAGGCAATAAACGGTTGTGTCAAAGGTCGTATACCTTTCAGTGTAGGATATAATGTTTACATAAGGTGAGACACAACCGTATTGAGAGGTTGTGTTCCTTTCTATAAGGTGTGGGTTTGACATGAGCATGTCATGACCATGTTAAGAGGTCTTATATCTCTCGATACATCTAGATATAACATAGTCGAGACACTACTGTATTGGGAGGTCGTGTATCTTTCTATAAGGTCTGGGTTTAACACGAGCATGAAACATAGGCATGATACGACCGTGTTAAGAGGCTATGTATCCCTTTGTGCAATCTGGGTTTAACATGATTGAAATACGACTGTGTTTGAGAGGCTATGTATCTCTCGATACTTAATCACAAACCCTAATTTCTTTATACCAATTCATCCTAATTTTGATTCTTTTTGTTCCTAAGTTTAACTTATTCCTAAAACATGTATTTTCTAATCAAATTACTTAGATTATAATACTTACATCGAAATTTCTGCGAATTGATTCCTGAATTCGTTGATTCTCGTGCTCATTACGTGCCGTTTTTTATTTGAATCCTAATTGAAATGAGCGATGGAAATCGGTTAAGTTCTCTATTCCACAAGCACATTAATTATGAATCGTTAAGTCTCTTTACTGGGTTTTCCTTGTAATTTTTCTGGTAGATCGTTAAGTCACCTTACGCTCTTGAGAGTATTTTTCCTTTTGTTTATTGTTTTACTACACAAAATGGCAATGGACATTCTCTAATTTAACTTGGGTATTTATACCCTTCATATAAAATGACCCATTTGCCTCTCATTTTCTATACATTTTTCGTCCTTATCCTTGGCTTTACATTATAACATATATTAATCTAAAATAAAATTTTAGGTATTTACACTACTACTTTGAGATCACTATAAGTGCCTAATATATCTAATGGGTCATGACCTATTATGTAAGTAAATTGTGTAGTTGCCCACCAACGTATAGGGGTAAGGATTCAAAAAAAAAAAAAGGATGATAACTAATCAAGTCATGCAACTAAATATCAATAATGTAGAAAGCATGACTATGTTACATATAGAACTTAGAGATATAGATAGGGACCACATTGGCATCAAAATTGTCATATGTAGTGCATTGTTTTTAATATAGAACATGAAGCGATAAAATAGTAATAGCATATGGACATTAGTAGTGTATAAGTGGGAAAAGTAATTGTAGACACACTTAAAAAACGTAAAAAAGCGAGAAAATTATAATTGCAAGAAATAAAGGAAGATGGTATAAAAACAAAACAAAAAAAGTAAAAATGGGGCATTGTGACTTTCCCCAAGCTCACTTGAAGAAGCCAACTTTCTTTTTCATTTTCTTGCAATGAATAAAACAAATGCATTGCTACAAAACTTAATTTTGTAAAAGTAGAACAAATGCATAAAGTAAAACAAAGTGACAAAAATGTACTTGAGAAGGGTGTAGATAGAGAGAGAGAAAAAAAATATTGATTTTGTATCTTTTAAATCGAGTGACTAGGTTTTTTTAGAAAATAAAATATATTAGGCTTAGGCTAAATTGGACAAAGCCATAACATTTTTAATACTCTTATCTTATTGACATCCATGGCACCAAACACTAGATCTTCCAATCACACATCACTATCAAGAACATCTTATTGGCAAATTACAACAACTTGAGGTGAATCGAATTCATTCTCTTAATTCTTCCCATGATTATGTTAATTCTCTCACTGCATCATCACATTTACGATCTCGTTAAAATATCTTAAAAGGTATAAAATTGGAATTAGCAAAGTTTTGTAGAGCTAATCCTATAGAGTAGATTTTTAAGGTGGAACAATTCTTTAATTTTCATAATATTGATGAAAATAAACAAATGACAATTACATTTTCTGCTACGGAGGATTAGAATCTCGATAGTTTCAATGGATGTATGGAAACAATCATTTAAGTATTTGGAAAAATTTTGTGCATGCATTAAACACTATTTTAGTCCATTTGAGTATGAGGATTTGGAAGGAGTTCTTTTGGAATTGTTGCTAAATTTCTAGCTGTATTTGAATTAGTATCAAACAGGATAATAGGACTTATTGATCATTTGCTATCGCGTTTCTTCATTTCTAGCCCATAACCCATGCTTAAGAGAGAATTACTCATTGCTAAACCCTCTTCATTAATGCAAGCCATTGCTTTAGCTAAACCACATGAAGACAAATTCAATGGCTAATCAACTTTTTTTTTTCTAGGCTCAATATCAATCCTCTTTTCCTAAACCATACTCTTCTCCTATTATTAATTCCAAACCCTACTAGTTATCTAAACCTTTTTCTTCCCTTTAGTCTTCTAGTTTCTCATATACTACAAACATTACAAACACTAAGCCTTCTTTACCAATTAAAAGGTTAACTTAGACATAAATGAATATAAGAAGAGAACAAAGCTTGTACATTAACTACAATGAAAGATATCACAAAAATCATAAATGTAAAGCTGTAATGATGCTCTTAACTAGTGATGATGATTAGAAACATGTTATTACAAATGAGATACATGGCAATGAACAACAAGATACTTGTGTTATTAGCCACCACACCTTATCAAGCAATTTATTTCCTCATATTATCGAATTTCAAGGATTCATTAATAAGCATGTAGCTACCATACTAGTTGATTCTAGCAATACTCATGATTTTGTTCAGAGTTGCTTGATTAAGCATTTAGGTCTCACTATTTCCACCAATAAAAAATGGAATTGAATTTAAATATGCTTTTAAACATAGGATAATTAATGGAACCCAGAATTGCCATTCCATTTGGAGTCCATTCCCACGTACTAAACGTGATATTAGAAGTTGGAATTCAATTCCTCATTTGAGAAGGGGATTATGACTTCATTCCACATTCTTCAATGTGATTCCATTCAAAGTCTATTGTTAAAAAATTAATTAATTCTTTCAAGGATTCAACATCATTAATATTAAACTCTTATATACATATGAATCTTGAATATAATAATAATCACTTAGATATAGCAAAATAAATTAGTTACCTTAAATTGAATTCAACATGATAGAAAGTTTTCTTATTTTTAATCTTTGATAAAACTGATTTATCTCCCTTAATTCTCTTATCATAGCAAATAACTTAATGGATAGCCAAAATACATTCTTTTAATTTTCTTATAACTACCAATCCTCTTAAGTAAAGAGAGGACCAATTTATGTACCTACAAAAAAAAAATGATATGTCTATTAAGTACTTATATTAACAGTTAAATTTAACATACTATTAAATACAAGAAACCCTAAACCAAATTTAATATAGGCTAATTTAAATATGGACCAAGACATCAGGCCATATTTCTTACATTCTCCCACTTGGCTAGATGTTCCATTATTACATTTAAGAGTATAACATGAGGTTAGCAAAAGTCAAATCTTTAAAGCCATCAATCATAATAAGCACCTTTACACAACATACCACGTAATGAGGATTATGGCAATCATACACTATATAATCGCATACTCCTTTCCATATATCATTACATTAAGGATTTATCATGTTAGATTCATAAGTTGTATATAAATAACATACAGTCCACATACTTGCCATAAAGATACATATTTTTTTTAATTCAAATAATCAAGCATGCACAAATATAATGAATAAAAAATTCAAAATATCATAAATGTATCATTATTAAGCTCTAGAGTGTTATAGCATCATCATCAAATATCATCAAACATCAATACAACCAAGACTCATTCTATGTACATGCTCCTTAAATACCTTTCGCTTTAAACTTTTAGTTAAAGGATTTGCAATCATGAGATCCATTCTAATATGTTCAATACACACCATTTGTTTCTGAATCTCCTCTTTAATGACAAAGTACTTTTAATTCCATGTGTTTTGCTCCTTTGGAACATTTGTCTCTTTTTTATAGAAGAAAATTGTTGTAGAGTTATCACAATAAATTTTTAGCCGTTTGCTTATGGTGTCGACAACTTAAAGTCCTAAAATAAAATTCCATACCCATAATGCATGAATTGTAGCCTCATAACAAATTATAAATTCTGCTTCCATGGTGGATGAAGTAATGATGGATTGTTTGGCACTTTTCCAAGAGATTACTCCATCAGTTAACAAGAATCAATAGCTAAATGTTAACTTCCTACTGTCAACACATCTAGCAAAATCTAAATCTGAATATCTAATCACTTCTAAATGACCAGACCTCTTATAAGTGAGCATGTAGTCTTTCGTTCCTTGTACATATCTCAACACTTTCTTTGCAACCTTCTAATGATCAATGCTAAGATTACTTTGGTATCTACCTAGCACTCCTACTGCAAAACTGATGTTGGGTCCAATATCGGTCTGTAAATACATCAAACTGCTCACAACAGATGCATATGGAATTAATTTCATTTCATTATGCTCCACATCATTTTTTGGACATTGCCTTAGACTAAACTTATCTCCCTTTTGAGTGGGGACTATTCCTATTGAGCACTTACTTATATTGAATTTCTCAAAAAAAAATTATTGATATAAGTTTTCTGAAACATTCCTATCAATCCTTCAAACTTGTTACGAAATATTAAAATTCCAATCACATAGGATGCCTCTCTTATATCCTTCATTTCAAAATTCTTAGAAGGAAATTTTTTAGTCTTATGCAATAAACCCAAATCATTAGCACCAAGCAAAATATCATCAACATATAGTACTAGAAATATAAACTTACTCCCACTAATCTTCCGATAGATACACTAATCAACAATAATTTCTTCAAAACCAAAAGATGTGATGGCTCAGCTTCTAACCCTTATAGGTTTATTTAAAGCTATTCCAACTGGTTCATTTATAATAGCTGGTGGTAAGTTAGGTTCTTCATGGGTTACTTCTTCATAATCTAATTTTTGTTCATGATTATTTTGTTATTCTATTACAAGAATAACATTTGGCGTAGTTGTGGATTTAGGAACATTCAAGGGTAATGGAATATTCACCCTTATTTCATTAATATCCACAACTCTATTTTCAACACTCTCACTAATCTTACCATTATCTAAAAATTTGGCATTTGCTGTCTCTACAATTTTAGAACTATGATTTAGATAGTAAAACCTATCTAATTTCTTTTTATGTGAATTATAAACTCATGCTTCCACTAGACAACCACGAATATGCAGGTGTCTTAAACTAAGTTTCTTTCTAATCTATAACTCAAAAGGAGTTTTAGGAATTGCCTTACTAGGAATCTTATTTAACAAATATATAGTAGTATTAAGTGCATACATCCACAAACTTTTAGGTTAAGTAGAATTACTTATCATACTCCTAATCATATTCATTAACATTTTATTTTGCCTTTCTATCATATCATTTTGTTAAGGTGTGCTTGATATAGTATATTGTGCACACATGCCATGATTTTTGAGGAATTTTGCAAATGGACCAAGACACTATCTAGATTCATCATACTTTCCTTAATATTCATCAACTCTATCAAATCTTACAATTTTCACCTTTCTATCTAATTGCCTCTCAACTTCCTTTACAAACACCTCAAGGGCAATTACAGCTTGAGATTTTTCATGCAGCAAACAAATATATCCATAATATGAAAAATCATCTATAAAGGTAATGAAGTACTTTCCTCCATTAACGGATGGAGTGTCAAAAGGTCCACATATATCGGTGTATATTATTTCAAGAAGTTAGTTGCTTTTTATGGCTCTTTTCTTGTTATGTGTGGTTTGCTTTCCCTCAATGCAATCCACACATAAACCAAGATTAGTAAAATCTAGACTCTATAGAATCTCATTCTTTACGGATCTTTGTAGCCTTTCTTTAGATATGTGACCCAAACATTTATGCCACAAAGTAAGTTGAGTTCTCATTTATCAAATTACATTTCATTCCAATATTATGATTAACAGTAAATAATGATTCATAAAAGACATCATTAAGTCTCAATTTATGTAAACCATCTACAAGCATTGTATAACTAATGAAAGAGTCATCTTTACATAAATTGGAACATCCATGAATAACCTTAAAAGTATATCCACTAACATCATGTCCAGAAATAAAAACTAAATTTCTAGAAATTGAAGGTACATAGAAAGTACTCATTAGATCTAAGTGATGATTGATATCTAATATAAGTCCGTAAGTCCCTATGCCTTCAATCAGAGCCTTCATGTAGTTTCCCATAAATAAAAAGTTGTTAGTTAAGCTCATGGTTTGTATTATAAGGAATTCCTTTCTCTTCGAATTAAGTCTTACCTTTGGAACAATCCTTTTGATAATGTCATTCTTTCTTACAGAGTGACATGTATCTACTTTTGGTCACTTCTTTTCATCATCAGCATTCTGTAAAGCTTTAGCATATCCTTTCTTCTTAAATTTCTTAGCCTTTGTTTGAGTTTCTTTCTAGCTCCTTAACCCACTAAGTTACTAGAAGGAACTCCTTGTTTCTTTAATCTCTCTTCCTCTTGTATAACCATATTAGATAGTTAATTGACATTCCACTTATCCTTCATTATGTTATAGTTTATATGAAATGATTCATATTCAATAGGTAGCGAATTAATGATGAATTGAACTAAGGAGTCTTCTACAACCATTCCCAAGGTCTTAAGTTTTGCTACTATATCAATCATATCAAGGGCATGTTGCTATATACTCTTTAACCTATCAAACTTCATGGTGGTGAGTATAGCAATAAGTGTCCCTAGAAGTGACTTTTAGTGGAATGAAATTTATCTTCCATAAGCTTAAGAAAATCTTTGGCATTCTAATTTTCAATTGTTGAAAGAGTAAACTTAATGTTGCTAGCAATTGCTATTTGCATAAAGTTTAAACTTAATTTGTTAAACCTTACCCATGCCTTATGGTATGAGTTTTGAGCTATTGTACTATTTTTAGTAAGGTCAGCAAGCTTTTCCTCTAATAAGGCTAAGTCAAGATCTAAAGCACCTAAGTGGACAGTGACTCGTTCCTTTCATTCAAAGAAATTCAAACTAGTAAACAAAGTAACAGTGGAAGCTTGAGAGTGAAGATTAATAAGTGCAAATATACAAATGCTCACTAATTAATAGATTCGGATAAGAAGTACATAAAATATATATTAATGGTTTCCTTTAGGTATACACAACAACATATATCATTATCATTATAGTTGAATGTTAATAAAACTTAGCGGAGTAGTTAAACATGAACCATCTTGTGTATATAGCATCTTTGGATACATATATGTACTAGATGAGTGAATGCTAATTTTCCTTCCTTTATATTTATTAATCATAAAATATCAATTTAACTTTGGGTAAATCCTTAATTTTTATCAATTAATAAACTCTACATAATATGCACTGCAAGATATTATTTTAAATTATATGACTATAAACATTTAATTAATTTGGTTATTTTGGTGACTAACAAATTAATATTAATTTAATGTCATATAATTAAATTATTAAATTTTATAATACTTTATGCATAATAATATTTAACATTATAGTTCATAAAATTCATTACAAATGAAGTATGATATTTGTAATATTATAAAACAAACATAATATTATGAAATAAAAACATAAAACATAATAATTATACTTAAGAACAAAACATCATTTTGGCATTATTTATTTATTTATAGCTTAAATATTTTGGTTCCATAATTTGCTAAACTTTAGTTTGAAACTGGTGCCAAAAGCTATAAAAATGATGATGAACCAAACATTAAACGCAAACAGAAAGCATAAAGAATTCAATGATTAATGAGTCAATTTCATTAAAAACAAACTTCATCGATTTAATTCCTTGACATGTACAAATACCTCGAGCGAATTTATTTTCATTCAAATGTGAATTTTAGATTATATATATTTTCTTAAAGGTTTAAACCATCATAAATAACATAGATATTAAAATCTATAAACAAATTACATCATAATCTTTGCAAACATAAATATCTATATCATAATTTATATTCTAATTTATCATAATTATCACAATCTTCCACAATTATTATAACCCATAAGTTTAATTATCATTATAAATACTAATTTATAATGGGTGTATCATAATATTAATTTAAGGATTATTATTTATTTGAAACCATGAGGCTTTGATACCACATGCTAAAAAAATAATTAATTATCCTAAGGATTTAACACCATTAATATTAAACTTTTATACCCATACAACTTTTGAATATGATAATAATAACTTAGATATAGCAAAATATATTGCTTACCTTAAGTAAAATTCAACATGATGGAGATTTTTTTTGTTTTTAATATTTGATAAAATTGATTTCTCTTCCTTAACTCTTTTATTGTAGAGAGATGATCAACTTATATACTTAGAAAAGAAAAAATTAAATTTAATATGTTTATCAAATACCTATATTAACGATTAAGATTTAACATACTATTAAATATAGAAAACCCTAAACCAAATTTAAATATAGGCTAGGATATTAAACCACATTTCTTACATCTATTCCCATGTATTATACATAATATTAGAAATAGGAATTCAATTCCTCATTTGAGAAAGGGATCACAATTTCATTCCATCTTATTTAATAAAAATTTATACAAATATCATCTACCCTCTATTATATTGATGGCTCCATAAGTTAGTGATATTTTTAACAAATGCTCATATTTACACGTTATATTCCATTGCAATTCGTTAAAATCAAACATAACATTAAAATGGAATGAATGGTTTTAAAAACAGTTTAAAATACTAATATATATTAATCATCATGTCATGGATTCCTTTCCATTCAAATCTATTTAATCTAAACAATCCTTCCATACCGGACATCATATAAGAGTTTGACTTATCTTAATACCGTCACTTATATCGCCCTTTTTTTTGGTGCACGGTATCCAATGTCAAATAAAATCGTCAACACGAATTGATTTTTTTTTCTTTTTTTTTTTGAAAACCCCAGGTCATCTCCAGTAAATTCACTTTAAAATCGTAAGCAGCACCTTGCTTACCTTACCAAATAATTTTGGCGCCAATTTACTCGCTGTTTCGTCTTCCACTCCTCTCCCTTCCTCCCTCCCTCCCCCCTCCCCGTACCCGCCCTTTCTCTCTAAACCCTAGTTTTCATGGAGCAACGTGACAGCAATTTGAGCTAGGGCTTTGTTACCCAGTGATCTCAGTCCCTCGATAACTTGCACATAAAAGACGGGGAGAGAACCGAACCTTAATGGACGAGCCTCGCGCTAAACGCCCCAAAATCGCCAGGTATTTTCTCTCATCACCCTACTTATCTCCATCTTTCACTATTAATAGTATTTTCGGCTGGTTTTTCGCTGAAATCACCCGCAAAATGTAGTCCTTTTCGGGGTTGGTGTAGTAATTATGTACATCGTGCATACAATCCTTAACTGGACCAGACACTGGATGTAGAAGTTAACGGAAAGAACAAACTGAGAGGACGATGGAGTAACAATTGTGCGGTGTTATTGTTTTGATTGGAAAAGTTTACAATTTGTAGGACTCAAATAGATGTTAGCTCAAAGTTCTGGACCTGATTGCCAATTTTGGAAGTTTTGGACATTCAATCTATATTAGTCTTAATGTTTTAGTACTTTCGTACATTTTCTCCTTTATACAATCTGTCCGCTGATGAGATATCTTCATGCTTTTTGACATTTCCTGTGACTTGTAACTAATAATACTTTTCCCGTTGAAAATTTGTATGGATGGATTAAATTTTTTTATTTTGTATAGATGCTTTATGTGCTTTATTTGATTTCTGTACCCAATATAATGTAAATGCTTCATTCAGGGGTGAAGATGATTATGTGCCCGGCAATATTGTTGAGATCGAGCTCCATCATTTTATGACTTTTGATTATTTAAAATGTAAACCTTGCCCTCGTTTGAATCTAGTAATTGGTCCAAATGGTTCGGGAAAGAGTTCTCTTGTATGTGCCATTGCCCTAGGCCTTGGTGGGGAGCCACAGGTAGATTTATAATGTTGATGAATGTCCAAATCCTTTCTTTGGTTATGATGCCTTATCTTCTTCTTATTTAATGTTATTGAATGTGTGTTTATTTTGTAGTTGCTTGGAAGAGCAACTAGTATTGGTGCATATGTGAAACGTGGAGAGGAATCTGGGTATGTTAAGATTTCTTTGAGAGGGGACACTGAAGAGGAGTTCATTGTCATAACACGGAAAATAAATTCAAGCAATAAATCAGAGTGGTTGTTCAACGGTAAGATAGCTGATGATTGAGCTTATCGGATCCTTCTAGGTTTTCTGATCCCTGATTTTGTAAGAAGTTGCCTCTTTATTGGGTTTAAACTAAGTAGGCAAGTCTACAATCTATTAATTACTTGTTAATGCCTTGGTTGAGAATAATATTGCTGGAGGTTGTTTGTATGCACTTTATCTTATTTGTCTTTTCTTTGTATTATTCACTGTAACCTACCAAAATTTTTTTTTTTTTCATGATGAAGAGAAAATTATGTTCCTGTTAGTTTTAGTGTTTGCTGCAATTAGGATGGGTGTATGGAAAATTTGAAGAGATGGCCTCGAGTTATGCCTTATATGGGGTGGATTTGTCTTTTAGCACCCACTTTACAAAATATGATGACCATTTTGTGGTTTTGTACTACTACTTAAGGGTTTTCTTTTGGGAGGGATAGATGGTCGGAATTTCATTGATAAGTAAAATAACAGAAAGCTACAGTCCAGAAAAGAAGACTGGCAGTGGTACCAGTACAAAGAGTGTTGGGCTATGCACTGGAAACAAAAGAGTGCATGTACCAATACTCTTCTATCAACATTATGAGGGCAATACACTAATGTTTTAGGGCCTAGGGGAAGCTAGAACTTTCCTAAGTACACAATCCACACTTAGTTCTTGGTTTCCAACTCTCCTTGGATTTCTTTCTCTCCACATGCAATAGTTCACTGCTGCAGCTAATTTCAACCAGTAGTATCTGAACCAAATGTGGCCAAGAAAGACACTAGAGATGTTGTCAAACATGTTTGCTGGCTGGTTGAACTTCACCCTGATCCTATCAAAGTTCCCTTAAAACATTTGAAGAAAAGGTGTTCATTGGATTCTTCCTCCTTTTTACTCATGAAATAGAGGTTTTGATTTACTGTGTTTCAAGGTTCATTGGATATTAAAATCTATTTAAAATAAGGGGTAAAGATATCTCATGCTCTACTATATTTGTGTTTGTTATGTTTCAGGCAAAGTGGTGCCCAAGAAAGATGTGATTGAGGTTATCCAAAGATTCAACATTCAAGTAAACAACTTAACTCAAGTAAGTGAGGGGCAGCGTTGAGCACCATCTTACATAAAACTGAGGGGAGTACTTAGTTATTTATTTTTGGGTAATTGGACTACTTTATTTTTTACTTTTTATTTTCAGCAATGTTTTAACTTTGCCTTTACTGACAAAGTATTATAATTTTGCCCCTAGGTTGCATGAAATAGAGATAAATTAAAAAGTTGACGTTGTACTAGCATCTTCTTTAGTATTTTCTTAAGATCCCAAATTTTTTTGCGTACTTTTTTTTTTTTAGCACAATGTTGCAGTTAGTATCTGATAGAAGGAAGTGATTTTGCAAACAAGCTTTAAAAAGAAATGACATGCAAGAATGAAATGTTTAGTGAGAGAAGATCCTTTGTCTCCTCTCTAAGATTCCCCTCTTAGGAAATCACTTTTCCTAAGTCCCTCTTTCATCCCCTTTCTTCATCTCCCTCCCTTTTTCTTTTCCTCCTTCCCCTCTTCACTTCCTCTCTGGTTCGATGTCCATCTACCTCTCTCCCTTCTGCTAATGCTTTTGTTTTCTCCTAGTTTCATGAGAGTGGCCATGGTTAAATGAACATGTTCAAATGAACATCAGGGGTGGTCTTCATAACACCTAAGCATTGGGATTCTGTCCTGGTTTTCTTGATGGGACAAACCAGGTTGGTGAATCCTCTAAATCCAAGGTAGTTGCTAAAATTCTGCACCAAAGTGGAAAAAAGATTGACACTTTTTTTTTTTTTTGGGTTGTCCCTGTTTCCAAGAGTTAACTTTTGTGCAAAATGTCTTGTCTGGCTTCTCTCTCGAAGGCTCTGTTGACTTTTTTTAGCAGGGAAAAGCTGGCTTCACCCTAACTTTTGTACCTCTGCTGGTCAATCCTCACAAAAAGTCCTTGCCCAAAAAAACCTTAGGAAAAGCTTTGTACCAATTCCTATTCTGGAAATTCCACCCCAGAAGCTGTTTAGGAGATTTGCTGAAGCTGAAATTCAAAACCAGTCTAATCCAAAATTACAAACAAGGCAAGTGTGAGAGAGACGATGCTCTTCCTTCTCTCTAGAAAGCCTCCTCATCCCCCTTAAGAAATTACTATAAGAAATTACCCTCCCACAATGCTAACCTTTTTAGTACATTGGCACAACCAAAATCTTATGCCAATGCCTGTGTGCCACAAGCCACCTCTTTGGACCTGGAATTTAAACAACACTTCATTTCTCCAATAAGGAAAGGAGCAATTGCTAGAGTTAAAATTCCTCAAGCAGTCGAAGATGAAGGGGCTGAATACTGGAATCCTACTCTTGTGGGGTACTTAGGCTACAAACTACCTTTTCTCTCTTGTGTAGACAGCACCACTTAGACTTTGGAAGGACTATGGAATCATTGGTGATAATGAAGGGTTCTACTACTTCCAATTTGCTAGAGACAAGGATCTCTCTCCTATCTTTGAGAAAACCAGGTTCTTCTCTCAAAGACAGCTGATTTTACTAAAACGGAGGAGAGGTATGTCCCTTGAGTAACTGCAGCAGATGTTTCAGTGTGGACTATGTTTAATTGCGTCCCATGTGAGTTTCTCAATCCAGAAGGTGTTAATCATATAAGCAGTGGAATTGGCACTCCTCTTAAGGTTGATACTCTGACTGCTCATCAAGGAAGAGCTAACTAAGCTTTTGTTTTAGTAGAGATTGATGCAGGAGATGAGCTTTCAACCTAGATTGAAGTTGAAAGACTGAATCTAACCCTTGCTACTGTCATTGTTGACTACTAGTGGCTATCTCTAAGGTGCCTAACCTGTAAAGTCTTTGGGCACTCTTGCCTATATAGGTGAAAAAAAGAGCTCAAGCTACCATAGGCAACTCAATGCAAGGGACAAACAGTGGGTGTCGGTAGGCCAAAAAGGAAAAGGGCAAACAAAAGGATAGTGAAGATAATATAGTAAAAGTTTTCCTCCCTGAATGCTTGAGCATAATGTCCCATAGAGGAAAGTGAAGAGGTCCTATCTCCTCTAAAGGGACCACCTCACCTAGGCCAGAATGAAGAGGGATTAAGTGGCTTGAAAAATGATGCAACTGATGTTGAGGATACAAATATGGACCAAAATGGCCAAAAGATCCCCAAATCCCTATCGACATTAGATCAAATCCCCATCATGTCTTGGAATTCACAAACCAAGTGGGAGAAAGCTTTCTCTTGAACCTTTGGAAGTTCCTCATGATTTATTAGAGGGAAATGAGGTTGATGTGATGGAGGAGATAGAGAACACACCATAAAATAAATTGTTAGTTTGAAAGCAAAGGAACTTGGATAGTAGCTCTAGAAGTAGTAAGATCTTTGGCACTTCTAGTCGTTGTAAGAAAAAGCATTTCAAACAGAGGTGCATGTTTACGTGAATGCCTAGTTTCTTATTTTGGCTCCTTTTTTAATATGAATTTGCAGCATGGAATGTTAGAGAGTTAAATGATTTTATAAATGCAGCTGAAGTTAGAAGGGTGTGTGATGATCATGGAGTTTCTCTTATTGGATTACTTGAAACAAAAGTAAACTTGTTAAATGAAGCTAAAATCTAATGTATTTTAGGACGAAGGTGGCTTGTTGCTGTAAATACTTGTGGTAGAAAATGCATCTGGTTGGCTTGGAACCCAAGGATTTGGGATGTACATATTGAAGTTGAACATGCACAGTATATGCACTGCTTAGTTACAAACCTGGGTGCAAACTGATCCTTCCCTACTACTTTTGTTTATGGATCTAACAATGACAGAGAGAGGTCTTTTCAGGTTGGTATTCTAGTGTTTGCTCCTTCCTTAGCCACGACACCTTGGCTAATTCTTGGAGACTAACACCACAAAATTTCCCTTAGAAAAGCTTGGAGGAAAAGCTAGAACGTGTAAATTGAAAGAAAATCTAATCTTATTACATTGCAATTTCATATAGGAATTGATGTCTATATATACAAGATTTATCTATCTATTTTAGGAAATGAGATCCTCTAATAATAGCTAGTTAATAATACATATTAATGTAGGATATTATACATTAATATACATATTATAACACTCCCCCTCAAGTTGGAGGATAGATGTTGATCATGCCCAACTTGTTACAAATATAACTGACTCTAACCCCATTTAATGCTTTAGTAAAGATATCTGCCAACTGTTTTCCGGTCTTGACATGCTTTGTAGAGACCAAGTTTTGTTTTATTTTCTCTCGAATGAAATGACAGTCAATCTCAATGTGTTTCGTTCATTCATGAGACACGGGATTAGATGCAATATGAATAGCTGCCTGATTATCACACCACAATTGTGCAGGTATTGGCACTTTAAAGCCAACTTCAAGTAAGAGCTGATAAATCCACATTATCTCACATACTGAGTGTGCCATAGCCCTATATTCCGACTCTGCACTTGAGCGAGACACAACATGTTGTTTCTTGCTTTTCCAAGAGACCAAGTTTTCACCCACAAATACACAATACTCAGTAGTGGATCTTCTGTCTATTTTGGATCCTGCCCAATCTGCATCTGGGAAACACTCAATATGATTATGTCCCTGACTACCATAAATTAAACCACGTCCTGGGGCACCTTTCAGGTAACACAGAATTTGCTCCAAAGCTGCCCAATGATGCACAGTAGGAGATGACATAAACTGACTTACCACACTTATGGGATAAGCAATATCGGGACGAGTCACTGTGAGATAATTTAATTTCCCAACTAAACGTCTATATCTCTTTGGATTCTGAAATAACTCACCCTCTTTAGTTAGCTGCATATTAGGGAGCATGGGTGTGCTACACGGCTTAGTACCTAATTTGCCCGTCTCTGTTAATAAGTCAAGCACATATTTCCGTTGAGAGAGGAAAATGCCTTTCTTACTCCTTGTCAATTCAATCCCCAAGAAATATTTCAATAATCCCAAATCCTTGGTATGAAACTGTGTGTGAAGAAATGACTTCAACGATGAGATTCCTGCACTGTCACTTCCTGTAATGATAATGTCATCAATATATACAATAAGAAGAATCATACCCGAGTCAGAACACTTAAAGAATACCGAGTGATCCAATCTACTTTTGCTAAGACCAAATGTCTCAATAGCCTGACTGAATTTCCCAAACCAAGCACGAGGGCTCTGTTTTAGTCCATATAAGGATTTCCGAAGACGACAGACTTTACCCGACTCCCCCTGAGCAACAAACCCACGTGGTTGCTCCATGTATACTTCTTCCTGCAAATTGCCATGTAAGAAGGTGTTCTTAATGTCTAACCGGAAGAGCGGCCAATGATTAGCAGCAGCTAAAGAGATAAATAAGCGAACAGCAGTCATCTTAGCCACAGGGGAGAATGTGTCAGAGTAATCAACGCCATAGGTTTGAGCATAACCTTTAGCGACAAGACGAGCTTTTAGCCGAGCTACTGAGCCGTCAGGATTAACCTTAACAGAAAACACCCATTTACAACCAATCGCCTTCTTGTCTACGGGCAAATTCACGAGATCCCAAGTGCCATTAGTATCTAAGGCAGTCATCTCTTCAATCATTGCATCACGCCAACTAGGATGAGAAAGGGCCACATGAATAGATATAGGAATTGTCACAGTATCAAGTGATGCAATAAATGAAGATGATGATGATGATAAGTTTTCATAGGAAACAAAGGACGAAATAGGATAGTTACAGTGACGTTTACCTTTCTGAAGAGCAATAGGAAGATCAAGATCGTCTGGAGCTGGATCTGATGAGGAAGAAGAGGATGGTTTCGGACATGAAGCAGGCAAGTCTCTCCGTCTAGAGTAGACATGTCGAATAGGAGGCTGTGGTGGAGGTGACGGTGGCGGCGGAGGCGGCGAAGGCATATCTGGAGACGGATAAGTAATATGATAAATCAGTATATCATCATCCTCATCCGGTGTTGGTGTTCCAATAGATGAAGGAAAAAACGGATTGTTTTCTACAAATGAAACATTAGCTGACACCAAATACTTATCAAGATGAGGGCAATAACACCGATATCCCTTTTAAACCCTGGAGTAACCCAAAAAGACACATTTGAGAGACTTAGGATCTAATTTTGTTATTTGGGGACGGACATCACGAACAAAGCAGAGACTACCAAATATCCTTGGTTCAATAGGAAACAATGGTTTTGTAGGAAACAATACTTTGTATGGAGTTTCACCTTGAAGAACAGATGAAGGTAAACGATTAATCAAGAAACAAGTAGTAGACACTGCATCGGCCCAAAACCGTTTAGGAACATTTATTTGAAATAAGAGGGCTCTCGTTGTCTCAAGGAGATGTCTGTTTTTCCTTTCAGCCACTCCATTATGAGAAGGTGTATCAACACATGAGGACTGATGAATGATGCCCTTTTTAATCATATATGTCTGAAATGAGTGAGACAAGTATTCTTTGGCATTATCACTTCTTAAGGTTTGGATAGAGATATTGAATTGTGTTTGGATTTCAGCACAAAAACTAGTAAAATGGGAAAATACCTCAGAACGACTTTTCATAAGATAAAGCCAAGTCATGAGAGAAAAATCATTCACAAAAGTAACAAAGTATTTGAAGCCAGTCGGTGACATAACAGGACAAGGACCCCATACATCAGAATGAACTAATTCAAATGGTACACTTACCCTTTTATTGACTCGAGGAACATAAGATAAACGATGGTGCTTTGCAAAGTGACATGACTCACACTCTAAGCTAGAGACATTATTAAAATGAGGAAAGAGCTTTTTCAACACAGGCAAAGAGGGATGGCCCATTTGGCAGTGTGCTTCAAAAGGTGTCTAAAAACTGGAACATGCAACAGATTTAGGCACTTGAGTATCCAAGATATAGAGACCTCCCAACTCATGTCCTTTACCAATAATCTTCTTCGTCATAAGATCCTGAAATAGACAATGATCGGGAAAAAATGATATGCAACAATTCATAGTACGAGTGAGTTTGCTCACAGATAGTAAGTTAAAGGAAAATTGTGGTAAACTCAAAACAGAAGATAGGGAAATCTGAGAAGTGGGATTAATAGTGCCAGAGCCAAGAACACATGACTTAGAACCATCAGCAAGAGTAACATTTGTAGGGGATGTGTATGGTTGATAAGTTGAGAAGAGATTAAGATTACTTGTCATGTGATCTGTGGCACTAGAATCTATGACCCAGTTGGAAGATGAGGAAAGGAGACATGTGTTGGGTTTACCTGTCTCAGCAATGGCGGACACATGATGAGATGAAGCCTTTACTGCCTCCTGGTACTGAGTAAATTTTGCAAATTCATCTGTAGAAACTGTAATTTTCTTCTCAGAGGAAGAGCCATCAGTAGAGTTAGTGGAGGCAATGTGTGCAAAAGGTTTCCTCAGGTTGCGATTTTGCAATTTCTTACAAGTGCGTTTCGTATGACCCGACTCATGACAATAATAGCACTCAACTCTCCCTGAATTATGCCCACGAATATCATCCCCCCCTTTCCTATAGGTGGAAGAGCGGCCTGTATTTTGGCTGACAAGAGCACTAGTAGGATGAGAAGGAGCAACAGATAACGGATTTTCTGTGCGAAGTATCCGAGTAAAGGTTTCCTGCAAAGAGGAAATCTCAGGACTAAAGAGGATTTGAGATTTGGCAGCATCAAATTCTGGACGAAGACCTGCTAAAAAACTCATTACTGCCATTTGTTCTCGTTGAGTCTGTTGTACTTTCACATTGGGGCTAAATGGCAATAAGGTATTCAGTTCCTCATATGTCTTCTTAAAGCTCATAAGATAAGCAGTAAGGGACAACTCTTGTTGCTCAGTACGATAAAAACCTTTGCAGAACTCATAGATACGAGAAATATTCCCCTTTCCAGAATACATAGATTCCAAGTAACTCATCAACTCTTTAACATATTCACAATGATCAACCAAATTGATAATCTCACTATCAATGGAATTTCTAAGCTGCAAAAATATCCTAGCATCATCACGCAACCATACTTGTCTAGTGTTATCATTTGGTGGATCTTCAGTAAGATGGTCTTCTTTTTCAATACTTCGCAAATATACTCGCACCTTTTTTCTCCAAGCCATAAAATTATTCCCATTAAGTTTATGTTCCGTGATCTTAGTTGTCATAGGAATCATATCAACAACCAGAGATTTTAAGCTTTTATCATCCATTTCAAACAGCAAAAGAAAGATTCTCACAATAGTAACAAAGAAAAAAAAATAGCCAATCACAGTGTACCCGGAAAAATGTAAAATCCAAGCCTCCGATGAGATCGACTCACAAACGCCAACCAACAGACACCAAGACCAACACATCGTTGGCCACGAAGCACAACACCACACCAATCTCAGTCACCTTCGACAAGCCAAATGACTTCGGTGAACCAACACAACCAACCAACGACAACCTCAAAAGGCCACAAACAGCCCAGCGACGCCACAAAACCCAACGTGGATTAGACACACTGAACAAATCTCCGGCCAACCACTAAACGCGACCAATTCCGACAACCATAACAAAACCCACTTCCCAAGATGATGTATTCAACCAATGTAACACCAAAGGAGAGTAGAACGGACTTACCAACAGTGCGTCGAAGCTTCTGGTGGGCGAAGAGTCGTCACACGCGCCCTCATGCGCCGTCGACGGAAGGGGAAAGTGAAACCCTAAAGCAGCGCGTGAGGCTGGGGCTCTGGTTTCGGGGTTCGGCCGGTCGGAGGCTGGTCTCTCCTCCTAGACGGGTGGTGACGAAAAAAAAAGATCCCAACAGTGCTTGCTCTCAAGGGCAGCACGTCCTTGTTCACAGGACAAGACGAAAAAATATATATATATTTTTCTCTTACATATGCCTATGCTCTGATACCATGTAAATTGAAAGAAAATCTAATCTTATTACATTGCAATTTCATATAGGAATTGATGTCTATATATATAGGATTTATCTATCTATTTTAGGAAATGAGATCCTCTAATAATAGCTAGTTAATAATACATATTAATGTAGAATATTATATATTAATATACATATTATAACACCATGGAAGACTTCCAGAATTTTTTGAATGTGGTCAAATTGGAAGATGTGAGATATATTAGTGATTTCTTTTTTTTTCCCTTAGACTAACAGGCAAGGACAAAGCCCAATTTTGAGGAAGCTTGATAGGGTCCTTGTTAATCACACTTGGTTAGTGACATACCCTAGAACTTAGGCTGCCTGCCTTTGCTCTCAGATCACCCTTTAGCTGTCACTTGAATGCATTTTGGTTCCAATGGAAAGCTCATCCTGTTTAAATTCTTCAATTTCTGGGCAAAGCACAGCAGCTTCAAGGACATTGTTGCCCAAGTTTGGGGCAAAGAGATTAGTGGCTCAAAAATGTTCCAAGTGGTATGTAAACTGAGATGATAAAAGCTGAGTTGAATGTACTAAATAATATTGCGTTTTCTAACCTCTCTAATTGGGTGCATGTAGCAATGAACTCCCTTCTAAACATGCAGTCATCTATACATGGGAGTGGGGATATATCTCACATGGAAGAGGTAAAAGGAAGCCTTTAAAACTTACTATTTGCTTGGAGGGGCAGAGTAATACTTCTTTAAACAAAAATCAAGGATAAATTGGTTGAAATTGGGAGATAAGAACACATCCTTCTTCCACAAAGTAATGAGAAGTTTACACAACAGAAGTGCTCTACACAGTTTGTTTAAGGAGGATGAAAGTGAAGTGAAAGGAGATACAAAAGTATGAGAAGAACCTGTTTCTTTTTTCCAATAGCTTTATCAAGGCATAGATCAGTTGCCTAATCTTGATGAAATCCACAATCTTGTAGCATGGAATTAAGCTAGCAACTAGTGGAAGAATTGAATGCACCTTTGTAGATGAAGAAATAAGAAAAACGTTTTTCTCTCTAGCTAATGAGAAGGCCCTAATGGCTATACAACCAAGTTCTTTATGGAAACCTGGGAAATCTTTAGGAAGGACTCAAGAATTCTTTACCTTTGGCCATCTACTAGAGGAAATCAACACCACCATCTTTTTTGTTCCTACGGTGGTTAATCCCTTAAGATGAAATGAGTATCACCGAATTGCTTGCTGTAATGTTTTGTGCAAGGCCATATCTAAAGTTCTAGCGGCTAGAATAAAGCTAGTTGTATTGTTGCTTGTGGGAAGGAAACGAGTAGGCCTTTGTTCTTGGGTGAGAATTACTAACGATATCTTTATCATCTAAGATCTTATGGCTGGATGCCATACCCAAAAGGGAGCCCCTCGATGAGCTTTGAAGGTGGATTTACAAAAAGCATATGATATTATTTGTTGGGACTTCACACTAAATGCTATGTAGTTTCCCTCTCATTTTTGCACTCTTATTGAGCAATGTATTTCAACTTCTAGGTTTTCCATTAACATTAATGGAGAATTGGTGGGTTCTTTCGCTAGCAAGAGAGGTGTTGGACAAGGGGACCCAATATGCCCTTATCATTTTGTTCTTGGTATGGAAATTCTCTCTGCTATCATGAGAAGGCTTGCTTTGAACCCCAACTTCTCCTTTCACCGGACATGTAACTTTGAAAGACTAACCCATTTTTGTTTTGCAGGCGATCTTCTTATCTTCTCTATGGGCAATGTGGAGTTTGTTTCCTTAATTAAGGATGTGCTACAACACTTTCACTCCCTCGCTGGTTTGTTTGCAAACCAAAAAGAGCAATATCTACTTCTCCAATGTTCAATGGAGAGTCAAGAAAAGTATCTTACAAATCACCCAATTCCAAGAAGGGTCCTTGCTTGTATGTTACTTGGGTGTCCCTCTTCTTTCCACAAAATTGAAGAAAGAGGACCGAGGTTCTTCTAGGAAGGATTCTTGCATGTATTAGTACCTAGACATCTAAATTCCTTTCATATGTGGAGAGGCTATTGCTAGTTAAATCAATCCTCTTCTCCATGCAAGTTTGGAGCTCTCTTTTTATGTTACCTAAATTTGTAATAGCAAGGATTGAGCAGCTTTTAAGAAATTTTCTTCGGAGTGGGAGACCTAATATCTTGACAAAGGAAAAAGTTAGATGGGAAGAGGTGTGCAAACCTTTGATGAATTGTGGTTTAGGGATCCTTAATCTCCATTTGTGGAACAAAGCAGATTAAATCAAACATATATGGTACATGTGCAAAAGTGGACCAAAGAATGTGGTGGGAATGGGTATACCCTACCCTTCTGAAAGGACAGAGTTTTTGGTCAGCTATAGCTTTAGCCTTATGTGCTTGGACTTGGGAGAAGTTACTAAAGCTTAGGAAGCCTTATTTGTAGTAGCTTCCAATGGGAGGTTCATGATGATTTATCCATCTCCCTTTGGTGTGTATGGAGCTTACCGGAAGGGCCCTTTTGGTCAAACATCTAGATCCTATCCAATGATCAACTAACACTTTTCAACCCGGTCATCTATGATGGGTCCATTCCCATTCATGTTATTACACAATCAAAAGGAGATACTTTTCCTTGCACTGCCTAGACCTATAGCACAAAGTTGTTTGGAACAAGTCATTTTTACCTTGACACTCTTTTATCTTATGGTTAGCTTGGCTAAAGAAGCTCTTTACTCTAGATAAACTAAACTCTTGCGGCATGGTTTCCTCAAACACATGTTACCTTTACTCACAGGGCATGGAGGACCACTTGCATCTCTTCTTTTACTGCAGCTACTTCTCTTAAATTTGGTCTTTGGTTTTTGACTGCCTATAGTGCCCCCCCTCCCATGATTAGTAAGGAGTAATAACAGCCTTAATCGCAGCGGTTATGAAACAAGCAGAGGAACTAGGATCTGTTCTATAGCCACTATAAGCTAAATTCGTGATAGAGTAACAATTACCTACTGAAATGATCCTTGACAGAGAAGCAGATTGCCACAACTTTGGCACTTCTAGTCGAAGCTAAAGTTCCTAGAAAAATGGAAAACATTAAGCCCTTCACTTCTTTTTATTTTTTGTTATTCTTTTACTAGAGTTCTAACCATTTTTGATTCCCTCCAACTTATTTAAATAGCTACTACTAAGGTCATAGAAATTCCAAAAATACCCCTATAGAACACCAGCACACACCCCCCTTGAGAAATCCCACAAAACAGACCAATTCCCCCTAACAAGTACACATGCAACACAACACTCCCCCACGACAAATATTACATACAACACAACGCAACACTCCACCACAACACAACACACACAACATCACACCTTACTCCTACCACATAACTAGTGACGTCTCTCATAAACCCTCAACAAAGGTTTATGAGCTCTAGAAGATGTTACAATACCTCCCTTCGAGAAAACGCCCTTGTCCTCAAGGACAAAATCAAGGAATAAAAGCATAATTTCCCCAGTATCAATCCAAGAATCATCAGCAGAAGAACACCTAACCCAATGAATGAGAACTTGGGGAACCTCAAGATCATCTCGAATAATAAAATGGCGACCCAACACTTGAGAAGGATAACAAACAGGAACAAGCTCATCACTAGAAATATCCAAAGGTAAGTCTTACATAAGAGGGAAGGAGCCATGAGAACGCTTGAGGAGAGATACATGAAAAACCGAATGCAAGCGGCAATGTGAAGGCAAACACAACTTATAAGCCACCTTTCTCACGTGAGCCTCAATTTGAAAAGGCCCAAAAAATCGTGGCTGAAGTTTAGTAATAGATTTAAGAGCCACTTTAGAAGAATTAGGAGGGCGAAGACGCAAGAAAACCCAATCACCAACTTGATATTCCACATCTTGACAATGGTGATTAGCATTAACAGTCATGTAAAGTTGAGCTTTCTCTAAATTGGACCTTAGTTGCAAAAGAATATCATCACGGGGCTACTAGAAAGGAGGAGTTGCGGGGAGAGGAAAAGGAGAAGTATGGAACACCTAATGGCCAATCCTAGAAACCCAAGAGTGCGGCAAGGAAGAGTTTCTTTGAGGGCACAGCAGCAGCATGTGGGGTTGAGCAACATAGGAGGAACAAGGTGCCAACAGAAGGGCGTAGCTTGGTTAAGGGGTTTGATGAGGGGCCTGTTGCTCAGGGGAGAACAATGACTAAGGGCATGGAGGTCGACGGTGGAGTTAAGGTACCTGGTTTGGGTGTAGGAGAGGTCCTAGATGTGGGCCTACTCTCATCGGCAACCACTGTGGTGTTGGAGTCCCCTAGCTACGCGGTGGACGTGCAACTGGTTGGTCAAGACGGGGAGGTGGAAGAAGGAAGTGATGATTATGAGAACACCTCGCTCAACAGACTATTAGTTTAAATGAACCAAACATTGGGGAATCACCCCACACTTAGTAAAAGCTCTAGCTCCTCTAGTCGCTGCAAGAAGAAGCAACGCAAGAGGAGGCGAAACTTCACATAACCAATTATCTCCATATTTCCATGTCATTGGCAGCATGGAATGTAAGGGGATTCAATGACCCCATCAAGGTTTTGAAGGTTAGGAAGTTATGTGCTATGCATAGCATTAGCTTTATTGGCTTGTTGGAGACAAAAGTGAATGTTGCCAATGAGGACACAATCAAGAACATGTTGGGTCAATATTGGCAAGTGTGGATTAACATCGTGGCAAGGAAACGTATTTGGATTGCTTGGCAACCGAGGGATTGGGATATCCGTGTGGAAATAGAACATGCGCAATTCCTAAATTGCACCGTGACAAACTTGAGAGCACATAGTGACATGGCGGTCACGTTTGTTTATGGATCCAATAGTGGTCGAGAACGTAAGGAGTTGTGGTTGAACCTCGAGTCATTGGTCCACAATATAGGAGGAAGGCTGTGGCTAGTCATGGGTGACTTTAACATAACCCGACTAGTCACGGAGAAAAATGGAGGAAGAGCTTTGGTGACGGATGCAATGTTGGACTTCCAAAGGTGTATAGCTAAATTGGAAGTGGAGGACTTAAGATATATTGGGGACTTTTTTACATGGTCAAATAGACAACACCAGGTGCTTATACTTAGGAAACTTGATAAGGCCATGATTAGCCTCCTCTGGTTGAACTTACACCCAAATGCTTATGCATAATTCCTCTCACCTATCCTATTTGATCACTCATTAATAGTGGTCTGTATGGAGTATGGATTGATGGCCAGAAGGAGCTCATTTAAAATTTTGTATTATTGGGCAAACCATGAGGGTTTCAAAGACTTAGTTAGCAACATATGGAAGAGGGACATTAAGGGATCTTACATGTTCTAGGTAGTGAAGAAACTCAAGCTTATTAAGGAGGGTCTCAAATGTTTGAACAAATCTGCATTCTCTAACATCTCACAATGAGTCCACGGTTGGTCCAATTGCAGACCACCATACATGCGGCTGGGGACACGGCTAGATTGGAGGAGCGTATAGCCTATAAGGAGTATTACACATTAAGGGGGGCGGAGGAAAGTTTCTTTAAATAGAAATCTAGAACAAAATGGTTGAAGTTAGGCGACAAGAATACAACCTATTTTCACAAGGCTATGAAAGGCCTCCACAACCGTAACTCCATACATAGATTGATTAAGGAGGATGACGGTGAGGTGGCCGGGAAGTGGGAGGTCCAGCTAGAAGTCCTTCAATATTTCCAACATTTATATGATCCACCTATATCTCCTACCACCCCCGTTGATGAGGAGAGCTTCAGACCTTAGACTCTAAATGAACAGCAACGACTCACCCTTGATGCTGCCTTCTCGGATGAGGAGATAAAATAGGGTTTTACATCGCAAGTGAATGGGAAGGCTCCTGGCCTAGATGGATTCTTTGCTCTTTTCATCAAGGAGGCTTGGGACATTATAGGTGCGAACATGATCATCGCGACTAGAGAGTTCCTGACATCAAGGCACTTGCTCAAAGAGATCAACAACATTGCTGTTACCTTAGTGCCTAAAGTTGCCAACCCTACTAGATTAGGTGATTTCAAGCCAATAGCCTGCTGTTGTGATCTACAAGGCGATCTCCAAGGTCCTTGTAGCAAGGATGAAATCGGTGTTGCCTACTTTAGTTGGGAGGGAGCAAGTGGCATTTGTTCCAGAAAGGAGGATAATTGACAACATATTCTTAGCCCAAGAGCTCATGGCAAACCACCATTCCCATGTGGGAGCCCCTTGTTGTACACTAAAGGTGGACCTCCAAAAGGCCTATGATATAGTTAGATAGGACTTCGTCCTAGGAGTACTTAAGGCTATGTAGTTTCCTCCCCATTTTTGTAGCTTTATCAGCCAGTGTGTATCTACACCCAAATGCTCCATCAACATCAATGGAGAATTAGTGGGTTTCTTTGCAAGCAAACGAGGTTTAAGGCAAGGGCATCCCATATCTCCTTGCCTGTTTGTCCTATGTATGGAAATCCTCTCCACACAGTTGAGGCAGATGATCCTAAAACCTGGTTTCTCACTACATTGGAGATGTCAGAACAAACGCTTGACCCATCTCTATTTTGCAGATGACCTCCTCATATTTGCCAGTGGCAATAAGGAATCTATATCCCTGGTAAAAGAAACTTTACAGGATTTTCGGGCCATTTGGGTTTGACAGTAAATAATAGCAAAAGCAACATTTTCTTTTCTCATGACCCAGCAAGCACCAAGGAGGCCATCCTGCAATTCACTCAATTCAGTGAAGGCTAATTACCGGTATGATACTTGGGGGTTCCTCTCATTTCCTCAAAGCTCATAAAACAGGATTGTGAGGTGTTAGTGGAACGCACCCTATCCCGGATTAATTCTTGGACGGCTAAATATCTGTCTTATGTGAATAGGTTCCAATTAATCAGATCTGTCCTATTTTTCATGCAAGTCTACTAGTGTTCCATTTTCACTCTTCCTAAGTCGGTTGTCTCAAAGATAGAACAACTACTAAGGAATTTCCTTCGGAGTGGTAACCTGCACATATTCCCCAAAGTTAAGGTCAAATGGGCAAACGTGTGTTAACCCAAGTGAAATGGAGGCCTAGGGATACCGAATATCCATCTCTAGAATAAAGCCATCCAAATCAAGCACATATGGAGACTATGCAAGGAAGGTGCGAAGAGTTTATGGTCGGAATGGGTTCATTCCACTCTACTTAAGGGCAAGAACTTTTGGTCCTCTAGTGCACCAGCCATTTGTTCATGGACCTAGAAGAAATTACTGAAGCTGAGAGACTTGGTAAGGTCTTGCTTCATCTGAGAACCCAATAATGGCCTTGAAATCACTTTGTGGGCAGACTTTTGGCTCCCAACAGGACTCTTGGACACGTTGTTTAGTGCACGAGCCATGAGTAGTACGGGCTTCCCACACACTACGAGACTATGCACCATTATGGATGGGAATGGATGGTGTATCCTAGAGGGCCCACTGTAGACTAGTATCAGCATCTCATCCTCCTTTATACCGAATGGTGCAGTTTCGGATCGCTTTTGTTGGAGACATTTAGGGACAGGGGAGTATACCATCAAGATTGGCTATGGTTTCCTTAACCCCCCAGGACCCATTGTACCATGGCAAAGAGTAGTATGGAATAAATCTTTCTTACCTAGATACTCCTTTGTACTATGGTTGACTTTGGTTAAGGAAGCTTTCTACCCTTGACAGGGTACACAATTGGGGACTAGTGCAATCCACTACTTGTTTTCTGTGTAATCGGCATTCAGAGGACCATGCCCATCTATTCTTTCAATGCGACTACACGACACAAGTTTGGAGTGTAGTTCGTGACTTCATGCACCGCCCAACCTCATCTAACAATTGGGATGGTGTTACCAGGTTTATGGTGGCGTTAGGGGACTCACCAACCCATTATATTTGGCGAGCTACACTAGCGGCAGCAGTCGACTGCATATGGTGCACACAGAATAAAGTGCGGTTAGGGGAGCTCTTCTCAGGGATTAGCATTTTAACCTACCAAATACGATCTTATGTTAAGCTGTTGTAATCTCAACTCATTGTCTTAGCTCAGATGCTAGGCATTTAGTATGTTAGCACAATTGTCGATTATATTCATTTTGTAATCTTATTTCACTTGTTCATTGTATTTTTCTACCATTCAATAAAATTATCAATTACCTAAAAAATTATCCCCCACCCCCTTTTTCAGTTTTTACCACAAGACAGGGTTTGTGAGTTTGCAAAGTTGACTCCTGTACAACTTCTGGAAGAAACTGAAAAAGCTGTCGGTGACCCTCAACTCACTATCCAACATCATGCTCTTGTTCAAAAAAGTCATCAATTGAAGGTTATTCAACGGGTAGGTCTTGTAATATGCTTCATATTTCAAACTGACGTAGGTTTCAGGAGTTCACTGTACTTTTCCTCACCATCGTATGTAGTCTGTTGAAAGAAATGGTGAAACTCTAAATCAGTTGAAGGCTCTTAATGCGGAACAAGAGAAGGATGTTGAGCGAATACGACAAAGAGAGGAACTACTAGCTAAGGTTTGTTTTTGAGGATGACAAATTCTGTTGTGCTGTTTTTTGGGACTAAATCATGCTTTTTGCTGTCATTTGCAGGTTGAAGTAATGAAGAAAAAGATGCCATGGCTTAAGTATGATATGGTAAAAGCTAAATACATGGAGGCTAAAAAACTAGAAAATGATGAGGGCAAAAAGTTGATTGATGCCGTGAAGATTTTAAATAACCATAAAGAGCCAATTGAGTATGCGACTTGATTCTTGTCACTGCATTAACAATTTATCCTTCTCTGTATTTATGTACAATTAACTTATCTTGTATGTGCTTATAATTTTATCTGTAAAATATGGGTATTCTATCTAAAAGAATATGTATATTTAGTATCTGTATACATAGATATTCACAAAGGATGTAAATGTGATTGCTTCTGTGTTAATGGATCTTTTAGAGGATCTTGTAATGGGTTTGTTAACTATGAAATCTGATTCAATTCTTTTGGAGTGGGACTTTCGTCCTTGTTTCCCTATGTTTGTAGGATGTGAGGGCTTTTGTTAGAGAGAACCTTAGATCTCGAGAAATGTGTTTTTTTGAATTGAAAATAAGCTTTCTTTTTTTTCCTCATTATCTTTCCTCTTGTTAAGTACATGTAGGTTTCTAAGGTGGTTACTAACCACCATCCTATTTTCTCTCTTACTGTTATTATCCATATTCCCTTATTCCCACTATCCTACCCACAATCTCACACACACTAATAGAACACAATATTACACGACCCATAACCGACACATACGGATACACACACACAGCACGACACATACATGTACCACCCTATTCTAGGACCTATTTGCTAGGACACGGCTTAGATGAATTCAACTCTTCCCATTTCAGCACGTGTACACCTTTAGGGAAGCAAGGGCAAGCTGTTTGCTACCATGGCTCCCCCACCCCCCCCACCCCCCCCCCCCCCCCCCCCTCAACATGGTGCCTAGTGGTAAGTGAATAACATTTGTAACCTTTTTGAAATTTAAAATAACTAAGGAAAATGCACTTAATAGAATGGACTGACAGTTTATCCTGACTAGGAGACATTTTTAACAAAGCATGTACAAAAAAATATACGTAATGGAAGAGCATAAAAGGGTTAATTAGGAAATAAGATGGTGTGAGGAATTTTGTGTTGAAGAATAGAAGGCATTTGATTAATGAGATAACATGCAATGAGAATAGCATCAGCCCAATTAAATGTCTATTTTTATGCTCAGCAATACCATTTTGTTGAGGTGTGTATGTACAACATGATTGATGTAAAATGCCATGAGAGGATATGAACTTTGTAAATGGAGTAGAAAAATATTCAGGAGCTTTGTCACTATGCAAAATATATATAGATGCATTAAACTGAGTTATAATTTTAGCACAAAATGACTAAAAAATTGAATATAACTCAAATCAATGTTTCATTAAATATAACCAAGTATAACAAGAATAGTCGTCAATAAATGTTATAAAGTACTGAAAACCCAAAACAGATACGACACGACTAGGGTCTTAAATGTTAGAATGAACTAGAGCAAAAGGAGAGGTAGCTCGATTATTGACTCGCCTAAGAAATGAAATTCTAGATTGTTTTCCTAGCACTGAAGACAAATGCGATAAATGGGTAACCATCTTCTGAGATTTAGAGATGCTGGGATGGCCCAAATGATTGTAGAAAAGAGTTGGAGAGACTGGAGTAGAACATGCAACATGAGAAGCTAGAGGGATAGTGAGGTAGTAAAGCCTTTGTGCCAATCATCTGTCCTATGTTGAGATCTTGGAAAACAATAGAATGAGAGTCAAATTTAATTGAATAGTTTAAAGCATGGGTGACTTTACTAATAGATACAAGGTTAAATGGATAATTAGGAATGTAAAGGACATTTTCTAAAGGTAGTGATGGTAAGAGGTGTGCATTGCTCATAGCTTTTGCAACTGTATGAAAACCATTTGCTTCAGTAATAGAAGGTAAAGATGTAGATTGTAAAAACGAAGAAAATAGATCGGGATTACTAGAGATATGCTTAGAAGCACTAGAGTTAGTAACCTATGGACTTAGAGAAGAGGATTGAGTGAGGCATGCAACAAAATTACTAGTATGAGCAATGGAAGCAGTAGAGGATGACGATTGTTTTAAAACTTGATATTGGAGATAATTCTCAAGATCAGTTCCAGTGAGAATTAGAGAATTCTTGTGCTGTCTATCAGAAGTTGTATGATTAGTATTCTAAATAATATTAGCATGAGGCGGACAACCATGTAATTTGTGGCATTTGTCCTTAGTATGTCCTCATTGATTATAGTAAGTACACCTAGGATGATTTCCCTGATTACCTCCATGAGCTTCACTGTGTCCCTTTCTTGCACTTAATTGAACTTGAGTAGCCATTTGAGATGCCAAAGCTAAACTATCCATAATAGAAGACCCGTTTATGGATGCATTTGAAATGGATGACACATGGAGAAGACGGGAGAAAACTTCATCCATGGATGGTACAGTAGGACTAGCTAATATCTGATCACGAACAAGAGCAAAGTCAACCCCAAGTGTAGCAAGAATACAAACCATGAAGAATTTGTCCATTTGAGCTAAATCATCCTTGAGATTCTGACTAGGAGGAAGTAGAGAATTGTATTTAGCTTTAATTGATGCCCATTTGCTAAGGAAATCAGTAATAGACATACCTGATTGTCTCAAGTTAAGCATATTGCATATTACTGAATATAAACATTGAATATCATTAGTATAAAGGGTTTTTGCCTGAGTCCAAACATCATAACAAGTATTGTAATGCTTATAAATGGGATGAAGAGATGGATCGATGGACTACCTCAAGAGACTTAATAATAAAGCATCTATTCTTTGCCAATGATCTTTATCCTTTTGGATGTCGTCGAGATTAGTGGTCAAATGGTCTTGTAGACTTTGACCCATACACCATAATTCCACAGCTTTAGACCAAGACATGTGGTTGGAACTCCCCATTAATTGTTTTGTTGCAATGGCTAGAGATGGAGATAAGAAACTTGAAAAAGGACTGATTTTTGGTGAGGAAGCATTGTGGGCCATGTTGGATTGAAGACAACCCTAAAAAAAGAGGGTGAAAAGGTGGTAAACAGTGGCGGTCGGCGACGGATGGTGGTGGTCAACAGCGGAAGCGGTGGTAGGCAGTGGAAGATGCTGGCATTTGGACGGCTGGAGCTAGAGGAAGCAAATGCATTGGCGCGTGAAGGAAAAGAAGGATTTAATGTCGGAAAAAGAAGGAAAAAAAGTAAGATATGGCGATGCGGCACATGGCGGTGCATGGTGGCATTTCCGACAATGAGCTTTGGGTGATACGATGTCGGAGAGAAGATGAACACGATGATATGATTGGATTCTAAATCCAACATCGGAAAACAATAAAAAATGCATGACTTAGCCAGATTAGGGTTTTTGTTTTTGTCTTTGTTTTTTATTTTTATTTTTTGTGTGTGTGTGTGTGAGAACTATGGTTTCTCTATAGCTTTGATACCATGTTAGTAAGAAGGAAGAAAGAAATTATTTTATTATTTTGCTATATTTTAAAAGTACACTCTATATATATAAATATATATACAAAAGATACTAAAATATTCTATTTAAACTAGCATGCTGGTCACACAACTTGGTTAGAATTTCATCTCTATTCGCCAAGGCTTGCTCCACAACTTCCAATTTAGTTTGGCTAGGAGTATAGGCTAGAAGGCATGGAGGTGGGTGTCTGTAGACCACTTGGAAGGGAGTTGTTTTGAGGGTGGAATGGTAGCCGTTGTTGTAGCAATACTCGGCTTAAGGAACCCACTATGTCCAGTGCCTTGGTCAATCACCAGTGAAGTAGTGTAGGTAGATTTCAGTTGTGCAGTTGACGACTTCCATTTGGCCATCACTTTGGGGATGGATAGGTTGAGGAGAAAGAGAATCGGGTGCTGCTGATCTTGAAGAGCTCCTTCTGAAATACGCTGGTGAATGTGACATCCATGTCAGTCACAATAGTTTTTGGGAGTTAGTGAAGTCTAAAAATCATATCAAAGAAAACCTTGGCTATCAATATTGCATTATATGGGTGGCTCATCGTAATGAAATGTGCGTATTTAGAAAATCTATCAACCAAAACCATTAGAACAAATTTACCATAGGTTTGGAGAAGTGCATCGATGAAGTCCATAGAGATTTCGGCCCAGACTACTTATGGCACTTGTAGTGGTTGTAATAAGCTAGCTAGTTAGAGGTGCTTGACTTTGTGTTGCTGGCAGGTGGTACATGCACGTACTATGTCCCATACATTTCATCTCACGCCCTTCCAATAGAAGTCTCAATTGATTTGGTAAAGTGTGCGTTGATGTCCCTCATGGCATTGATCATGGATGGCATTAAAAATGGTAGCACAAAGGGTTGAGGTTGGCTCCAAGTAGACTCTATTCTTATAGACAATCAGTCCTTCCTTTGTGCTCCAATCTGGCCCAATTTGATTGTCTTGGATACGCTGGTGAAGATCTTGCAAAGTGGTGGAAGCGGCTGTCCCTTCCTTAGTCAGGTCGAATAGGTGTAGTTGTGGCGTGGAAATGGCAAAGTTTTTGGTCCTTGCTTCTTCCCTTCGTGAAATTGCATCAACCACTCGATTATATTTCCTTAGTTGGTACTGGATATCAAAGTCGAACCCCATTAACTGGCTGATGTAATGCTGCTAGGGAGACGTGGTAACCCTCTATTGCAGGAGGAATTTCAAACTATCGTGGTCCATCTTGATGATAAACCTCCATCCTCACAAGTATGCTCTCCAATGCTAGATTGCCTTTGTTAAACCAATTAATTCCTTCTTGTAGGTTGGTAACTTAAGGTGTCTTTGTGCAAAGGAGCAACTGAAGAAAGAAATGGGCTGGTTCTCTTGCTGCAAGACTGCCCCCGATCCCACTATCTGATGTGTCACATTCCATTGTGAAACTCTGGGAGAAATCAGGCAGTTACAATATTGGAGTGTGGGTCATGGCCTCTTGTGACGCGACGAAGGCGCACTCTGATTCTTTTGTCCACACGAAGTTGTTGCAAGGCAACATCTTGGTTACAGGTTTTGTGATCAAGCCATTATTGTGAATGAATTTGCGATAATAATTGGTCAAACCTAAGAACCCTTGCAAGGCTGTAATGGTCATTGGTTTGGGCCAAGAATGCATTGCTTCTATCTTTTGGGGGTCTGCTTCTATGCCGGTGGCTGATATAAGATGGTCTAGGTAAGAGACTTGCCTCTATGCGAAATTGCATTTGGATTTCTTCAAATACAATCTGTTTTGCTTGAGCGTGGAGAAGATTAGGTTGAGATGTTGCAGATGTTCCACCCAAGAATTACTGTAGATGACAATGTCGTGTAAAAAACCTAGGACAAATTTTCGAAGGAATCCCTTAAAAGCTTCATTCATGAGGGCTTGGAGGGTTGATGGAGCATTCGTGAGCCTAAAGGGCATGACTAGGAACTCGAAGTGACCATGATGATTTTTGAAGGTAGTCTTCTCCACATCCGATGGCAACATCTTAACTTGATGGTATCTTGAAGCTAGATCCAGCTTGGAAAAATAACATGCGCCATACAACTCCTCCAAGAGCTCTTCGATGGCTGGTATTGGAAACTTGTCCTTAATTGTCTCATCGTTCAAGGCGCGATAGTAAATGCAAAAATGCTAAGTGTGGTTTGTTTTCTTAAGCAATAACACCAGGGAGGAATAAGGTGATCGGTTGGGCCGGATAATTCCCTTGGTGAGCATCTCCTCACACCGTTGCTTGATCTTGTCTTTTTGCTTGTGGGGATAATGGTATGGGTGGACCATGATGGGTGGTGTACTCGGTTGTTGATGAATGGCATAATCACAATGCTTAGTTGGTGGCAAACTTGGTTGTGGGGACTGGAAGATGTCATCGAAAGTGGTTATTAGTTGTTGTAGCTCATGGGCTTGGTCCACCTCTCGGATAGTTGCAACTACCCTTGGGGGTTCTAGGGTCCGAACGGCCCCTTGCAATGTTATTTCCTTTAGCCCTTGCTGGAACTTCCTTTTTATCAAGGAAAAATCCTAGGCAATTGGACCAAGGGACTTTAGCCAATTTACCCCTAAGACAAGAAAATGCTTTCTCTTCTCTCTAATCTAGCTGAACCTTACCCCCCTATAAATGACCACTTCTTTTAAGGCAAAATAAACACAAAACCTTCAATTATAGACAAAAAACAACAAAATAAATCTGACTATGGCAAGCGTTTCTAATCACTGTGAGCAATTTGCAATAATTCAACACCCATTAGGAGATAGTACACTGCAATGTTCATCTTAAAGTTCTAATCTCGGAGTCCAAGGTGTATTGCCCAAGATAGTTGAACCAGTATCCCCCGTTGAAGAAGAGACATTCCCTTCCGCGGCAAATGGAACGCACGTTAATAGGTTCAAGAACACTATTTCATTGGAAGAGGAGAAGATCTTGGGCAAGGGTGGAAATTCCTATGTGGACAAAGGAAAAGTGCCATGCATTGAGAGGGATGATCAAGAGAGAGCATGCAACGGGGAGATGACCCTTCAATGGAATGAATGAAGGAAAAAAGAGGACAATGAGAAACGTAATACAAATTCACAGCATCCATTTCATCAAGCGAGAAGCTTTGCTGAGGCAATTGGAGGCACAACCCATCATCCCCAAAGGCTGGAGTTCAAATTAGAGTATTGTCCTCCTATTTCGTGTGGGGTGTTACCGATGATCAAACTCCCTCCCTCGGTTGTTGTACATGGAGCGAAGAACTGGGAACACACACTTGTAGGCTTCTTGTTGGGGAAAAAATTACCATTCTCTCTTGTGTAAGCCATGGCACTAAGGATATGGAAGGATTATGGGATAACAAATGTCCTTTGCAACAAAGAAGGATTCTTGTACTTCGATTTGCAAATGATATGTTCTTGAATAATATCCTAGAAAGGCCATGGTTCTTTGCTAAAAGAGTGTTAGTGCTTCAAAAATGGTGAACCAAGATGCTGTTAAATAAACCACAACCATCAAAAGTTCCAACATGAGTAATATTTTTAGGAATTCCTTGTGAATACCTTCGCTCATTGGAGGTGAGTTACATAGCTAGTGTTGTTGGAAAACCCATCCAAGCTGATATGCTCATGGCATGCCAAGTGAGAGCAAATCAAGCTAGGGTAATGGTAAGTGGATGCTAATGAGGAAGTAATACATCGGGTGGAGCTGGAAAGAGAAGATGGGAAGTCCCTACAGATTGTGGTGGAATACCAATGGCTGCCACCACGTTGTTCAACATGTAAGGTCTTTAGACATACATGTAACATAGTGAAATTGGTGGATAGTCAAGTGCCAAAGGAGAACCCCATGAAGGAAAATAAAACGTGGGTAAAGGTACAACGTAAGGGATCAAAAAACAAGGATAATGGAAATGTTGATGGAAAGCATGTTGAAGGGGAGAAAAAATTTTAAGAGGGAAAGAAGGAAGTATCGAAGGTAAACATAGAGCCTAAAAACTCTAAGCCTGATGAACCAATTGAGATGGAACTAGAGATTACACCTTCACAAGTTCCTGAAACACTTGTAAATAGAGGGAAAGTGGAGGAATATGAGAACAAGGTAGAGGAGAAGAAGAAGGTGGAAGAGGACAAAGAAAGAACAAAAAATAGTGAGGAATCGGAAAGCACTAGTAAAGTACAAATTACTATACCAAGTTCTCAAAAGCTGTCTAGTACACTTAGAAACCATGAGATGATTTGCTTAGCTTCATCTAGTGAAGGGAGATCATCTGGTTCGAGTGTAAAGAAGAGGAAGAAGAAGGAGGTTTACAAATGCTGGAGGCATTATACTTGAAAAAGTTTTTTCATAATAATGAATCTAGTTTCATGGAACATAAGAGGTCTTAATGACCCATTGAAGTGTGTAGAAATAAAGAAGTTTTGTAGGGAGAATGGAATATTGGTAATGGGGTTGTTGGAAACTAGAGTAAACAAACTAGAATAATGAAGAGAGGGTAAGTCATTTTTAATGGAAAATTGGGAGCTTGGAATTAACTCAATGGCTAGAAGAGGATATGGCTGATGTGAGACCTAAGAAGCTAGAATATTAGAATGGTAAAGAGCACAAGCAATTTTCCCACTATTTTTGCACTCATCTAGGATCAAGCGTTTCCTTTTATGTTATGTTTGTCTATGCATCCAAGTCTGAAAATGATTGGAAACTACTATGGAAGGGCTTGGTTGAGTTAGCTCCATCCATGCCTAATCATCCATGGGTGGTTCTAGGGGATTTCAATGTGATCAGATTGATCAATGAGAGGAAAGGAGGTAATACAAGGAAAACATCGGCAATGATGGATTTTGTAAATTTTCTTGATGAAGCAGAGCTGGATGACCTTCAATTTGGGGGGGGACTTCTACCCTTGGTTGAACAAACAATTGGATAATCTAATTCTGAAAAAATTAGATATGATATTGGTTAACCAGAAATGGCTAAACAACTTACCCAATTGTGATGCTACTTTTATAGCCCCTATATTTTCTAATTATTCGGTAGGAGTTTTACATATGAAGAAGAATTCAAGAAAAAGGAAAATTCCATTCAAATTCTTTAAATTTTGGATGGAATTGCAGGACTTCCTCCTTAAGGTTGGAGCAATTTGGTCACGTGAAATCAAAGGATCCAAAATGGTCTAAATAGTAAATAAAATGAAATTACTAAAGAAGGAACTCAAAAATTGAAACAATGGCAAATTCTCATACCTTATAAAAAGAGTCAAATTAGCAAAGGAACATCTAATGGAGATCCAAAGCTCAATTGCAAAAGGAGATACAACACTAATTGACCAAGAAAAAGTAGCTTTTAAGGAGTATTATATGCTAAGGTGAGCAGAAGAAAGTCTATGTAGACAAAATTTAAGGGTGAAATGGCTGAAATTGGGAGATAAGAACACTTCTTACTTTCATAAAATGATCAATCATAGACAGAACAAGAATGCTATACATAGGTGGAAAAAGGAGGATGAAACAGAGATTAGGGGGGATGAGGAGGTGAGGAGGGAAATAGTAGCGTACTTCTCCAGATTGATGGGAGGACAGCAAGTGGTGATCATGAACATAGAAGTGTAAGACTATATTTATAAGAGATTGTTGGAGTAATAGGTTTTGCAAATTAGTAGTCCATTCTTGGAGGAGGAGATTAAAAAGGCTTTCTTTGACCAAATTGACAACAAAGCTCCTAGTCCAAATGGCTTAGATACTACGGATGATAGAGTTTAAAGAAGGGAAACTCCCCATCCGCTACCTTAAGGTACCACTTCTAGCTTTCAAACTTTGTAAAACAAATTGCGAAGTCTTAATTGATAGAATTTTGGCCAAAATCAATTCTTGGACCTCAAAATTCTTATCCTATGTTGGACGACTTTGACTTATAATGTCAGTCCTATTCTTAATGCAGGTATATTGGGCTTCAATGTTTATTCTTCTAAAAAGGGTAGTGGAATCCGTTAAAAGACCTATGTGCAGCTTTTTATGGAGTGGGAGGCTTAATATTTCAACGAAAGCCAAGGTAAGATGGCAAGAAATGTACACATTGATCAATCAAGGGGGTTTGGGCATTCCTAAACTTGAAATATGGGACAAAGCAGCCCAACGCAAACATATCTGGCACTTATGTGGAGACCCGGTAAGAGGTGTTTGGGGTGAATGGGTTCATTCTGTAGGAAGTTAAACCAGCCGAGTCAAAAGGAGCATTTATTGTCCTGATTCATTTCTGTATTTTAGGAATTAGTATCCTAGTTTTAATGGCTGATTTCCTTGTAGTAATATTCTGTACATATATTTATAGATAGTAATACTATGTACCATATATGTAGGCCATATTTTAGGAGTTGATTAAGCAACCCCAGATCTATCCCTATTGTATATATATGTATACTCATTTTTTGAGATAATAATATAGAGAAGCTTTTCACTAATATCATTTAGCTTCATGGTATCAGAGCCTAGGCTTTAAATCCCTAATTTTTCCTTCCAACATATCTGTCATCGTCAATTCAATGGCCGACTCCGATGGAACTTCCGGGGACTCATCAACAACAAACCCACCAACTGGAATAACTCCAACCACAATCGAAAACAGCCTTGTCCCCATCACCTGTCATAAACTCAATGGCCATAACTATCTCCAATGGTCACAATCAATGATGCTATTCGTTAGCGGAAGAAACAGAGATGATTATCTCACAGGAACAATCACTCAACCTGATCCAAAAGATCCAAAATTCAAATCATGGAGGGTAGAAAATAATCTTGTCATGTCTTGGTTGATCGGTTCTATGACAACCGAGATAGGAGAAAATTTTTTGCTCTACACCACTGCTAAGGAGATCTGGGATGCTGCTCATGATACTTTCTCCAATCACGAGAACACAGTCGAACTTTTCCATGTGGAAAGCATTCTTCAAGACTTGAAACAAGGAGAAAACTCAGTCACGTCCTATTTTACTACTCTTACCCGACATTGGCAGCAGCTGGACATGTTTGAATCTCATGAATGGAATTGTCCAAATGACCGTGCTTATTTCAGGAAAATCATTGAAACCAAGCGCATATTTAAGTTCTTGATGGGACTAAATAAATCTCTCGATGAAGTCCGCGGTAAAATTCTTGGAGCTAAACCACTGCCAAATCTATGAGAAGTGTTTTCCGAAGTTCGCAGAGAAGAAAGCCGCAAGCGAGTCATGTTTGGACATTCAGATTTTTTGGCAACAACAGAAAGTTCAGCACTTGTTGCAATCAAGGATCGTCTACATTCATCTGATGTTGCTGCTGTTGTCTCTAGAGGAATATCTCAAAATACTGGTGATAATCGGCCACGACGAGGACGTCCCTGGTGTGATCATTGCAAAAAGCCAGGCCTTTTCAAGGAAACATGCTGGAAATTGCATGGAAAGCCTCTTGATTGGAAGCCAAGCCGAGATCGTGAGGCTAAAGGAAATACAACCTACACTGAGGCTTCACGATCCAACAATCAAGCACCTTTCACCAAGGATCAGTTGGAATTGCTCTAGCAACTTATCCATAATACAAATATCACAGCTAATCTAACATCTCCCTATGTTGGGAATGGTTCAAAGCATGGTTCAGGTAATCTTGCACTCTATGTGGCTCAAACTCCTCCGTCATCATGGATAGTAGACTCCGGAGCATCAAATCACATGACAGGTGACAAATCTCTTTTCTCAACTTATTCACCTTGTAAAGATCCACAAACAGTAAGGGTAGCCAATGGTACACACACCCAAGTTGTAGGGATAGGAACAATTTGTCTTTCGAGCTCCCTGACTCTTTATTTTGTGTTATTTGTGCTTGATCTTGACTGTAATCTAGTATCAGTTAGCAAACTGAATAGTGATCTGCAATGTGAAACTAAGTTCTTTGCCAAATGTTGTGTATTTTAGGACTTGAGCTCGGGGAGGACGATTGGCAATGTTGAGCTTCGCAAGGGTCTTTATATTCTTGATGTAAACAACTCATCCATCTACAGTCCTTCAAACTGCATCTCTAGTAATAAAGTCAATTCTCAATGTTGGTCTGTTCATGGTCTTGAATCTGTTGGTCAATCAAATAAGTATAGTGCAATCATGATGTGGCACTTTCGATTAGGTCATCCTAATTTCTTATATATGAAACGATTGTATCCATCTTTATTTATCAATAAAAATCCCAATTTATTTCATTGTGAAGTATGCCAATTTGCAAAGCATACTCGGAGTACTTATTATCCACGACCCTACAAACCAAGTCATCCTTTTTCTCTTATACATGGTGATATTTGGGGGCCAACTCGTATTCCTAATATTACTGGTGCTCGGTGGTTTTTGTTGTTAGTTGATGACCATACACGATTATGTTGGACATTTCTTATGAAAGAAAAATCTGAGACCAACCACATTTTCCAACACTTTCATGCTATGGTTAAAAACCAATTCAAGACCAACATTCAAATCCTCAAGACTGACAATGCTAGAGATTTCTTCAACTCTAATCTTAGTCTTTACCTCAAATCACATGGTATTGTTCAACAAAGTTCATGTGTTGATACACCTCAACAAAATGGTGTGGCCGAGAGAAAAAATCGCCATTTCCTTGAAGTTGCTTGTTCTTTGCTTTTTCAAACCAATGTTCCTAAGAAATTTTGGGGTGAAGTTGTCCTCACAGCCACATATCTCATTAATAGAATGCTCTCACGCGTCCTTAAATTTAAATCAACACTACAAACTCCCCATGTTTTTTATCCAATCTCATGGCTAGTATCCCAAGTTCCTTTCAAACTTTTTGGCTGCACTGCATTTGTTCATGTTGACCATGGAAAACTTGATGCTCGTGCCCTTAAATGTATTTTCATCGGATACTCACAGAATCAAAATTGGGTACAAATGTTTCTCTCCTATCACACGTAAATTCTACCATACCATGGATGTCACCTTTTTTGAAGATAAACCATTCTTTCCCAATTTTGCAATTCAGGGGGAGCATGACACTCATACTCATGAATTCCAAAATTGGGATTGGTCTGCTCTTATTGAGTCAAGTTCATCTGACACTTCTCTTCCCAATTCGGTTCCATGCTCACAAACACAAATGATCCCACAAGAATCACCAAATTTATCAACTAAGACAAGTCCAAGGAGTTCATCACCTATGATATATCCTAAACATCTCCTTCTCCTTGTTGAAGAAATCAATGTTTACATAAAGAGAAAAAGGCCTCTTCAGCTTGAACAGCAAAACCAAGAGACTCTCTCGGGCTAAATCAATCCTGAAAGAACGCCAGATGAGGTAGAATCTAGTTCACAATCAGCAAATGAAAAGGTAACAGATTATGATCCAAGTTTAGATTTGCCAATTGCTCAAAGAAAAGGTGTTCGATCATGTACTCAGTACCCACTCTGCAATTACATCTCCTACTCAAACCTATCACAGAAATTTCAGGCATTTGTGACTTCTCTGGATAAAATTGTGATTCTTAGTTCAGTTTATGAAGCTCTAAAGGTTCCTGAATGGCGAATAGCAACTCTAGCGGAGTATAATGCCCTTGAGAAAAATGGCACATGGGTTCTAGCATCATTTGCCACCTGGCAAGAAGACTGTGGGTTGTAAATGGATATTCTCAGTTAAACAAAAGGTTGATGGAGGCATTGATAGATCCAAAGCTCGGTTAGTAGCTAGAGGATTCACTCAGTCATATGGAATTGATTATCAAGAAACTTTTGCTCCTGTGGCTAAGCTTAATACAGTACGTGTGTTATTATCTATTGCTGTCAATCAAGATTGGCCTTTGTTCCAGCTTGATGTAAAGAATGCATTCCTCAATGGGGATTTAGTCGAGGAAGTCTATATGGATATACCGACTGGTTTTGAAACTGAGCAAACAAAAGGAAAAGTGTGCAAGCTACAAAAGGCATTATACGGACTCAAACAATCACCTCGAGCTTGGTTTGATAGGTTCACAAAGGTACTTAAATAGTGTGGGTACTTACAATCTCAAGCAGATCACACATTATTCATCAAACATTTCATAGATGGGAGAATTACAATATTGATTGTCTATGTTGATGATATAGTTCTTACTGGGAATCACGAAGGAGAGATGAGAAGACTTAAGGTCTTATTGTCTAAGGAATTCGAAATCAAAGACTTATGACATTTAAGATATTTTCTGGGAATGGAGGTAGCCAGAACTAGCAAAGAAATTTCAGTTTCTCAACGCAAATATGTTTTGGATCTCCTGACCGAGGCTGGTATGAGTGGATGCAAGCCTGTTGAAACTCCCATGGATCCCAATACCAAATTGATGCCTCGAACTGAAGAGATAGCAGCAGATAAGGGGCATTATCAACGCTTGGTGGGACAGTTGATATATTTGACGCATACACGCCCAAATATAAGCTTTGCAGTCAGTATTGTTAGTCAGTACCTAAGTAATCCATCTATAGATCACATGGAGGCAGTGAGTCGAATTCTCAAGTATCTTAAAAAGGATCCTGGAAAGGGGTTAATGTTTGAGAAGACACATGATTGATCCCTTGTTATCTACACTGATGCAGATTGGGCTGGATCTCCTATTGATCGAAAGTCTACATCCGGATATTGTTCATTTGTTTGGGGAAACCTAGTAACATGGCAGAGTAAAAAGTAACAAGTGGTAGCTCGCAGCAGTGCTGAGGCCGAATTTCGAGCATTAGCTCAAGGCATATGTGAAGGAATTTGGTTGAAACGTCTCTTAAGTGAACTCAAGACTGGTATTTTTGATCTTATTAAAGTTATGTGCGACAATCAATCAGCAATTGCAATTGCCAAGAATCCAGTTCATCATGACAGGATAAAGCATGTCGAAATAGATAGGCATTTTATCAATGAGAAAATAGAAGGAAACGAGATTTCTCTTAACTATGTCCCTTCTCGACAACAAGTAGCAGACATTCTAACGAAGGCACTATTTCGATCTAACTTCGTTGAACTAAGTTCAATGCTTGGTTTAATGAACATATATCGCCTAGTTTGAGGGGGGAGTGTAGAAAGTCAAACCAGTCGAGTCAAAAGGAGCATTTATTGTCCTGATTCATTTATGTATTTTAGGAATTAGTATCCTAGTTTTAATGGCTGATTTCCTTATGATAATATTCTGTACATATATTTATAGATAGTAATACTATGTACCATATATGTAGGCCATATTTTAGGAGCTGATTAAGCAACCCCAGATCTATCCCTATTGTATATATATGTGTACTCATTCTTTGAGATAATAATATAGAGAAGCTTTTCACTAATATCATTTAGCTTCACATTCCAATTTCCTTAAAGGAACTTCATTTTGGGAAATGAAAAGACCTACTAATTGTTCATAGTCTCGCTATATCTCTATGGTCAGAATTTTGGCTGCCGATCGGACCTTTAAACATGTTACACAGCACTAAAACAATCTTTGCTTCAGGGTTCTCTTTGAATGCTAGACTGTGCTCAATTATATTGGGCAATGGTTGGAAATTTCTATAGAACAAATTTTGGAATGGTTTCACAATATCATCAAATATAATATTTAACCTACAGAAAGCTGATAGGTTTATATGGGATAAGGAGGTATCTGGAATATTCTCTATCAACAACACTTATAAGACTTTATCTAATCAGAATGTTAAGGTTCCTTAGGCTAAGATGATCTGGAATAAGTATTCTATGCCACAACACTCATTTATCATGTGGCTAGCTTGGAAAAAGAAACTTCACAATCTAGATAAGCTCTATAATTGGGGAATATCTACCTCAACAGCATGTTTTCTATGTTCAAATGGAAATGAGAACCATGATCACTTGTTTTTTGAGTGTACATACTAAAAACAGGTTTGAAAGATAGTTTTGACGGAACTTAAATGCCTAATATCCTTCCTTTCTTGGCATAATGCAACAACAGGGCTCATGCACCTATCACTAGGAAGCTACCCAATGACACCAGTATGGAGAGTAGGACTTCCAGTACCAATATACTGCATTTGGAAAGCAAGGAACTCGACTCGCCTGAGATCCTCACTACGTCAACCAATGTTCTTAGCTAGATAGATTTTAGCTTATTCTAAGCATGTCGTACCTTGAATTTGGTTTTACTCTGTATTAATAAAATTTGTGAAATTCTAGTTCTAGGACTGAATTTTGCTATAACTCATTATCGCGTTTAGCGACTATATATTCTTTCTCATTAATACAATTAATTACATACCAAAAAACTACTCTGCACAAGGATAGGGAATATAGATCAATGAGGAGCGACATGCCGTCAACCAGTAGAGGTACTTACTAGCATATCCCTTCATTTTCGATTCTCTCCCCATTTGCTACCATGAATTGTAGTTTGTCACAAAGCTCCACTCACAGCCCCAGTTGTGACACCAACGTGGTACTGATGAAACCATGGGTGCTTCTAGAATCGATGAGCACCATGATATTATGACCACTTATCTGCCTTGAAACCTTCATTGTTTGGGCCTTTGTCAACGCTACCACAACTTGGAGTGAAATCTTTAACTCTCCTTCTGCACCTTCCCTTGTGGTACCCCCACCCTTTGGGGTCGCTTCTTCCTCTTCTTCTTCACACTCTTACCAAAAAAGCCGTTTGCACTTATGTCCCACTATGAAAGGTTTGTCACAGTTGAAGTATAGGCCTTTGGCTTGTTGTTCTTTGATTTCTGGCTTACTCAATTTCTGAATGAAGGGTTGTCGCATGGCCTTCCCCCGTTTCTTCCCTAGCCAGCATGCCCTCTTCTCATACAGCCCTGCTAAACTCTTGGCCTCCGAAAGACTAGTGGGTTGGTGGAGCTCTACTTCTATGGCAATGAATTCCTTCAACCTAATAAATATCCCAATCTTGTTTTCAGGTGAGGGAGGCAATTTAGGCGGACAATTGTTCGAACTTCCGTTGATAGCTTTCCACGGTGGTGGCTTGCCGCAATTTAGATGATTCTCCATTTTATTACTTTGGTTTGGTGGGCCCAATCATGTGTTTGCGTTCTAGCTTCATGTACCATAGCTGCGAATCCCCTTCCAAGTGGAATGATACCAATTTGACCTTGTCCTCATCCCTCACAAATTGGTGCTTGAAAAATTGTTTGCTGTAATTAAGCCATGCCAGCGGGTATGTGCTCTCATTGTACTTAGGGAAGTCCCACTTAGTGTACTTGGGCACTGCTGGTCCTTGCTTGCGCCATTTGTCCACCCAAGTATCTTCAACTGCCTTCGACATTTGCTTGGGCCATTTGGATGTTGACCCCTCACGTGACGGGTCTCCAATCTGAGCGGCCAACTAATCTTGCCTTGCTTTCATTCGAGCAATATGTGACCTATCATCCTGGTACATTGTGAGGAGGGTCTCCAACTGTTGCTGCACCTTCCTTAAATCCTCCATGCCGGGCTCTTATACCAAGCTGTTAATGGATCTTCTAGAGGATCTTGTAATGGGTTTGTTAACTATGAAATTTGATTCAATTCTTTCGGAGTGGGACTTTCGTCCTTGTTTCCCTATATTTGTAAGATGTGAGGACTCATTAGAGAGAACCCTAGATCTCGAGAAGCGTGTTTTTCTGGATTTAAAATAGGTTTTTTCTTTTTTTTTTTTTCTTTTTTCTCATTATCCTTCCTCTTATTAAGTACATGCAGGTTTCTAGGCTGGTTACTAACTACCATCCTATTTTCTCTCTCTGTTATTATCCATATTCCCTTACTCCTACTATCTTACCCTCAATCTCACGTACACTAACAGAACACAACATTACCTGACACATATGGACACACACACACACACAGCATGACACATACAAATAACACCCTATTCTAGGACCTATCTGCTAGGACATGACTTAGATGAATTCAACTCTTCCTATTCCAGCGCGTGTACACCTTCATGGAAGTAGGGGCAGGCTGTTTGCTAACACTCTGTATAGTCTACTCTTGGCACTAGGTAACCTTTGGATCTAAATATATGTACGACCTTCCAGAGCACTGCTGCGTTATATATGGATAATGTGCATTAAGAGATTCTGCTGGAAAAATGTGTTCTGCAGAATTCATTCATTCTGTGCCAATAAGTCCTTTGCAATTTTATTGTGTATGTTTTGAGTTGAAGATGAGCAACTAGGTGTCCACCTCAGTTGTTTTCTAATTGGTTTAGAGGAGTCTGGTAGGAAAAAAGAAAAGAACAAAGGGGAAAAGATCATAGATGTAGGATTGATAGGCTTTATTTGTCTTTTGGAGGTTTTGCTCACTTGGCACAGAGAAGCTTTCCAGGCTTTTTTTTTTATGAAATGCCACATCTTTCTTTGAACAAGTGATCCATCTGTAGTGATTTTACTAAATTAATTGGAGTAAAACAATGGTAGTATTAACTACAAATGATCAGTTTTATGGAATGTCAACCTTTTGTTTTTGTCCTTATGAGTATACTCTTGAAGGTTTGTTTCACTGGTTGCAGGAAACAAAAGAAGGAGAAAGCTTCTTTGGATGCTAAATGTAAAAGGTACATCAGCTTGATAGGTGATAATGCAAAAAGACGCATGGGGATTTTTGAGATGGAAAATCAGTTGGTATTATGGGCTTATATTCTTTTTTTCCCTTCCTATTCTTGATAATATCTCAAATGTTCATATTAGGTTACCTTCAATGTATGGACTGTTCTCTTCTCTGTTTCATTATTTTAGGAAGTGCAAGTGCTAGGAAAGCACAGGGAAATTGAGGACTTAAGGAGGCAAAAAGCATCTTGCGAACAAATAATTCTCAGAGCTAGAGAGGATCTTGCTGCTGCTGAGCTTGAACTCCAAAACCTTCCTGTTAATGAATCTAACCAGTGTGAACTTGTATGTTGTGCTTCCTACTCAAACTTTATTTTTTCCTAACGCAATTAATATTGAGAGAATACAGGCATCCTAATAAAAAAGTGGCACATCAGATGGAAAGATGCAATCACAAAATGGATAGAAGAAAAGTGGAAATTGGAGGGACAAGGTACTATTGATTTTTTTTAGAGAAATGAAGTGGCTTCCCTCATTTTCTCAAGAAAATCTATCGTACTTTGTCCCTCTTATTTCCTGTTTTTCTTCTATCCGCTTAATGCTGCTGCTGCAATTTTTTTTTGCTTCAGAATCTAGTAAAACCATTGATGATTCTCGATAGTAGGGTTTTCACCACAATTGCTGCACAAATACAAGAAAATGATTCCCTAATTGTTATTGTGCAAGCTATTGAAGGAGTTCAACAGGGTATTTGCAAATTTGGCCATTAATACTTCCCCTTTACCTTTTTGTATTAAGCATGGCTATGATTTTTCCTGTTCCAGAATCAATACAGAATATGGTGGCTTTAAGATAGATGTTAATGTGTTGATTTCCATTGGCTACGTTGCCACTTCATTTCCCGATGACATTGAAAAATTGGCTTTTGAGATTTGATTGGGCACTTCTACTCTTGTCAAAGATGGAGTGTCAAACACACTGAACAGAGTTTGTACTCTGTTCTTAGCTTAAGTATAAGTCATTACTTCCTAGGGGTACGCAAATGGCTATTATCTTTGAGCACTCATAATAAAACTTCACTTGTATTACTAAGAACAAGTTATCTGCTTGCTTTGCATCTGGCTTTGTAAGTGGACTTGAGATATTTAAGGTTGACAAATAGCCTGATCATCTGTTGAGTGTGGATCAAGTGAAGATGTAGGTAGTTGCTCTACTGTCATAAAATAATCAGAGCAAGCTATACCTTGCTCTTTTCTTCTATGGAAAGCTTCTAAAATTTCTTATTCAATGTTATAAGGAGGTGATGATTTCAATATCTCTGCATTCAGAGGATCTCTGTCTGCAAATTGCTTGCCCTGCTTTGTTCATTTACATGGTTCTTGGCTGTGTTACTTTAGATGGATCTGTTGTTCTTAAAGTTCCTGTAAGAAGCTATTGCTGTTTGTGAAGATTTTTGTCCTCCTCCACCTTGTTACTGGAGAACCCTTTTATTTTGGCAGGCAAGGTTGGGTGAAGCCATTCTGGAGCGACAACAGTCTGCAAACCAGATGAGGCGTCAAAAGACAGAGAAAGAAAGGAATCTATTTCAGCTAAGAGGGACATTGAGGGATAATATAGATAGGTAAGTTGTACTAGGATGAAATATCTTCCATTTGTCAATATGACATAAAATTATAATCCCTTGGATGTACACTTATAGGTTGAAGGACTTGGAGAGCACAAAACACAAACTTTTGCATGCTTTGAGAAGTTCTGGAGCAGAAAAGATATATGAAGCTTATAGATGGGTTCAAGATAATAAAAGTGCTTTCCAAAAGGAAGTGTTTGGTCCAGTATTGCTTGAGGTCCTCAAATACTTTCTCTTAGAGATATATTATGATTGAAATCTGTTTCTTTCACTCTACTAATGTTTTGAGTTTGCAAATTTTAGGTTAAGGTTTCAAATAGGACACATGCTAATTACCTGGAAAGTCATGTCCCTTATTACATATGGAAGGTACGTTTTGTTTGTATTTACATCTTAATTTTTGTTGACCTACTATTTTTTGTTTGTGTTAGATATTCAACTACACAATTTTTCCTTCTTGGGTTTAGTTATTAATGAAAGGGAAAATTACAAAACAGTGATCTGTGTTTTGGTATTTTTACAGACGTATGTTCTGTGTTTTGGTTTTTGACCAATATATGGCTTGTATTTCTTCACTTTGTGTTGATAATGGATAGGTGATACATGATAATTTCTTATTAGTTCATAATATTATTAAACAATGTAAATAAATAATATAAATAAAAATTATAAAAAATAGAAAAAAAGAAAAAGAAAATGCAGGATCATTTCAACACTATCATGTGTGGCACTTCAACTCTCCAAACTCTTTTTATAGAGCTAAGTCAGCTTTTCTTGCCAAAATACTTAAGCCTACACTAAATGGAGAGAAACTTTTCAAGAGATTACGTGTACTCCAATGTATTGGTCGTTTTACAATGAGGGGAGAGCCCTCTTATATACAAGAGGCTTTTAGAAATGGATGGTTTAAATTATTTCAATCTAATGGCTAATATATAGTATTACCTAACCCATTTGCCTACATTTATCTAATAGGGTTCAAAGAATTCGGATAGTTCTAGAGCATTCTTGGAATTGGATTGGTTGGCTTTTGTAAATTCGAGAAGTATGTTTCTATATCTTTGATTCAATAATATATAAGTTTATATATATATAACTTAGACTATAAATGAAGAAAGGAAAGAAATAATACAACTTATTTTTAATATCTGCATTCCTTTTCCATAACACTCCCACTTAAGCTGGAGCATATATATTGATCATGCCCAGCTTGTTATAAAGATAATTAACTTAAAGTCTATGTAGAGCCTTTGTAAAGAGATCTAGTTGTTCCTTAGTCTTCACATATCCCATAGTGATCAAATTCTATTGTATCTTCTTTCGAATAAAGTGACAATCGATCTCAATGTGTTTAGTTCGCTCATGGAACACATGATTAGATGCAATATGAAGTGTAACTTGGTTATCATGCAACAATTTTGTTGACATTGAAACCTTAAACTTAACTTCAATCAGTAACTGATATATTCGTAACACTTCACAAGTAGATTGAGCCATAGCTCTATGTTCTGATTCTACCCTTGATCTAGACACAACATCTTGTTTCTTATTCTTTTGTGAAATCAGATTTCCATAAAAGAAAACACAATAGCCAGTAATGGATTTCTTATTTGTTTTATATTTTATCTAGTCAACATTTGAAAAACACTTTTATGAAAAAAGAGAGAAGATTGAATTATGTGAAAGCTTGATTATTCCCTCAAGCTTAGCTGGGTATTTATACTGATTGTACAAGCTACAAACTAGGAAATATACAAACTAGGAAAGTACTAATTTAGGCTATACAATCTTTACTAAAAAATAGACAACCTAAACTAGGAAACATATCTTTCTAATCTTAACACTCCCCCTCTGCTAGCTGGTTGTTTGAATTGACAAAACTTGTGACAATACAACCGGATTCAATCTTTTGTCGGATGAAATGACAATCTAATTCAATATACTTTGTTCTTTTATGAAAAACTGGATTTGAGGCTATATGAAGAGTTGCTTGATTGTCATGTATCAACTTCATTTGTTTCACTTTAGTGCATCCCTATTCTTGAAGAAGCTGTTTCAACTAAATAAGTTCATAGGTTGTAAGTGCCATAGCTTTATATTCTGCTTCTGCACTAGATCTAGCAACCACATCTTGCTTCTTGCTTTTCCAAGAGATTAGATTTCCTCCAATCATAACACAGTATCCTGATGTAGACCGTCTATCTGAGGGAGAGCTTGCCCAATCTGCATCAGAATATCCGACAATATTCGAATAACCCCGATCTTCATATAAAAGACCTTGTCCTGGAGCTCCTTTGATATAACGAAGAATGCGAATTACTGCATCCAATGACTACTACACGGAGCTTGAAGAAACTGACTAACCACACACTACAAATGAAATATCGGGCCGTGTAATAGTGAGATAATTTAATTTACCAACAAGCCTTCGATATCTACCTGCATCTTCCAATGGCTCCCCCTGTCCAAGAACAAGCTTGACAGTTGGATCCATTGGAGTATCCACATGCTTACAATTCAACATACCAGTTTCCTCTAAATATCTAAAGCATACTTTCTTTGTGAAATAGCAAATCCCATTTTTGATTGTGCTACTTCAATTCTTAGAAAGTATTTCAACTTTCCCAAATCTTTAGTTTGAAACTGGCTAAATAAATGCCTTTTAAGTTCAAAAATTCCGTCACGATCACTACCTGTAATGACAATATCATCAACATAGACTACAAGATAGATACTTTCACCAAGGTCATCGAGACGGAAGAAGACCAAATGATCTGCTTCACTTTGAGACATGCCAAATTGTAGAACTACTGAACTAAAACGGCCAAACCAAGCTTGAGGTGACTGCTTAAGGCCATATAGTGATCGTCGAAGGCGACATACAAGATGTGACTCCCCCTGAGCAACAAACCTAGGTGGTTGCTCCATATATACTTCCTCAGCTAGTTGCTCATGTAGAAAAGCATTCTTGATATCTAATTGATGAAGTGTCCAGTGATTCATTGCTGCTATGGAAAGAAGCAAACGAACGGAAGCAATTTTTGCTACAGAAGAGAATGTATCACTGTAATCAAGTCCATAAATTTGAGTATAACCTTTGGCAACTAAACGAGCTTTCAATCGATCAATCTTCCCGTCAGGACCTATTTTCACCGTATAAACCCAACGACAGCCAACTGCAGATTTTCCTTTTGGCAGAGGCACTAACTCTCAAGTACCGCTAGTATGAAGAGCATTCATTTCCTCTATCATAGCATCGCACCACCTTGGATGCTCCAATGCTTGTCGAACAGTCTTAGGTATGGATACATCAGACAAGGTGGAAATAAAGGCATAATAGGACAGAGAGAGACGATGATAACTCAGAAAATTATAAATGGGGTGTGGATTGCGAGAGAAACGAATACCTTTTCGAACAGCTATAGGAGCTGTTGGCGCTTCCGCTAAAGGTGAGGCTGAAGCCGGAGATGACGAAGTTGGAGCTGAACTTGAGTTAGAAGTTGTATAAGTACCTATATTTGTAGGAACATCATCATTGGTATTAGGAGAAGGATGAGGATGACGAGAATAGACTTGGAGAGGACGATCGTCTTGAGCTAAAGGACTAACAGGTAGGGGGATAGGTGAAACAGTAGGAAGAAGATGCATTTGCTCAGTGTTTGGTGCAAAATATGGAGTGGTTTCAAAGAAGGTTACATCTGCTGAAACAAAATACTTACGTGTGACGGGATCATAACATTTTTAACCTTTTTGAAGACGAGAATATCCTAAAAAGACGCATTTGATGGACTTGGGTAAAAGTTTGTCTTTGCTAGGGGTAGTATCATGAATAAAACAAGTGCAACCAAATATATGCAAAGGTACATGATGGAGTTTTTGTGCTGGAAACAATATAGAATGTGGACTATGGTTTTGCAATACTGAAGAAGGCATTCGATTAATTAAATAACAAGCTGTGAGTATTGCATCTCCCCAAAATCGAAGAGGAACATTATTGTCTATAAGTAAAGTACGCGCAGTTTCAATGAGATGCCGATTTTTGCATTCAGCAACCCCATTCTGTTGAGGAGTATAAGCACAAGATGTTTGGTGCGGAATTCCTTGAGAAGTCATGAAATTAGTAAAATGGGAAGATAGATACTCCTTGGCATTATCACTACGCAAAACTTTAATGGAAATACCAAATTGATTACGAATTTCAGCACAAAAATTTTGAAATATCACAAATAATTCAGAACGATTTTTCATTAAAAATACCCAAGTAAAACGAGAATAATCGTCAATAAATGTGACAAAATATTGAAAACCCAGAGTTGAATTGACACGACTAGGACCCCATATGTTTGAATGAACAAGATCAAACAATGATGTAGCCCTATTATTGACTCGCTTAGGAAAAGAAGCTCGAGTTTGTTTTCCAAGCTGACACGACTCACATTCAAAAGAAGATAAAGTTGAGAGACTAGGAATTAATTTTTGGAGTTTGGTGATACTTGGATGTCCCAAACGACTATGAAGTAGGTCGGTAGAGGCGGTGGAACTGAAGGCAACTGGTGAGTGTGGAATGGATAGGTGATACAACCCCTGTGACTCACATCCTACTCCAATCGTCTTCCTCGAACTCCGGTCCTGTACAATAACAGAATCAGCTAAAAAAGTTACAGAACAATTACGATTTTTGGTGAGTTTGCTAATGGAAATCAAATTATATGGACATTCAGGAGCAAACAAAACTGATTTTAAAGAAATGGAAGAAGGTAGTTGTACGTCCCCTATTCCTCTAATAATAGTTTGTGAACCATTAGCAAACGTAACTTTGGAAGAATTTAATGGGAAAATGAGATTGGAAAAAAAATGTTTATTACCAGTGATGTGATCGGATGCACCTGAGTCTAGTATCCAAGGACCAATGGGAGAAGACCTGGTCAAACAAGCAAAGGAATTACCGGAGTGAGGGATGCTATTTGAGGATGATTGCTGTTTTGCTGATTGGTACTGCAAGTACTCGGTGTAATCAGTGCCAGTCAAAGTAATTGAGTCTGTTGGTTGGTCCTTTGAATCTGGGAATGGAAGTATTCCATCTCGATGAGTTTGTGCCATATAAGCTGTAGAAAGACCAGTGGATTGATTTGTACGTGGTGGGTTGCCATGTAATACCCAACAAGTGTCACATGTGTGACCAAGCCTGTCACAATGAGTGCAATGTGGTCGTCCCCTTCCTCTTCCTTTTCGACCACCTCCCTGACCGCTTCCTTGACTTGATTGATTTCGAGTTTGCATAGCTAATGCAGATGTCTCATTAGTATCAACTGGATTTATGGAAATACGGAGTAACCTGGCAGAGACTTCCTTAAAAGAAGGAATAATATGGCTTGACAGAATTTGATCCCGTACAGATCCAAGATCAGGTCGCAACCCTATCAAGGCTATGACCATAAAGAACTTATCTCTTTGTTGCTCTTGTGCAGAAATATCATCAGAAAGAGGCATAAGAGAATTATATTCATCTTTTAATGTCTCCAACTGCCCTAGATAGGTAGCCATGTCGTCACTGCTTTGTTGCAAACGAACGATGTCTGAAGCAACCTTGTATATTCGTTGCACATCATTTGTATATAAAGACCTAGCTTTAGTCCAAAACTTACAACAAGTTTTGCAAGATTGAAACAAATTAATTAATTTAAGATCCAAAGAATGCCATAAGTAATTACATAACAAAGCATCAATTTTCCTCCAGTTCGCCCTATTAGCTTCAGCAATAGTACTAGAATCTTGAGTCAAATGATCTTCATAACCTTGACCCATAAACCATAATTCAACTAAAGCATACCAAGATGAGTAGTTACCACCACCTTGTAGTTAGACTGTAGTAATATTCAATGAGTTGGAAATAGTGGAAAAGACTTGTCTTTCCACTTCTACCTTTGAAGACTCTACTGCCATATCAAGAAATGTTCAGAACAGAGGAGAATAGTCACGAGTATGTACTGTGCAACGAGAGAGAGAAGAACCGAAACAAACTGAAACGACTAATGGCCTCTAAAAATCAACAAACACAAATCAAACAAGAAGATACAGAGTAAAAGGTGCCAATAAAAGTGGAATAGAACAAAACAAAACGAAACCCAAGTAAGAAAGATAGAGAAGAGAACGAGTAGGTTACTCAGTTCCTTTCTGACGAGGGATTCAAAACTGTTCGGGGATAAAATAGCCCTCCATTTTGCCTCCGTTTCTCGCTATTTTAGGACAACCACAAGAACCGAAAAGGGAGAGGCCGGTGATCCTAGTGGCACCGATCTCGCAAGATTCTTGTGACCGGAGAGTGGCGCGTGTGTCCCACGCGCCGATGTGACGGAAAGCTTGGAGCGGCGCGTGAGGAGTAATGGCGAAGAGTTTGGCGATGGGCTTCGAGGGATGGCTAGATCGGCACCTTCTGCTGTTGTTGGAGTGGGTGGTGAGATGAAATACTGGTCTAGGTTTTTTTTTTTTTTTTTTAATGAACTGACGGTGAAAAAAACAAAAAAAATTTATACGGAACCTTGCTCTGATACCATATGAAAAAAGAGAGAAGATTGAATTATGTGAAAGCTTGATTATTCCCTCAAGCTTAACTGGGTATTTATACTGATTGCACAAGTTACAAACTAGGAAATATACAAATTAGGAAAGTGCTAATTTAGGCTATACAATCTTTATTAAAAAATAGACAACCTAAACTAGGAAACATATCTTTCTAATCTTAACAACTTTATATTAGAGTTACCATTATTTTTATGCACTATACCTCATCTAGGAGTACTCTTCAAATAATACAAAATATGTTTCAACATAGCTCGGTGATGAATTGTTGGGAAAGACATAAATAGACTCAAAACGAATAGAATATGCAATATCAGGATGAGTTACTTTAAGATAGTTTAACTTTCCTACTAATCTTCTATACCTCTCAGGATCATCAAATAAATTTCCTTTATTAGTGAGTTGTAAATTAGGTTATAATGGAGTGCTACATGGTTTTGCACCTAATTTTCCTGTTTTTGATAACAAGTGAAGCACATATTTTTGTTGAGGTAGGAAAATACCTTTATTGCTCCTCATCACCTCAACCCCAAAAAAAATACTTTAAAGTCCCCAAGTCCTTAGTGTGGAACTACCTTTGAAAAAAGGTTTTCAAAGAAAATACTCCTCCATCATCATTGCCAGTAATAATGATATCATCCACATACACAATAAGAAGGATAATGCCGGATGAAGAGAGTCTTAAAACACCGAATGATCAGATTTACTCTTGGTCATTCTAAACCCTTTAGCTGCCTTACTAAATTTGCTAAACCAAGCTCAAGGACTTTGCTTCATACCATACAGTAATTTTGGAAAATGACAAACTTTCCCATTCTCTCTCTCTACAAAAAAAACCAAGTGGTTGCTACATATAAACTTCTTTCTATAGATCGCCATGTAAGAAGGCATTCTTTATATCTAGTTGATACAATGGCTAATGATTAGTAGTTGCCATAGATATAAACAAACGAATAGATGTTAATTTAGCCATAGGGGAGAAAGTATCGGAGTAATCAACACCATAGATTTGGGCATAGCCCTTAGCAACAAGATGGGCTTTAAGTCAAGCAACAAATCCATTAGGATTGACTATAACTGCAAACACCCATTTTCATTCGATAGCCTTTTTTTCTACAGGTAAACTAACCAAATTCCAAGTACCGTTAGCATCTAAAGTATTCATCTCCTCTATCATTGCTGTATGCTAATCAGGATGAGATAAGGCTTCATAAATAGTTTTAGGAATGGATATAGTATCAAGAGAGGCAACAAATGAACATGAAGCTGATGATAAGTGATCATATGACACAAATGATGAAATAGGGTAAGTGCATTGTTGTTTACCTTTGTAAAGAGCAATTGGAAGATCAAGATCATTATCTATTGGATCAAATGCCGAAGAATAGATTGGAATTGAGCATGTGATAGGAGGATTCTAATGTTTGGTATACAAATGATGAATTGGTGGATGAGACAATGGTGTAATAGATTCAACATTCGGTGAATGGTAGGTAATATGGTAAACCAATAAATCATCATTTATTTTGACCCTTTCGTTGCTAGGGAGAGAAAATGCTCCCTTCTCTCTAACTCTGCTAAACCAAACCCCCCTAAAAGATCACTTCTTTTAGGTTAAATCAAACACTTTACCTTTTGTTACTAATTTAAAGTAACATATTTAGTTTAGTTTGAATCATCATTCTACTGTTCCATTGGGTGTAAACCATGGACACAAGAACAAATGACTGGAGGTCAGTTAATAACCTCCCAATTCTTGGAGATCATTTCCCTAATGGTTTCTTCAAAAACAACCATGATGAGAAGGAAAAAGAAAGGGATTTGGAAGACGCACGACCAACTACACTGGTGAAAGAGGATAAAGATGTCAAAAAACGTGAGAGTTACAAATGCAAGATGTCCGTTTTTTCCAGACTTGAAGAGCGCATGTCCAGGGAAAAAGCAACTAGTCCGAAAGGAAGAAATGACCTATAAGAATCATCTTCAAATGTGCAAAATGGAAAACACCATTCTCCAAAGTCGAGATAGAGAACTTTTGTCAAAGCATGTGTAGGTCAAGCGTTGGAGAGGAGGAAGAAACCAGAATTCAAGCTTTCCTTTTTTCCTTTGGTGTTAAAGGGAGCCACGACAACGGTCAGAATGCTAGAGAGGGCTATGGAGAAAGGAGCGAAGCACTGGTAATCAACTCTAGTGGGATACTTCCTTAGTTGGAAAATCCCTCACTCCTTGGTTAGAATGGTTACATTTAGGCTATGGAAAGAATATGGAATCCTTAATGTTTTAGGAAACAAAGATGGATTCTTGTACCTCTTATTTAGCTCCTCGACAAGTTTGGATATAATCTTAGCCAAGCCGTGGTACTTTGCTTAGAGGTTCCTGGTGTTACAAAAATGGAGGAGAGGTATGTTGCCAGAAAAGCCACATCCTTTCGTTCTTTTAGTGTGGGACTTGTTCTCCAAGATACCATGTGAGTATTTCGATGAAGAAGGAATCAACCACATCGTTAGCACAATGGGAAGATCGATTTAAGTTGATGTGATGACGACCTTCATGGAGAGTAAACCAAGCACGAGTTCTCATTGAAATCGACACTAGGGAGGAGCCCACACATTAGGTTGAGGTCATCGACGAGGATGGATTTGTTTCTTGAATTGAGGTTGAATATCTATGGTTGTCTCCTTGTTGCCTGGATTGCAAAGTATTTGCTTATTCTTCTTCGACGAAGACGGCCAAGACTGATGATCTAACTAAGGAAGATCCTCCAACTTTGGGGAAAAAAGGAAGAAAGAAGAAATTCAACAAACGTGAGAAATCCCTAGTTGTCAAAGGGCCTTCGAATGTGGATTTGCAGAAGACTAATGAAGAACATGCCTCCCCTCTTGAAACATAATAGAACAGAAATAGAATAGAGAATGAGAAAAAGTTAGGACAAAGCAAATGAAGCTCCCTGTCCTCCGACTTAGCCAGAACCACTGCAAAAGGAAGCTAGTCCTTCATGAGTTCTGGAAACACCGAAGTATGAAATCAAAGAGAAGCCCCCTACTTCGAAGACCTAAAGTCTAAAGAAGTCAAGAGGATGATACTCCAAGGCAAACCATGGCTGTTACTATTATGGGAAGTAAGGTATGCTAAAGAGAGAGCACCCTAGGATCCTCCTTTGGAAGTGGAAAGAGTTCCTCAAACTGCAAACAGAGGAAGGAGTTTTTTAAGTGCCGTAAGCATGAGTTTACTTAAAAAACTTTCATCAACAAATATGAATTTTGCGGCTTGAAATGTTAGGGGTATTAGTGACCCAATCAAAGTAGTTGATGTAAGAAAATTGTGTAATGCCAGTGGTATGTCTCTAGTGGCTTTACCTGAAACTAAATTAAACTACATGTTTGAAGGTAATATCAAAGAAGCCATTAGTTATTCTTGGAATTTTGCTATTAATAGATTGGCCAGAAAGAGAATTTGGAGAGGATGGGATGCAAGAACATGGGATGTGTTAGTTCTAAAACAACATGCCCGGTTTATTCATTGTTCCTGTATAAATAGCAGAACAAATATATTGTTCATGGCGACTTTTGTCTATGCCGCTTAACTAAGTTATGGAAAGAAAACAACTATGGTTTCAGTTGGAGAGTATTGCTACATGCTTGGTGGATTAGTTGTGGATTATCCTAGGTGATTTCAATGTGACTAGAAGCATATTGGAAAATCTAGGAGGTAACAAGAGGATCAATCAAGGAATCTTAGATTTCAAAAGTTCATTGACATGGCAAAAGTGGATGATTTGCAGTTTGTAGGAAATTTCTATTCATGGTCAAACAAGCAGGGTAAAAATCTAATATTAAAGAAGCTTGATCGGGTCCTAGTAAACATGGAATAGCAGAATAGATTCTTGTAAGTAGAAGCTAGATTCCTTTCACCACTACTCTTTGATCATGTAGTGTGTATGGTTTGTGATAACTTTTCTCCTATAAGGCAAAAATCACCATTTAAATTTTTTGAATTTTGGACAAAAAGGGAGGAATTCCTGAGTTTCGTGTCAAATGCATGGACAACAAAGGTGGAAGGTTCAAAACTCTATCAAGTGGTCAAAAAACTTAAAATTCTTAGGTTTGGTTTGAAAAGCCTGAATAGAAAGGAGTTCTCTAATATATCCAATAGAGTGAACCAAGCTAAACAAACTTTGAGTGCCATCTAAAACTCAATAGCGTAAGGAGACTTGACCATGATTAGGCAAGAGAGAGAAGCTTTCTAAAAATATTACACCTTAAGGAATGCAAGTGAATGCTTCTTTCAACAAAAGTCTAGAATCAAATGGTTATCGCTTGGAGATAAGGGCATTTCTTTTTTCCATAAAGCCATGATTTAACAACATAATAGGAGTGCGATCTGATCTCTGGAAAGGGAGGATGTTTCTTTGGTAGTTGGAGATGACGCTTTAAAAGAGGAAGTAGTGGCCTATTTTTCTAACCTATTTGGAGAGCCTAATGGGTTGCAAAATAAAATAGAGGTGGAAAATGAAGTAACATGGAAGTTGAATGACCAATAAGTGAAATTCCTTAGTTCACCTTTTTTGGAGGTAAAAATTAAGGAAGCTTTTTTCAATCAATTAGATAGCAGGGCTCTTAGGCTGAATGGTAACTTTGCAAAATTTTTCGAAGTAGCATGGCTCATAATTGAAGAGGATATCATAAAAGCTATCATGGATTTCCTTGCCATAGTTTCTCTCCTTAAATAGGTGAACAACTCCATTATTACTTTGGTGCTTAAGATTTCAAATGCATTAAAATTATTGGATTTCAAACCTATATCTTGCTGTAATGTCATCTATAAAGCTATATCTAAAGTGCTTGTAGCTCGGATTAAATGGTCCTCAGCTCCTTAGTTGGTAGGGAGCAATTTGCATTTGTCCTAAACCAGAAAATTACTGATAATATTTTTATTGCATAAGGATTGATCCATGGGTATCATAGCAATCGAGGTTGCCTTAGATGTGCCATCAAAGTAGATATCACAAAAGTGTATGATACATTGAATTGGGGTTTCTTGGAGAAAAACACTTCATTGTATGGGATTTCCTGCTCATTTCATGAAGCTTCTAATACAATGCTTCACAACTCCAAGATTCTCTTTTGATTTAAATGGGGAACTTATTAGATTCATCCCTAGCCATAGGAGGCTAAGACAAGGGGATCCTATCTAACCTTGTTTGTGATTGCAATTGAGATTTTATTAGGGTTATTTCAAAAGATGACTCGAATTCCATATTTTTTTTTCTATTGGAGGTGCAAGGAGGAGAGAATTACTCATCTTTGTTTTGCAGATGATCTCATGGTATTTTGTAAAGGAGACATTAAATCCATCATAATGGTTAAAGAGGTATTGTCAGAATTTCAAGCCATATCGGGACTCAAAGCCAATCTAGCCAAAAGTAAAATTTTCTTCTCAAATGTGAATATATCTATAAAGGAAGCTGCACTTAAGGTGTTTGGATTTCAAGAAGGGAAGTTGCCAATAAGCTACTTAAGGGTTCCTTTCATCTCAAACTAAATTAAGAAGGGAGGACCGTGATTTGCTGGTATAAAAAATAGCATCACAGTTGGAAGCTTGGACGAGCAAATTTCTTTCATATGTAGGGAGACTTTCATTTCTAAAGTCAGTTATCTTTGCAATGCAAGTGTTTTGGGCTTCAATCTGTATCCTATCAAAGAAAGTCATAAGGAAGATAGAATAGTTGATGAGGAAATTCTTTTAGAGTTGAAGACCTAACATTGCAACTAAAGCAAAAATAAGTGGGAAAAGGTTTGCACTCCTTTGGTTGAAGAGGGTTTGGGCTTGCCAAAACTTGAATTATTGAATAAAGCAGCTCAACTCAACCACATATGGCATTTATGCAACCATAGTGTTAGAAGCTTCTAGGTAGATTGAATACACACTATTTTCCTAAAGGGAAGGAGTTTGTGGTCAATCAAAACCCTTTCATCATGTTTTTGGTAGTAGAAGAAACTCTTAAAATTACGTGATCAAGCAAGGCCTTTACTTGAATGGAGAGTGGGGAATGGCTTTTCAATATCTCTTTGGTCGGATTTTTGGCTGCCACAATGTTCTTTGGATAGCATAGTTGGTGCAACAGAAATATCTTCCTTGGGTCTACCCTAAAATGCTAGAGTTTGCAGCCTAATTGAGAATGGAGAATGGGTCTTCCCTTAAGGACAGTTTTGGAACAATTTCAATATTCCTTCAAATGTATGTCCTAACCTAGCTTTAGAAGACTAACTTATATGGAGGCTGCCTCCAAATGGTGTCTTCTCTATCAAGAGTGCATATTCTTCACTTAAGCTTCTTGGTATTGCTGTCTTGGACCAAATTAGCATGGAACCACAAATCCATACCAAGTCATAGTTTTATCTTATGGCTTACAATTAATGGTAAGTTATACACTCTTAACAAACTAAACCAGTGGAGAATTACAACCTAGACAACATGTTTCTTATACAACTGAAGAATGAAAACCCATTAACATTTATTTTTCTAATGCTCATTCTTGTCAATGGTCTAGAAAGAAGTGATGTCCAATTTGGGATGGCTAATGTCTCATACTTTGTGGCAGCAAGTTTTAGATGGTTTATCTCATACTCCATCAAATCAATAGGCGAATAAGTGAAAATCAGTACTAGCGGCTACAGTTTATTGTATTTGGCATACAAGAAACTAGATTCGTCTAGGACAAAGAATCCTTAGCACAAATAACTTAACAAGACTTATCTTGAATTATATTTATGTATTCAAATAAGAGATAATAGTGTTGAAATTTTTCAGTTTATATGCTATAATAGATTAGGGATTGTTATTGCCGATCAAAGTTTGTAAATAGTGGGTAGTCATATTCGCTTTGCGGTTGTAAATCACTTTTTGGTTGATGAAATTACCGAATTAACAAAAAAAGAAAAAATCATCATTCTCCCCTTACTATCAATAAGCTTAGATGAAGCGGGAAAGAAAAGACAATGTTTCATAAAGGTGGCATCAGTAGTTACAAGAAATTTATTAGGATTAGGAGAATAAAACAAATAACCTTTTTGTAAACAGGAATGACCTAAGAAAACACATTTCACAGACTTAGCATCAAATTTGGTGAGATTAAGGTAGACATTTTGAACAAAACATGTACTACTAAATATACGAGGCTCAATGGGAAATAGGGATTTTGTGGGAAAAACAATACTACAAGGAACATTTCCTTTAAGAACCAATGATGGCATATGGTTAATTAGGAAGTATGTTGTGGACACAACTTCAACCTAAAAGTGTTTGGTTACATGTGTTTGAAATAATTGCGCTCTAGCTGTCTCAAGATGCCTATTTTATCTTTTAGCCACACCATTTTGGGATGGTGTATCAACACATGGAAATTGATGAATAATGCTATATTTGGTCGTATAGGTATTAAATGCATCAGATCAATATTCTTTGGCATTGTCACTTCTCAAAATTCGCATCGAAGTATTAAATTGAGTTTCAATTTTAGCAAAAAACTTAGAAAGATTTTTCATTAAATAAAGCCAAGTCATTCGGGAAAAATCATTACCAAAAGTAACAAAATAACGAGCTCTAGTTTTGGATGTAATTGGGCAAGGGTTGCAAACATCTAATTGCACTAACTTAAAAGGAGCACTAGCTTTTTTATTGACACGAGGAATATAAGACTAATGATGGTGTTTAGCAAATGGACATGACTCACAATCTAAAGATGACACACTTTGAAATTGGGGACATAAATTCTTCAAGGTAGGGAGAGAGGGATGACCTAATTGGCAATGAGCTTCAAAAGGTGTTAAGACACTTGAGCAAGCAATGGGCTAGGAGACATTCGCTTGAGTATCTAGAACATAGAGATCTCCTCACATACTTCCTTTACCAATAATCTTTTTCATCGAAAGATCCTGAAATAGATAATAGTAAGGAACAAAATGAGACAACAATTTAAAGCACATGTAATTTTGCTTACAGAAATTAAATTAAAGGACAAACCTAATATATTTAAAATAGATGATAGAGAAAGTAATGGAGTAGGTTGAACATTGAGTTTTTGATAGATGCGCTTGGTGTGACTACACTCATGACAGTAATAGCATTCAACTTCTCCTAAATTTTGACTTCGACTACTTCCTTTGTTATAATTTTGAAGGGAGGATTTTGAGATTCCCGGTCTGTTGTTACGACTAATATGAGCACTAGAGGCTAAAGCAAAAGAGATGATAGAAGTATTTGCTTTTGTTCGAAGAACTCTAGTGAAAACCTCATGTAGGGAAGAAATGTCAGTACTAGATAGAATATGAGATTTAACATTCTCAAATTGAGGACAAAGTTTTGCTAAGAAACTCATAATTGCTATCTTTTCCCTTTGTAATTGCTATACTTTAATATTAGTACTAAATAGCAACAAAACATTTAATTCCTCATATGTCTTCTTAAATTTCATAAAATATGCTTGAAGAGATTGATCATTTTTCTCAGGACGATAAAATTCCTTACACACTTCATACGTACAAGAGAGATATCCCTTTTCAGAATATAGGAATTCTAAATATATTATTAATTCTTTGACATGCAACGATTAATCAAATTAATTACTTCAGTATCAATGCAATTTCTGATCTGCAGAAATAATTTAGTATCATCTTTTAACCATTCCTTACGAATACCATCAGTTAGAGAAATATTAGTAAGATGATGATCTTTAGAAATACTCCTTAAATATATTCTAACAGTCTTACACCAATCTAGATAATTCAGATCATTTAATTTATGTTATGTGATTCTAGATATCACCGAAACAACATCAGCCATTACTACAGTCTTTGGCTCATCACCTATGTATGCTCAAATCAAATTAAAGTAGTTATGAATGAAGAGACACCACCACAAAGTTGGAATTGTACACAAGACCCTAAAACTAATCCAACAAAGGTTGACTAGTGCAAGACACATAAACCGAGGAAGACCTACCCCCCCCAAAACAAAAAAAAAGCTAAACTACTTGCAAAAGGAGAAGAGAAGTGGCCATTCGCCAAGGATCATGCTCAGAGTTTAAGGATTGCTATAAGCGTTGTCTTAAGTTAGACTTTCCGTTGGGAGGAAATTGTCGTCATCCATCCCTAGGCTCTAAAGACTTGATTTGCTATTGCATGGCCAAATGAGTATCAAAAGGAGAAGAGAAGTGGCCGGTGACTTTCCAACCCTTGTTCATATTGCCGCCACCATACCTCGCCGTAGCTTTGGAGGAAGATTTGCTGCAATCTTTGTGAAAGCCCTAACTGGCAAGACCTTAATGAACAATCACAATGGGTAGGTCATGGAGGGGATGGATGTTGTGAAGGTCATTGAGAAGGTCGGATTTAGCTTCAGCAAACTGTAGCCCTTCGCTGGAAAACTACTTAAAGATGATTGGCGACTCCAACCGGACTAGCAACACCTCACCTTCACTGGAGAACAACTCGAAAATGGTCAAACCTTAGCCGACTACAACCACTTGAAGATGGTTAGACCTTAGTTGACTACAACTAGACCAACAACGCCTTACCTTTGTTGGCACAACAACGTGCAGCACCTCCTCCTAGGGCAGTGAAAAATAATTACCTTATGAACCACACGTTAGATCTTCTAGGTTTCTTATTAGGCAACTAATGAACTCTAGAGAGGAAAAAGAATAAAGATAGAAAAACAAATCCTTAGGATATTGCTTTGATACCACATAAATTGGAGAAGTGTTTTTCTATATCTTTGATTCAATAATATATAAGTTTATATATACACAACCTAGACTATAAATAAAGGAAGAGAATAATTTAAAAAAAGAAAAGAAATAATACAACTTATTTCTAATACCTACATCCCTATTCCATAATAGCTTTGCACTTAAATAGACCTCTATATACAAACGGAAAAAGTAATAAACGGGCTTGGAAAAAGCCCTTTGATATTCTTCCTCACCTAAATTGGTGATGTTTTATCACTTTATGCTCTTTAGGAAATTGATATATTCAATGTTACAGTGGCACACAATCCATAACAGCTACAATAAGACAAATCATTTGGGATAAAAGGAGGTAGAGTGGATGCCTAACACAAAGTTTGTGCCAACAATCATGCTTAGAGTATCTAATGCAATTAAATTTTATACCTCAAGCGATTTGTCTTATTGTCGCTACTAAGGTCTTCTTTCTTTTAGATTAGCACACTTCACAAATCTTCACATAGGCTTTTATATCTTCCAACGTCTTTGGCTAATGGAATTTGTCTTCCACATCAGTTGGTGTTTGGTGGAAACTTGGGTGCTTTGATTCCTTTAGATCATGGAAACACTCCATGATCTTCCTTCGATGATTCTAATGGTTGCGGATGTGTAACTTTCATCACTTTCTATAGAGTAATCTGTCTCCCAGCCCATACTTGTTCATTTGCCTTCTTTACTTCAGCATGAATTTAGTCTAAGGATTCCATGTTAAGCTTGTGTTGATTGACTCTAGTATTTCGCAGGGTTCTAGCCCCTATGCCTCTTGCTCCAAAGTACTTCTGGCTGGGGTCTTCTTCCTTTGGGGCTACCTTTTCTCCAAGTGGCATGGGCATAGGAAGCTTCCTTTGCACTTTTTTCCTAAGCTTTTCCTTTCACCTTAGGTGGCTTTTGTGCCTTTCGAGTCACTCCCTCCAATGTCTAGGTAGTGGCTTTTTTCAATATCTTTCCATAAAAAACCTGCACAAAATACAAAAACTTGTGGGCTTAGTCTTGGTTATGGAGAATTATAATCACACATTGCTTCCCCTCATCGATAGTCATAATGCAAGTTGTTGATGGTGCAATTTAGGCTTTCACTTGGTTGTGGTAGTTCGTACCACTGTCTAACCCATTGTTGTTTAAGGGGGATCACCTCCAACTTCACCCTATCTTTTCGTTGTCTTACCTTAAACTTGACATCTTGGCCATGTTGATAGCTAAGATTTTCTTTGAGTTCACTGTCTTCAACCTACATTGCCTTTCTTGACCTTGAGGTACATCTTTTTTGTCTCCTCCTTAGAGATGAAGAGGTTTGTCTCTAAAGAATTCATCTTTTAGTACTTACCGCCGAAATTAGGGTTTTTTTTTTTTTTAAGTGTTTGGGTGAATTTAGGGTTTTTTGTTCCTTAACTCTGATACCATGTTAAGAGGAAAGGAAAATAAAGAGAGAAGAGAAACCTTAAATCTTATTATTTTACAAATATTGTATCGTATAAGTATTTATATACGTATACAAGATTAGTATTCTATTAACTAAGAGATGTGGGACTAGTATAAGTATATTATTTAACAACCTTCACATACATTAGGCTTTCTGGAAACTTTAATGGGCTTACCCTGCATGGAGCTTAATTGCTTTAAAACCTCAAGCTTTGAGTTTTCTTAGGCCTTCTCCTCTTCTTTGGCTGTAACTAAGGCTGCTAACCTCTATCAAACGGACAATCTCTTATTGTATGTGCTCTATCATATAGGAAGTAGGATAGTTTCTTCTTAAGTAGCTTCCACTCATTTTCAAAAGCCTTACCCTTTTGTGTGGGCTCTATCATTCTTTCTTGAGCTCCCCCACCTTTTCCATGGCCATCCCCCCTTACTACTTAACAAGTCGTTTAGTCAACCTAAACAATGTCAGGCTTTCCATTGTGGCCATGAGTTGGCCCAAAAATTGGGCCCCTAGCCTCTCTGACTTTAATTAAGCCAATCATTACATCCATTATAGAAGGCAGAATTATTAACTTGTCACTCATATCGAGAATCTCTAATAATAGCTTTGTGAATTTCCACACAATCCCTGATGGATGCCCCATGCTCCAACCACCTTAGCTTCACTTGAGCCTCCCTTTTAGGTGCTTCGGTAGAACTAAGCTTGCAACTACGGCTTGAAAACTTCCCACATACTAGTTGCTTTGGCACCCTACCTAGCTCTTTTATATCTTCTTCACTACAACAATATGGCTACATCATCTAAGAACATAGAGCTACCCTTAGCCTCGATGTGTCATTCAGTACCCTATGGCCTTAGGGTGGTTGGAAAATTGCCATGCACAACTGCGGGTTGTGACTCACCACTAAAGTTAGGTTATGTATTTGTAATAATTGTTATCTATATTATTCATTTAAATCATTTGATATGAACCAATAAGAAATTATTACGTGTCCCCTATCTATCATGAACACAAATGAAACATAAGCCATATATTTGTCATTGGTCATTTTTTTATAATTTTCCTGTGATAAAATTATTGTTATCATAGTATATATCCATAGGTTAATAGAATGTAATGTGATATCCTAGAAAAATACTCTAGCAACCATGCACATAGTTATAGATACTCGACACACCACTTTCAGACTACTTGATGAAATTCTTGATTTAACTTTTGACAATTGATTTACTTGATTGTAGTCTTTCATTACTCAAGATCCTGGTGATCGAGATCTTTTGGTGAAATATCTAAGGCCATTTCATGTTCCGATATTGAATTATGTGGGGGTCGAAGCTCATCAAGGCAAGCCCTTTCACATTCCAGACAAGGTATTGGCAACGAGTTTAGATAATAAGAAATCCGTGTCTTTTCACTGATTATTTACTTGGTTTTATGTTTTGATTAGTTGCAAATGCTTGGCATTTATTCCCGTCTTGACCAAGTTTTTGATGCTCCGGAAGCTGTCAAGGAGGTTATGATCAGCCAATGTGGCCTCCAACATTCTGTATGTTTCACCTTCTTTTTTTCTATAGCAGAGTAACATGAAAGAAAGATCTGAAAGAGTGTTTTCATTGAAATATGTTCAAAAAGTGATATTTAAGATAGTAACTCCTGTATGTTCATGTGCTTCAGTATATTGGGTCCACTGAAACTGATCAGAAGGCAGATGAGGTCTCCAAAATGGGGGTTTTGGATTTTTGGACTCCTGAAAATCACTATAGATGGACAAAGTCAAGATATGGTGCTCATGTTTCTGGGATTGTAGAGCCTGTGGTTCACTCACATCTTCTCTTGTGCAGTATGTGTTGGTCCAAATTAATGATATTGGGATTTCCTAGCTTTTTCAAATGGACAGCTAACTCGTCTTCCTCCTCTTTTTAGGCTCAGATGCTGGGGAAATTGAAAAGCTGCGTGGTAGGATAAGAATGCAGGAAGATAATGTTAATGCTTTGGAGGAATGTCTTAAGTCACTCCAAAGTGATCTACGAATTTTAGAGGATGAAGAATCAAAACTTCAAAAAGAGCGGGTACAAAAAGAAAATTATACATGCTGTGATATGTATGTTCTGATTTTTTTTCCCGAATAGTACTTGGCCATTTGAGAGCTAAATCCTAATGAGCTTATTTGGAGATTGGAAATGTTTGATGAGTTACAAGCAAAAATAAATAAATAAATAAATAAATTATGTTGTGATTATTTCATAATCATGTAGGAGGAGATTGTCAATGCTGCCAAACATGAAAAGAAAAAAAAAGTAGAATTGAAAAACCTTGTTGGTAAGTCCACTTAGTTTTTGAACTGTCTTGGAATGTTCCTGTGTTTTAGCGAGTTCTACTTTTCATTTTCTCAGTGATGTGCTTTTTGTTTATCAATTTTCTGAAATGAATTTATGTGTTATTACCAATATTAGATCAACGAAGAAGAAAACTTGAATCGCTTGAGAAGGAAGAGGATCCAGATATCATGATGGCAGAGCTTAATAAACAGGCTACTGACTTCAATAGTCTGCGATATGAGCATGCACTTCATCTTAAGGTGATGTGTTAGTTGAACTATAGCTGTATGCCGTTTTGGTCGTCACCTTTTTTTTTTTTTTTTGGGTACTCAGAGAGATCTGATTGCTTCATAGTTCATATTAGCTAATAAAATGACACTTATATCCTGTTCACTTCATGAAGAGAAATAGAGTGGGAATTGAATTATAATTTAATGGGAATATAATAGAGTTGTAATAGTTATTACATGCTTATTACATTATTTAGTTAACATAGAAAAATAGTAAGGCATTAATTAGAATAAAAGCTAAATATATTTTATACTTCTAGTAATAGTCAAATGTTTATTACATTCTTTATAATGGATAGACAATATCTAGAGATGGTAGTGTCTCCAAGGTATGGGTATTTATAAAAAGATGTTGAATGGATATTGAATTGCTATTCATTATTTTACTTAGTAATAATTCATAGGAAATTGCTATTCCAATGTTTAAAATGTAACTAAATATTGTAATAGCAATATTGTATGGAATGAGGAGGGAATTAAATAACTATTTCCTCCTAGTAAACCTGCAGCTAATATAGATTGCTAGAACCTAAATTTTAAAGCTTTTTGTTTCGGGATAAGTAAGGGTTTAAAGCTTTTGTCGAAGAAATTAGGTTCTAATTTTTTTCCTTCCTATGTTGTTTTGACAGAAATTACTGGCTGAGGCTGTTTCTTTTAAAAGAACTTTTGCTGAGACGCATATGGAAAGCATTGAATTCGATTTCAAGGTAGTCAGCGAAAATTAGCATTACATATCTCTTTGTTATTTCATCCAGTTATAAAAGAACATGAGGAATTCTTTCTGAGGGACACTGGCACTATTTGAAAGAGATAAAAAGTGGATGGAAAGCAGAAGGAAAGAAAACTGTGTTTTATAATGTTTGTTCTTTATTAAAGGAGATATTGAAATGGTGAAAGAATCATTTATGTAATAATCAATGTAATTTTACAATTATAGCCTTTGAATAGTAGTGATAAATAATGTCACAACTTTAAAAGAGTAGTGCAAGCTTGGAAGTTGTGCAGACTTTGTAAAACAAGGCATTTCCTCTATGCAATTGGCAAAATATCCATTCCTTTTCTATCCGTTCAAATCCATCGTGTAAATAAAGAATGATGAATCTTTCTTCCACCTTCCTTCCCTCCTTTTCAAATAACCTCTGAGGGCAATTGATGAAGAAAAGTTACAGAAATTTTATCCTGAATGATTTTTCCAAGTAAATTATTTTTGCCTGATCGATAAATTTTGCATTTTGAAATATTTGCAATGTTAGCTAATATATGATTTTTTGGACCAGGTGAGCAGTATTAGAGCCTTTAAAAGATTCTGCAAGATTTTCCATCTTATCTCCTTATGTCCAATTTTTGCTAAGATGATCTTTGCAGCGGAAATACTTCATAGTACATGCTAAGTGCCTTACTATAGTTGCTTTGATATTGTAGAGGAGCAGCCTGGAGTAAGTGCAGTAATTGTCAAGATAATAATAGTCAAACTCATATTTGGGTTTGTTGGCTGGTTACTTGCTTCTAGTGACATGCTGCCGCTTCTTTATATTGTGAATACTGCTTTGTTGAGTGATTCCCTTTTAGTTTTGCCTGTCTCGGCATTGGTTACTGCAAATAATTGTTTCATAACGTTTATCCTGTGCAAATGATAGCTATATGTTCTGATACTTGTGCTTGTGTATCTTTCTAGATTAAAGAAATGGAAATCAGTCTGAAGGAACATGAAAAGTTTGCTGTGCAGGCATCATTGCACCTTGAGGATTGTAAGAGTGTTCTTTTGGTTTTGTTTTGTCTACCTGCTATTGATTTTGATGTATGTCATTCCATTTTTGAGTGTTAAATATTCTCTTTGATGCCTGAGCTGGTGAATATATTTGTCACCTGATGAAAGAGGTCTTTTGAGTTATCTTGAGAGTCTAGACTTTTTCATGACACATCAGTACTTCACATTGGAAACGTTGAATTAAAATTGTATCAGGTGGATTATACACTCAATGCCACTTGAGTGGTGCTAATAGAAATTTAGTGGCTTTGATTTTACTTACTTACCAAACCATAACTCACGTACCTAGATCACCCTTCAAATATTGTAGAATCCTGTTCTTAGCTGTCAAATGATCCTTGTTAGGTGCATGCATGGATTGACTAACAACTCAATCTAGGGTATATTAGGTTAGTGTAAGTGAAAGATACGTTAGTCTTTCTACAAGGTGTTGGTATTGTCTTGTGCCCACTAATTCACCACCCTCTATTGGTTAGGATTGATCAAAGAGAATGCGGAATTGCAATTCAACTTCCCTGTTTCCTTTACTGATTCAAGAGTGTACTTCCTTAGGAAAGAATTGTTCTTGCTTTTGAGTATGCAACTTGCTTTTCCAAGTCTTTGATGTCATGCTTGCTAACTTCCTCTTTAGAATTCTCCTTACTTTTTCAGACACAATTATATCACCAACAAATCATAGTTTTGTCATTTCCAGCATTTTCAGTGATTAATGTATGACTTTCTTGGCATTTCTTTTACCCAAACTTGTGATAACCGTTTCAACCCATACAAAGCTTTAATAAGTCAATACACCTTAATCCTATTTAAGTGCTAACTGAAACCTAATGGGAGCTCCATGAACACCTCTGCTTCCAGTTCACCATGTGAGAATTCATTTTTGACATCAAATTGTACAAGTGACCAATCCCAGCATAGTTGCCAAGTATACAAAATCAAAACTTATTCTTGCCTATGAAAGAAAGTTTGTTCATAATCTATTTTGTGAGTCTTATACAACCAATTTTACTTTATATTATCTATTCCAAAACATAGTTATATCCTATGCCTTGCAATCAATAGCAAGTTATACACTCTTGATAAACTGAATAGGTGAGGAATTACAACCCAATCTTTGCATTTTTATGCTATGTTGGGACTTAAAGCCAATCTAGCCAAAAGTAAATTTTCTTCTCAATTGTGAATTCGACTACGAAAAAAGCTGCACTTGAGACTTTTGAATTTCAAGCAGGAAAATTGCTGATATGCTACCTAGGGGTTTCTCTCATTTCAACCAAATTAAAAAGGGGGGACTGTGATTTGCAGGTATCAAAAATAGTTTTGAGATTGGAAGATTGGACAAGCAAATCTCTCATATGCAAGGAGACTCTAACTTCTAAAATCGGTTATCTTTGTAATGCAAGTGTTTTGGACTTTAATCTTTATGCTACCAAAGAAAGTAAAAAAAAAAAAAAATAGAATATTTGATGAGGAATTTCCTCTAGAGTGGAAGATCCAACATTGCAACTAAAGCTAAAATAAGATGGGAAAAGGTTTGCACTCCTTTGGTTGAAGGGGTTTTGGGATTGCCACAATTTGAACTATGGAATAAAGCAGCTTAGCTCAAGCACATATGGCAATTATGCAACAATAGTGTTAGAGGCATCTGGGCGGACTAGATACACACTATTTTCCTTCAGGGAAGGAGTTTTTGGTCGATTAAAACTCTTCCATCATGCTCTTAGACATGGAAGAGGGATCAAGCAAGACTATTACTTGAATGGAGAGTGGGAAATTGACTATTAATATCTCTTTGGTCTGACTTTTGGCTACCATAAGGTTTGTTAGGTAAAATAGTGAATGCAAGGGAAATAGTTTCCTTGGGTCTATCCCAACATGCTGGAGTTTGCAACCTAATTGAGAATGGAGAATGGGTTTTACCTCAAGAATAGTTTTGGAACAATTTCAATATCCCTCTAAATATTTGCTCGAATCAAGTTGTAGAAGACAAACTTATATGGAGACAATCTCCAAATGGTGTCTTCACTATCAAGAGTGCATATTCAACACTTAAGCCTACTGGTAATACTATGTCTTGGACCAAATTCGTATGGAACAACAAATCCTTACCAAGAAATAATTTTATCTTATGATTTGCAATTTATGGCAAGTTATACACTCTTGATAAAGTGAACTAGTAGGAAGTTACAAACCAAATAACATGTTTCTTGTGCAACCAAAGTATGGAAAACCATGAACATTTGTTCTTCCAATGCTCCTTTTCATTAGTAGCATGGAAAGAAGTAATGTTTAAGTTGGGATGGTCAATGCCCTATACTTTGTGGCAACTGGTATTAGATGTCCTATCAAATGCCCCATCAAACCAATAGATAGAAGAATGGAAATCAGCTTTAACGGTGCAGTCTACTATATCTAGCGTACAAAGTACTCAACTCGCCTGGGGTAAAGAGTCACCGGTACAAATAATTTAGCTAGACTTATTTTGAATTATATTCATGTATTCAAATAAGAGATCATAGTGAAAGAAACATATAGCATATAGACTGAAATAAATTAAGGGTCATTACACGTAACAAAAGTTTGTAAATAGTAGGCAATGCCCAATAATTGCTTTGTTGATGTAAATCTCTTTTTTGTTGAATGGAATTATTGAATTAACCAAAAAAAAAAAAGCATTGAATCTCACAAACACCTATTCTTCCAATGTTTGTTTACCAATAGTTTGGACCTAAGTGATGTCAACTTTGGGATGCCTAGTGTCCTATAACTCGTGGTAGCAAGTATTGGATGGTTTGTCTCACTCTCTTTCAAATCAACAGATGGACAAGTGGAAGTCAGTACTAGCGGCTACAGTTTATTTCATTTAGCGTATAAGAAATTCTACTCGTTTGGGATAATTGATTCCTAATATGAATTGTTTAACAAGATTAATTTTTAATTATAGTTTTATATTAAACAAAGGATAATAGTTTAGCACATCTTTTGTTTTTTTTTTTTGTGTGTTTTGATAGCTTAGTGGTTTTAACCTAGTTCAAACTTGTAAATAGTGGATGTTACCCTTTATTCACTATGCGATTGTGTGTCTTTTCTATTGAGTTATATATATAGGTCTCACATCCTTTAGATAAAATATTTTAGTATCTTTTGTATATATATATGTATATGTTGTGTACTTGTAAAATCAAGAGTAATAAAAATAATAATTTCATTTTTCCTTTTTACTAACATGGTATCTGAACTATAGAGAAACCCTAATTCCTTTTTTGGTGTTGGATTTAGAATCCAATCATATCGTGTTCATCTTCTCTCCAATGTTGTATCTCCCAAAGCTCGTCGTCGGAAACACCTCCACGTGCCATGTCGCCATATCTTACTTTTTCTCCTCCTTTTTCGGGCATTAAATCCTTCTTTTCCTTCACGTGTTAGTGCATTTGCTTCCTCTAGCTCCGATCGTCCAAATGCCAGCATCTTCCACCACTAGCCATTGTTGTCCGCCAACCACCATTGTTTACCACCTTTTTACCCTCTTTTTTAGGATTGTCTTCAATCCAACATGGCTTAGGATGCTTCCTCACCAAAAATCAGTCCTTTTTGAAGCTTCTTATCTACATCTCTTGCCATTGCAATGGAAAAATTAATGGGGAGTTCCAACTACATGTTTTGGTCTAAAGCTATGGAATTATGGTGTTTGGGTCAAGGTCCATAAGACCATTTGACCACTAATCTTGACAATGTGCAAAAGGATGAGGATCACTTACAGAGAGCAGATGCTTTATTATTGAGTCTCTTGTGGCAATCCATTGATCCATCTCTTTATCCCTTTTACAAGCATTACAATACTTGTTATGATGTTTAGACTCAAGCAAAAACCCTTTATAGTAATGATATTTAGCATTTATATTCAGTGATATCTAATTTGCTTAACTTGAGATAATTAGGTATGTCTATTATCGATTTCCTTGTCAAATGAGCATTAATTAAAGCTGAATATAATTCTCTGCTTCCTCCTGTTCAGAATCTCAAGGATGATTTAGCTTAGAGGGATAAGTTCTTCATGGTTTGTATTCTTGCTATACTTGGTGCTGACCTTGCTAATGTTCATGATCAAATATTAGCTAGTCCTACTATACCATCCATAGATGAAGTTCTCTCGTCTTCTCTGTGTCATCCATTTCAAATGCTCCAATACATTTCTATTATGGATAGTTCAGCTTTAGCTTCTTAGATGCTTACTCAAGTTCAATTGAGTGCAAGAGAGGGACATGGTGGAGCTTATGGAGGTAATCAAGTAAATCATCCTAGGTGTACTTACTGCAATCGGTGGGAACATACTAAGGCTAAATGCCATAAACTACATGGTCGTTCTCCTTGTGCTAATATTATTCAGAATACTAATCATACAACTTTTGATGGACAGCAGAAGGATTCTCTAATTCTCACTAGAACTAATCTTGAGAATTTTCTCCAATATCAAGCTTTAAAACAATCGTCATCCTTTACTACTTCCATTACTTATACTGGTAATTTTGTTGCATGCCTCACTCAGTCCTCTTCTCTAAGTCCATGGGTTATTGACTCTGGTGCTTTTGAGCATATCTCTAGTAATCCTAATCTATTTTCTTGGTTTTTACAATCTACATTTTTACATTCTGTTATTGTAGCAAATGATGCTCATACAGTTGCTAAAGCCGTGGGCAATGCACAACTCTTACAATCACTACCTTTAGAAAATGTCCTTTACATTCCTAATTGTCCATTTAACCTTGTATCCGTTAGTAAAGTCACCCGTTCTTTAAACTATTCGATTAAATTTGATCCCCATTCTATTGTTTTCCAAGTGTCAATCCTTTACATTCTTAATTGCCCATTTAACCTTGTATCTCCATCCTATTGTGTTGTTGTTTTGTCTCTATCTTCTACTTATATTCCTAAAAATGTGAGTGAGGCACCTTTAAATCCAGGATGGACACAGGTAATGGTAGAGGAGATGACTGCTTTACATGCTAATGGTATTTAGGATTTGGTATAAGACTTTACTTGTATCTTACCTAATTGGTAATGGTTTTCAAATTTTGGAATCAAAACCTTCTATGTAACATGTAGTAATTACCTTAAACCTTTATTTATTTATTTAATTTTTTGAAAATTACCTTAAAACTTATACTCTATAGTATATGGAATTTTTTTTATTATATTTTGGTAATATAAAATTGTCGAGGTTAGTTGCCTCTATCAATTTTCCATATATTTAACTAGTAGATTCATCAACCTGGTGATCTCCAATAATTTAAAAATTAATTTTTCAATGAGATATTTCTCATGAAGGCATACATCGTGTACATGATAAAATGCTCATCTATCTCAACAAGCTTGGTTTTGTCGTGTAAAACTTGGTTATGAGTTATGGCAATAGCGGTTCTATTGTCAAAATACAGCACAATAGGTTAAAGTCTTCAAGTTTTAGCTCCTTCAACAATCCCTTTAACCATACGACTTCATAAATCCCATGAGTCATAAACATAAACTTGGCCTCTACACCATTTCTATAACCACATGTTTTTTCTTACTTTTTTATGTTTCTGAATTATCACCGACATACATACAATATCTAGTGGTTGATTTTCTGTCCAAAATGCTTCCAGGCATGTCCACATTTGTGTGGGCTTCAATTTTAAGTGCATTTACTTTTGAATTCGTGAGCCCCTTACTGAACTACCCTTCAAAAACTGAGAATCCAGTTTAGTGTATCAAAATGATGTTGCATGAATTTTCTAATTGCTAATGCTATCTTAGGATGTGTGTGACAAGTGGATGTAGATCAGACGTCCAACTATGCATTGATAACTAGCCACATCTTTAATTTTTCATGTTTAGCATACTCTAAGTTGACATTGTGTTAGCTTATAGGAACCGTTTACCAACCTACTAACCATCATGGCAACTCCGGCCAAGGAAGTGGCGTCGGATTGCCCTCAGGTGCCGCCTGACTTGGGGGCAAAGGGCAATGCTATCAGCAGTGGCTTACCATCATTGGGTTTGCATGATCAAAATGCTCACCAGGGGGTGAACACGGTTCCTAAGGTGGCATTTAAAGTTGACCTAAAAGAGGTAAGTCAATGACCTGCTTTTCCAGCTGGCAAAAGTAATGGACAAGTCATAGCTAGGAAAGGTAATGTGGAGCCTCGTGCCCATACAGCTCATAGCAAGTCTAGCATCTGCAACCGGTGTCCTACATACACCAAAATAGACACACATCCTAGCCAGGGCCCACCCTTATCCTAAAGCTTTTCTCCTTTTGAAAATTCTGCATTGGAAAAAGACAAGGTACTTTTCGAGAACTCTGAGGAGCCTAATCGGACACCACCTCGCAACAGCTACTCAACCGCACGGACGACTCCGGCCGCCAGAACATATGCCCAAGTGTGTAGCTCCATGACGGAGGACAACCCACCGGCGTTCACCCTTCAATACCTTCCACTGGCCACTAAGGGTCCATCCCCAACGGTGAAAATACCCAAGGCAGTGGGGGATATAGGGGCGGAATTTTGGAACAACACCTTAGTGGGTTATTTCCTTGGCTGCAAGCTGCCCTATTCTCTAGTCCGATCCATTGCTTTCAAACTATGGAAGGAGTACGGCCTTGTAGATGTGCTGGGTAGTTTGGAGGAATTCTTCTACTTCTGCTTCAGTGTGGAGAGCGACACCACCCTTGTTCTAGAGAAGATGTGGCATTTTGCCCAAAGGTTCCTTATCCTACAGAAATGGAGGAGAGGCATGTCACTAGACAGGCCGCAACCCACAAACATCCCAATGTGGACAACATTTTCGCGCATTCCATGTGAATATCTAGGGGCGGAAGGCCTAAGCCATATAGTTAGTGGTGTAGGAGTGCCACTCAAGGCTGACATCTTGACGGCTAGGAGGCAAAGGGCAAACCATGCGCGGGTCTTAGTGGAAATTGACGCGCGTGATGACTTGGCCACTCGAGTAATGGTGGAGGGTGAGAATGGCGCGGCTGCGGAAGTCCATGTGGAGTATCAGTGGCTACCTCCACGCTGTGCGAGGTGTAAAGTGTTCGTGCATAAATGTCAACCCGTGCAGACTACTCAAAGGAATGATAAAGAGACTATGGGTGAGGAGGGTAGTAAGGATGCTCCACAAGTCGTTGTTGGCCAAAAGGAGCTGCGGGGAGAGGAGAAGGAAAGGCTAGGTTCAGCCATTAACCACATCCAGCAACCCAGCAGAGTAGCAAGGATGACGCCTTTTAAGGGCAAGACAGTAGCAAGAGGGGAGGAGCAACATTATGGGAATGAGATGCCATTGGAAGAGTATAGCGCTGCTAAGGAGCCTGAAGACAGTCCTGTAACTCTGAGGCGAACACTGATTGAAAGGATGGAGGTGAACAGTGGATTGAAGGCACCTGGCTTGACGGTTGAAGCGGCTTCAGATGGGGTAGAACCCTCTTTGGCAGCAATTGTGGTACCGATCTCCCCTGGCTGTGTGAAGGATCTGCCATTGTTCGGTCAGGGTGGGGAAGAGGCAGATGGAGGTGATGATTTTGAGAACACCCCACTCAACAAATTATTAGTTCACATGAACCAAATGTCGGGGACTCACCCCACGTCTAACAAAAGTTTTAGCTCCTCTAGTCGCCGTAAGAAGAAGCAGCGCAAGAGGAGACGGAATTTCACATAATCGAATTGTATCCATATTTCCATATTAGTGGCAGCATGGAATGTAAGGGGCTTAAATGACCTCATTAAGGTTTCGGAGGTTAGGAAGTTGCGTACTATGCATAGCATTAGCTTGATTGGTTTATTAGAGACAAAAGTGAATGTTGCAAATGAGGATTCCATCAAGAATATGTTGGGTCAGCATTGGTAAGTATGGATTAACACCATGGCATGGAAGCACATTTGGATTGCTTGGCAACCAAGGGAGTGGGATATTCGTGTGGAAAAAGAACACATGCAATTTCTACAGTGCACCGTGACAAACTTGAGAGCAAATAGTGATATGGCAGTTACTTTTGTTTATGGATCTAATAGTGATAGAGAACGCAAGGAATTGTGGTTGAACCTAGAGGCGTTGGTCTAAACTACAGGCGGAAGACCGTGGTTGGTTATGGGAAATTTTAACACGACTCGACTAGTCACAGAGAAAGGAGGTAGAGCTTTTGTAACGGAGGCATTGATGGATTTCCAAAGATCACTAGCTAAAGTGGAGGTGGAAGACTTGAGATATACTGGGGATTTCTTTACATGGTCTAATAAACAACATTAGGCGCCTATCCTTAGGAATCTTGATCGAGCCATGGTTAACCTCCCTTGGATGAATCTACACCCGAATGCTCATGCTCAATTTCTCTCACCTATCCTATCTGATCATTCATTAGTTGTGGTCCGTATGGAGTATGGATTGAGGGCTAGAAGGGGCCCATTCAAAATTTTCAATTATTGGGTAGACCATGAACGTTTCAAGGACCTAGTTAACACAATATGGAGGAGGGACATCCAGGGCTCTAACATGTTCCAGGTAGTAAAGAAACTAAGGCTTGTTAAGGAGGGTCTCAAAAGCCTGAACAAAGCTGAATTCGCCAACATATCGCAAAGAGTACAAAATGCGAAGCAACGGTTGGTTCAATTGCAAGCTACCATACATGCGGCTGGGGACATGACTAGGTTGGAGGAGGAGCGTATAGCCTATAAGGAGTATTATACTTTAAGGGGGGTAGAGGAGAGCTTCTTCAAACAGAAATCTAGGACAAAATGGTTGGAGTTGGGGGACAAGAATACGACCTATTTCCACAAAGCCATGAAGAGTCTTCACAATCGAAGCTCTATACACAGATTGATTAGGGAGGATGGCAGCGAGGTGGCCGGGGAGAGGGAGGTCAGGATAGAGATACTTAATTACTTCCAACGCTTATATGATCCACATACACCTCCTATCACTCCTATTGATGTGGAGAGCCTTACACCATGGACTCTAAATGACCAACAACGACTCACCCTTGATGCTGATTTTTCAAATGAGGAGATAAAATGGGGCTTCACATCGCAAGCGAATGGAAAGGCCCCTGGCCCAGATGGATTCTTTGCTCTCTTCTTTAAGAAGGCCTGGGACATTATAGGTGAGGACATGATCATCGCCACTAGAGAGTTCATGACATTAGGGCACCTATTGAAAGAGATCAACAACACTACCATTACTCTAGTACCCAAAGTGGCCAACCCTACTAAACTGGGGAATTTCAGGCCAATAGCCTATTGTAATGTCATTTATAAGGCGATATCCAAGGTACTTGCAGCAAGGATGAAATCAGTGTTGCCTACTCTAGTTGGGTGGGAACAGGCAGCATTCGTCCCATGTAGGAGGATAACTGATAATATTTTCTTGGCCCAGGAACTCATGGCAAAATACCATTCCAAAGTAGGAGCTCCCTGTTGTATGATGAAGGTGGACCTCCAAAAAGCCTATGACATGGTGAGATGGGATTTTGTTCTAGGGGTTCTTACGGCTATGCAGTTTCCTCCCCATTTCTGCCATCTCATTAGCCAGTGCATATCAACGCCGAAATACTCCATCAATATCAATGGGGAAACTAGTGGGGTTCTTTGCAAGCAAAAGGGGCTTAAGGCAAGGGGACCCTATCTCACCTTACCTATTTGTCCTTTGTATGGAAATCCTCTCCATGCGATTGAGACAATTAGTCCGGAATCCGAGTTTCTCACTTCATTGGAGATGCCAGAATGAATGCCTAGCACACCTCTGTTTTGCAGATGACCTCCTCATTCTTGCCAGAGGCGACAAGGAATCTATATCCTTGGTACAACAAACCTTACAGGATTTTCAGGTCATCTCGGGTTTGGTAATAAACAACCACAAGAGCAGCATTTTCTTTTCTCAGGTCCTAGCAAGTACTAAGGAGGTCATTCTCCAGTGCACCCAGTTCAGTGAAGGCCAACTACCTGCACGATACCTAGGGGTCCCCCTCATATCTTCAAAACTCAAAAAACAGGATTGTGAGGTGCTAGTGAAACGCACCCTATCTTGAATCAACTCGTGGACAGCAAAATATTTATCCTATGCGGGTACGCTCTAATTAATCAGGTCTGTCCTCTTCTCTATGCAGGTCTATTGGTGTTCCATTGTCATCCTTCCCAAGTCGGTTATCTCAAAGATAGAACAACTACTAAGGAATTTCCTCTAGAATGGCAACCCACACATATTTACTAGAGCTAAGGTCAAATGGGCTAAAGTGTGTCAACCAAAAGGAAGTGGTGGCCTAGGGTTACTGGATATTCATCTGTGGAACAAAGTCATCCAAATCAAGCACATATGGAGACTATGCAAGGAAAGTGCGAAGAGTTTATGGCCGGAATGGGTTCATTCCACTCTGCTCAAGGGCAAGAGTATTTGGCCATGCAAAGCACCAGCCATCTGCTCATGGACATGGAAGAAATTACTCAAGCTGAGAGGATTGGTTAGATCTTGTTTCTATTGGGAACCAAATAATGGCCTTGAAATCTCTCTATGGGCAGACTTCTGGCTCTCGACAGGACCTTTGGATACCTTGTTTAGTGGACCGGCCATGAGCAGCACGGGTTTTCCAAATACTACGAGACTATGCTCCATCATGAATGAAAATGAATGGTGTATCCCTGAGGGCCCACCGTGGAATAGTATCAGCATTCCCCCCTCCCTCAGATCGAATGGTATAGAGTCGGACTGTTTTCATTGGAAACACTCAGGATCTGGGAAGTACACCATTAAGAGTGGTTATGGTTTCCTTAACCCCCTAAGACCCAGTGTACCTTCGCAGAGAGTAGAATGGAATAAAACCTCCCTACCTAGATACGCCTTTATACTATGGTAGGCCTGGTTAGGGAAGCTCTCCACCCTTGATAGGGTACACCATTGGGGACTAGTGCAATCTACTACTTGCTTTCTACGTAATCGGCATCAGGAGGACCATTCCCACCTATTCTTCCAATGCGACTACACATCGCAAGTTTGGAGTATAGTCTGTAACTATATGCATTGCCTAATCCCATCCAATAGCTAGGATAGTGTGACCAAATTTATGATGGCATTGGGGGACTCACCGGCCCATCAGAGATGGCGAGCAACACTAGCAGTAGCAGTCTACTGTATATGGCACATCCGGAATCAAGTGCGGTTGGGGAATGACTTTCCAGGGATTAACATGCTAGCACACCAAATACGAGCCTATGTTAGGCCATTGTAATCCTCACGCTTTACATTAATTTAGTGCCTAGGCTTAATATGCAAGCACGATCATCGATTATGTGCCCTTTGTAACTTGATCTCACTTGTGCATTGTACTTCTTCAATTTAATAATATTATTAATTACCCAAAAAAGTTGACATTGTGTTGTATTTCCTTCGAGTTATAAAAGTATTATCCCTTGTATGAGCAAACAACCTTAACTCCTCTTTGAAACACTGTCCTTGAGTCCTTTGCTTCTTGTCTTATGCCTTTTCCTTCCCTTTTCTTCTCTTTCCCTCGTTAGTCCATCATCTGTCACCCCTAGTGTCCCCCTCCCACCTTCAATGAGGGGTGGTTCCTCTAGAAGGCCATCCAGGGGTAACCGGCACACCCTTGGCCAGCATTTTCCGTCTGGTTTTTTAGAAACCGGCAACCGGGATACTACTTTTGAGTTTCCCAAGGTAGTTCTGTAGTCTGAACAAGAAGTGGATAAAACAAAAGTTACTTTTGTGCCCGCTAGTCAAAAGCAGGAAGACTTAACCAAAAATGGCAATGTGGAGCCTTGTGCCAATGCAGAAAAGTACAAATCAGTTTTTCAGAGATTGAACTTTGCCAACTCAAAAGCTTCCTCATTTGCACCAAAAGATTTACCTGCTGGTAGTAATACTTCTTTTGGAGATGACACCTTGGAGGAAATTAATGATCTCATGGAAAATGTGGAAAGAGAAAACCACTTTCAAAAACAGCCTCTTAGCTTCGACTAGCTTGAAGCTCCTCCTTGGCCTGCTAAATTAGCCACTACAGTGGCTCCAACCAAAACACGTGCTGATGTTTGCTCCTTCTCTCATTACTCAATAGTACCGGAGTTTAAGCTTTGATATATTCCCTCTGTGACAAAAGGGGTTATTCCACGAGTCAGAATCCCACAAGAAGTAGAGGATGATGGAGCTAAATTTTGGAACTCCACACTTGTTGACTATTTTCTTGGTCGGAAACTACCTTTTTCCCTAGTCCAATCAACAGCTCTCAGGCTATGGAAGGACTATGGCATTAGTGGAGTCCATGCGAATAGTGAGGGTTTTTATTACTTTAAGTTCTGTAAAGAATGCAGATCTAAATATTATTCTTGAGAAAACCTGGTTTTTTGCCCAAAGGTTGCTCATCTTAGGATTGTTGTCAGAGAAGCCTCAGTCCACAAACATCCCAGTTTGGACTGTTTTCAGTTGCATTCCTTGTGAAAACCTAGATCCAGAATACTCGTAGAAATTGATGCAAGAGAGGAGCTCCGCACCCAAGTTGAAGTAGAACTACCTGATGGTTCTTTAGCAAAGGTGTCTGTTGAATATCAGTGGCTTCCTCCAGGATGTCCATCTTGCAAGGTGTTTTGACATTCTTGCCTAGCCAAGCAAAGGGACCCAGTCACCACCAGGAACTTGAACATAAGGAAGGAGCAATGGGTACTGGCTAGTAGGAAGGGTAAAGGGAAGCAAAAGGAAAATGATGCAAAGCAAAAATACGCCACTTGTTACACCAAGGAAGCAATTCCGTGTAACAGAAAGTGGAGAAGTACAATCTCCACTCAAAGCCTAAAAAGATCAGAATCAAACGATAGAGTCAAGTGAACTCCCCAAGGAAAATGAAGGAGTTGTGGCAGAAGCTGAAGATGGGGACTCTGACAGTGGAGGTGGGGAATGTGACAGTGGTCAACAGAATTGTTCAAAGGTGCAGGATAACCCTTCTCAGCTACCTACACATCTCTGAGTCCTCTAACCAGGAAGAGAGCCCCAGGCAACAGCAGGACATGGTTTTCAGCGATCAGGATGAGGATGATGAAGTGGAAGTTATGTAAGAAATTGAGAATACACCCCTGAACAGGCTGCTTGTATGGAACCAGAAGACTACTGGTAGTAGTTCTACGAGCAGCAAGTGCTCTAGTTCTTCAGGACATTGAAAGAAAAAATGTCATAAGAGGAGGCACATGTTTACTTAAGCGCCAACCTTTTGCCATTCTGTTTTGTTTGTAAATGAATATAGCAGCATGGAATGTGTTAATTTTTCAAGAATAAAATTCTTATTTCTTTTATTTTTTTTATATCTCATGTATAGGGATATTTATACAGAAATTACATGTCTAATCTAGGAAAGTATATTATTACAAAATCTTTCTAATAAACAAAAATCTAAGTAGTTAACACTCTCCCTAAAATTGGTGCAAAGATGTCATACATGCCCAACTTGCAAACTAGTGTATGGAAAATATGATTGTTGAGACCTTTTGTGAATATATCAGCAAGCTGTTTTTTTTATGATATATGAAAAAGACTTAAGACATCATTTGTAATATTTTCTTGATGAAGTGTCGATTAATTTCAATGTGTTTTGTATAGTCATACTGAATTGGATTGTGGGCTATACTGATGGCAGCCTTGTTATCACAATACAAGAAAAGTGTCCTCCTTTTACACAGTTTTAATTCCTCTAGTAATTTTTTAAGCCAAAGGAGTTCATAGAAACCCTGAGGCATTGCTCTATATTCAGCTTCTGCACTTGATCTAGCCACTACACTTTGCTTCTTGCTTCTCCAAGTAGCTAAGTTCCCTCCTACAAACGTATAATAACCGGATGTAGATCTTCTATCATGTAGAGATCCAGCTCAATCTGCATATGTAAAGGCTTCTATCTGGAGGTGATCATGTTTGGAGAAAAGGAGACCTTTCTCTAGAGTAGACTTCAAATATCTTAAAATGCAAAAGACAGCTTGCATATGAGAATCTCGAGGTTCATGCATGAATTGACTCACTAAGTTGACTACGTAAGTTATGTCTGGTCTAGTGTGAGAAAGATAAATGTGTCTTTCAACTAACCTTTGATATCTCTCCTTATCAATAGATTTTCCTACCTTTGTTTGTATCTTGTGGTTACTATTAATGGGCAATTCAACTGGTTTACAACTTGTCAAGCTCGTTTCTTTTAAAAGATCTAGAATGTACTTCCTCTGAGAAATAAAGATTCCTTTTTCTGATCTGGTAACCTCAATTCCCAAGAAGTATTGCAATTTTCTTAGGTCTTTGATATCAAATTCCTGTATCAATCACTTCTTCAATTGGTTCATCTCTCCTCTATCATCTCCTGCCTTTACTATGTCATCAACATAAACTATTAAAAGAGTAAGTTTACTCTTTTGATGTTTTATGAAGAGGGTATGATCAACATTGCTTTGCTAGTAGCCAAAAGAGATCATTACTTTGCTGAATCTGTCAAACCAAGCTTTAGGAGATTGTTTGAGTTTGTACAAAGCTTTCTTCAGTTTACACACCTTTCCTTGACTTTGTTCATTATCAAATCCAGGAGGGATCTCTTTATACACTTCTTCTTCCAAGTTCCCATGAAGAAATGCATTATTCACATCAAACTGTTGTAAGTCCCAATCAAGAATAATTGCTGTAGGAAATCTCAGATGAGTAATGTAGGAAATCTCATATGAGTAATCTTAGGAGATATTTCAGGAAAGTTAGTGGAGGAAATCAGGATTAATAGCTGTAATTAATAGCTGTAATTAGCAGCAGCTGTCTTTCCTTATTTAGTGTAACAAAATTGTATATATATATAGACTAGAATAAATTGTAATGACAGAATTCTTTTTGAATAATAAAAATCCCAGTATCTTTTTTTTTTCTACATGGTATCAGAGCTACTTAGGGTTTACAAAATTTAATTTTTTTTTTTCTGGCTTTCATTGTTGGAATTCTATAGAATTTTCATTTATTTTTGGCTTTCATTGCCGGAATTTTTTTTTATTTTCGTAAGCATCGGAAGCTGAAGCCCGGCCTTCTACGACGGCTCTGTCCTTCCTTCTTCAACCACAACACAGATTTGGGTCCGATTCATCGTTTCCAGATTCTTGTTAATCCCAGCCTTAATTGCTGGATCGTTTCAATTTTTTTTTCCCAGCCTTCATTGCTGATTTTATTATTGGCCTTCATTGCCAACCTTGTTCTTCCTCCCTGTTGGATTTTTTTTTATCAACTTTTTTTCTTTCTATTCTCGACTTGAGGTAGAGATTATAGAGAGATTACCATTTCTGGAAAAAAATTACCACCTTCGCTTCTTATTATTCCGGCCTCAATTGCTGGTTCATTTCGGTTTTTTTTTAGTATTCATTGCTGTTTCTTTTTTTTTTCTTCTCTTTCCATGGAAGAAAACCAGATTAAACGAAGCACAACAGAGCTTCAAAACATCCAAGCAACATATAGACTAAATGAAAAAAATTATTTGAAGTGGTCTCAACTAGTACGAACGTTCCTGAAAGGAAAAGGAAAGTTGGGTCATCTACTGGAGACAGCACCGGAGAACGGAACGCCAGGATTTGAAGCATGGGAAGAAGAGGATTCAATGATCATGTCGTGGTTATGGAATTCCATGAATCCTGAAATCAGTGATACGTGCTTGTTTCTTCCTACAGCAAAGGCGATTTGGGATGCCCTTCATGAGACATATTCCAAGGTCAATGATGCAGCCCTTATATATGATATCAAGACGAAGACTACTGGAGCAAAACAGGGGACGAAAACGGTGACGTTGTATGCCAATTTTCTGCAAAACCAGTGGCAAGAACTGGATTATTACAGGACACTTGATTTGAACTATAGTAAATGTGCAGTGGTCATCAAAAAGTTTATAGAAAGGGATCAAGTTTATGATTTCTTGACTGGCCTAAATTCTGAATTTGATCTTGTACGAATTCAAATTCTGGGCAGACCTGAATTTCCCTCTCTAATCGAAGCAATATCCCTAGTTCGTGCAGAAGAGAGTCGGAGGGACATCATGTTAGAGTTGCCTTCAACTGAAAATTCTGCTCTCCTAAGTTCAAAACCTCAGGGGCTGGTATTGGACAAAAATGCTGCAAACAAAACCAATCGGTCAAATGTGCAAAAGGATCGCGAAGAGTTGTGGTGCACGTATTGCAAGAAACCACAGCACACCAAAGAACGATGCTGGAAATTACATGGGAAACCATCCAGTCGTGAGTGGGGACAAAAAGGTGGTGAACAAAGGCAAGCTCATGTGTCGGTTCAAGACACAACTCAGGTACTTGGGGGATTTAGTATGGAGAAAATGGAGAAGATTAGAAGTATGCTGGGGACTGTTGAAAAACCAGCAACTAACAATTCTCAAAATCAGGGTATGTGTTCTTTGACCCTTTCAGGTGAGGATCTATTCTCTCTTGGGTTAAATGTCTTAGGTAATGAGCTTAGGAATGCCTGGATCCTTGACTCTGGTGCTACGGATCATATGACCCATATTTCAAATAAATTCAAAGCCTATAATCCTTGTCCTAGCAATAGAAAGATTGTTGTTGCTGATGGTTCTATAGCCACAGTAGCAGGAATAGGAGATGTCCCGGTTACCCCAAAACTGGTGCTTAAAAATGTTCTTCATGTTCCCCAATTATCTACAAATTTGGTTTCTATACAAAAGCTTACCAAAGATCTAACTGGTTGTGTTATATTCCATGATTCTTGTTGTGAATTTCAGGACCAGGGTTCGGGGAAGAAGATTGGACTTGCTAAGGAACATAATGGACTCTATTACTTGGATACATCAAGTCAATCAGAATTCAGTGAGTCTGCCATGTCCATGTTGTTTTCTTCTTTCAATAAGGATGTCATTTGGTTACATCATAAACGTCTAGGTCATGTGTCTTTTCCTGCGTTGAAAATAATGTTTCCCTCATTGTTCAAGGAATTTGATGTTTAGTCTTTTCATTGTGATATTTGTGAGTATGCGAAAGACACTCGTGTACCATTTCCCATCAATAATAAAAGATCTTCTTTTCCTTTCTTTTTAATCCATAGTGATATTTGGGGGCCATCAACTATTCCAAACATCTCAGGGTCTAAGTGGTTTGTAACGTTTATTGATGACTGCACAAGAGTTTCTTGGATCTATTTACTCAAAAATAAGTCTGATGTGAGTCATATTTTTCCTATTTTTCACGCGATGATTCAAAATCAATTTGGCACCAAGATAAAACACTTTCGTTCGGACAATGCTCGAGATTATTTCAATCAAATCTTGAGTCCATATTTCCAAAAAGAAGGAATCATACACGAATCATCATGTGTCACCACTCCACAACAAAATGGAGTGGCAGAAAGGAAAAACCGACATCTTCTTGAGTGCACTAGAGCCTTATTGTTTCAACAAAATGTACCAAAAACATATTGGGGAGAAGCTGTACTCACATCAGCTTATGTCATAAACAGAATTCCTTCCAGGGTCTTGGGGTTTCAAAGTCCACTAGAAAACCTGTCCAAATTCTACTATGATATTCGATCTTCCTTCAATCTCACTCCTCGGGTTTTTGGTTGTACTTCCTTTGTCCATGTTCATAGTCATAACCGTGGGAAGTTAGATCCTCGTGCTCTTAAGTGTGTCTTCGTGGGGTACTCATCTACTCAGAAGGTTTACAAATGTTATCATCCACCTACTAGAAAACTCTATGTCTCAGCTGATGTTACATTTATTGAAAATAAACCCTATTTCACTACTCCTTATCTTCAGGGGGAGTCGCATAAATTTGAAGATAAGGAGTCAAACTTTCCACCACTAGAGTCATCTAAATCTGAATCTCAAAAGTCAATTCCACAATCTGATGGGTTGGAACAACAAAGGGAAGAAGATGGTAAAAACTTTGACTGGTTCCGGTTTGACCAAGTGTATGCAAGGAGAGGAGATCCCATTGTGACTACAAGGCAAGAACAATCTTCTGAACCATGCTCCGGAAATGAGGTAACAATGAGTGAATCAAATCTGAATTCTACACCACCAACAACCCATCCTTCTACCAGCCTTGAACCATCGTGTCCAGAACCTCTTAGCCTTGAACAAGACCTACACCTACCTATTGCTGTAAGGAAAAAGACCTGAGAATGCACCAAAAGACCCCTATACCCGTTGTCTCACTTTGTGTCTTTTGATAAGATTTCCCTAAGCCATAAAAGTTTCCTTTCCACCTTAAACACAGTTTCTATTCCTAGCTCATTGTCTGAAGCATTATCAAGGAAAGAATGGAGACTTGCTATGGAAGCAGAAATGGATGCATTAGAGAAGAATGGGACTTGGGAATTAGTTGATTTACCAAAGGATAAGAAAACAGTGGGCTGTAAGTGGGTATATGCAGTAAAATTTAAGGCAGATGGGTCCCTAGAACGCTACAAAGTGAGATTAGTCGCGAAAGGATACACGCAAACATATGGAGTAGATTATCAAGAAACGTTTGCTCCAGTAGCAAAGATGAATACAATAAGGATTTTGCTGTCCTTGGCTGTTAATCTTGATTGGGAATTGTAGCAGTACGATGTGACGAATGCATTTCTTCACGGAGAACTAGAAGAGGAGATTTATATGAGCATTCCACCAGGATTTAGTGGGATTGACAAGAACAAGGTTTGTCGATTAAAAAGGGCATTATATGGGTTGAAACAATCCCCACGTGCTTGGTTTGGACGGTTTGCCAAGGTGATGATAGCTAGTGGCTACAAGCAAAGTCAAGGAGATCATACACTTTTCATCAAGCATTCGGTCTCAGGGGGAGTCACTGTTTTAAGTGTGTATGTAGATGACATTATTGTGACAGGAAACGATGAAGTAGAGAAAGAAGCCTTGAAGTGATGTCTAGCTAAGGAATTTGAAATAAAAGATTTAGGGAGATTGAAGTATTTCCTTGGAATTGTGGTGGCTTGATCAAGGCGGGGAATTTTTATTTCTCAACGGAAGTATGTTACGGACCTGCTCAAGGATACAGGCATGACGGGTAGCAAACCGGTTGGAACTCCCATTGAACAAAATCACAAATTAAGTGAGGCTCATGGAGATAAGGCAGTGGACAGAGGGATGTACCAAAGACTTGTTGGGAAACTCATCTATCTTGCACATACTGGGCCAGATATTGCTTACTCGGTCAGTGTTATCAGCCAATTTATGCATGATCTTAGAGAAGTTCACCTCCAGGCTGTCTATCGAGTGCTTCATTACTTAAAGGCACATCCAGGGAAGGGAATTTTGTTCAAAAAGAAATCTGAAATTGATCTGGCAGTTTACACAGATGCGGACTTTGCAGGGTCTCCAGTCGACAAGCGATTAACTTCAGGCTATTGTACCTTTCTTGGAGGAAACTTGATATCTTGGAGAAGCAAGAAACAGAGTATGGTAGCAAGGTCAAGCGCTGAAGCAGAGTTCAGAGCTATGGCAGCAGGAGTATGTGAATTATTGTGGGTCAAAATTATCCTAGAGGACCTGAAGATTCAATGGAGCAAACCAATGAAACTATACTGTGATAACAAATCAGCTATAAGTATAGCCCACAACCCAGTGCAACATGACAGGATGAAACACATAGAGATAGACAGACACTTTATTAAAGAGAAGCTAGACAGTGGATTGATTTGTACTCCATATGTCCCAACAGGACTTCAACTTGCTGATATGATGACAAAGGGACTATGTAACAACATGTTTCATGAGAATGTTAACAAGCTGGGAATGGAAGATCTATATTCACCAGCTTGAGGGGGAGTGTAGGAAATCTCAGATGAGTAATGTAGGAAATCTCATATGAGTAATCTTAGGAGATATTTTAGGAAAGTTAGTGGAGGAAATCAGGATTAATAGCTGTAATTAGCAGCAGCTGTATTTCCTTATTTAGTGTAACAAAATTGTATATATATATAGACTAGAATAAATTGTAATGACAGAATTCTTTTCTAAATAATAAAAATCCCAGTATCTTTTTTTTCTACAGTTGCACAGGACAACAAGATTCTAATAGAGTTCATTTTAGCAACAGGGGCAAATGTTTCCTGATAATCTACTCCATAAGTTTGAGTGAATCCTTTAACTACCAATCTAGCTTTGAATCTCTCAATTGAACCATCAACTTTATGTTTTACGGTGAATACCCATTTATAGCCAATCAATTTCTTATCTGGTGGAGTAACAAGTTCCCAAGTCTCACTTTTGCATAAAGCCTTCATTTATTCGATCATAACTTACTTTCTCTTAGGGTCTGTGAATGCTTCCTTCCGATTATGTGGAACAGACACAAAGGAAATAGACAAGACAAAGGCGCTATATGATGGAGACAATGAATTATAGGAGACAAAGTTAGATAAAGGATGTTTAGTACAAGAACTGACTCCTTTTCTAAGAGCAATAGGCAAATTTAGCTCATTAGGAAAAGTAGATAACTCACCAATAGAGGAGGGCTCTACAGATTGCATAATGGCTTCTTCTGCCTTGTTTCTCCTTGAATACCTCAACAAATCAGGTCTATCCAAACATGCAATAGTCTCCCCCCTAAACTCTTTCTCCAATTTCACCCTTCCTTATGTCTCCATTAAGAGGTTCCACAACAATGGAGCTAGGAGAAATTACCTCTTCCTCCTTATTGCTCTCCCCTTGCAGGGGTGATGGGGGATTCCTAAAATAGGGCTCAAATTCTCGAAAGGTAACATCCATACTGACAAAAAATCTCTTGGAGAGAGGATGATAACATTTATTACCTTTCTGTATAGGAGAATACCTAATAAATACACATTTAAGGGCTTTAGGGTCAAGTTTCCCAACATTTCTAGCGTGAACAAAAACAAACACAACCAAACACTTTTGAAGGAATAGTATATTCATTCTTACCCTTTAAAGCTTATAGAGGGCTTTGAAAATCAAGGGTTTTAAATGGTATTCTATTGATAAGATAAGCAGCTACTAAAATAGCATCTCCCCAATAAGGTTTTGGTAAATTTATAGTGAACATAAAAGATCTTGCTACTTCTAACAAATACCTATTTTTCCTTTCAGTAACCCCATTTTGTGCACTAGTGTAAGGACAACTGGTTTGATGGATTATCCCATTGGATTCCAAATAAACACCAAAGTTTGTATCCATGTATTCAGTGCCATTGTCAATTCTCAAGATTCTTATCTTGGCATCGAATTAAGTATAGATCATTTTATGAAATAATTGAAAGCAAGAAAAAACTTCATTTTTTTTCTTTTAACAAATATACCTATGCCATTCTAGTGCAACAATCAATAAAATTAACAAACCAGCAACTATCCAACAAAGAAATTGTTTGAGTAGTACATAAAAATGGATAGTTATAAAAGGAATAGTACTTCTATTATGATGTAAAGGATACGAGTTTCTAGTGTACTTGGCATACTCACAAGCATCACAAAACAAATATTCAGACTAAGTTCTCGAAAATTAACCGGGATATAACTTCTTTAAAACAAAAAAAGATGGATGTCCTAACCGCCTATGCCATTGTACTATTTTTTGGTTTACATCCTTATTATCTCCAAAAAAGGCTTGACCAGAGTCTCTAGTTCCATCAATCATGTATAAGCCATCATGTAATCTACCATTGATAATCCCCTTCTCGATTTGAAGGTCCTGAAAAAAACAATGATTATGTAGTAACACAATTTTACAGTTTAGAGCTTTAGTGATGGAACTAATAGATAAAAAATTAATAAGAAACTCTAGTATATGGAGAACAGATGAAAGTTTAACTTTAGGAGTACAAATAATAGAACTTGTTCCTAAGACAGGAGTTAAGGAGCCATCAGCTATTTTGACATTCTTCTCTTTACATGAAGAATAGTTTTGAAGGTATTTTGAAGAGTTTGTCATGTGTCTATTCACACTAAAGTTAATAATCCAAGAATTAAGGTGAGCAGTAAAGGCAGTTCTTGATTGCACATAATTGGATGTGGCACTGGTGGAAGACTCAAGTTTGGCTAGGAGGTGATGAAGATGCTGAATTTCATCAGAAGATGGAGTTTCTCTGGGAACGACAGGTCAGAGGGTATACGTCCTTATTGTAGTGGGGGTAATGAAAAAAACGTGGGAGTAAACTCAACCTCTTTGGGAACAGTAAAAAAAGAAACCCTAGCGTTGTAGCGGGAACAAAATCACCTCAAAGGCAGCAAAAAGGCTCTGATACTATATTATTTTTCAAGAATAAAATTCTTATTTCTTTTATTTATTTTTTACATCTCATGTATAGGTAAATTTATACAGAAATTACATGTCTTAGGAAAGGTACACGCTTAATCTAGGCTAGCATATTAATTACAAAATCTTTCTAATAAACAAAATAAATAAAAATCTAGCTAGTTAACATAAGAGGGTTAAGTGACCCATTGAAAGTAGTTGAGGTTAGGAAGGTTTGTCATGAGCAAAAAATTTCTCTTATTGGATTACTAGAAACAAAAGCAAACTCATCTAATGAGACCCATATCCAAAACACTATAAGCCAAAGGTGGTCGTTTGCTGTAAATAATCTGGCTAAGAAGCATATTGGTTGGCTTGGAATCCGAGGGTTTGGGATGTCTTAGTTGAAGTGGAATGAATTCAATTCATACATTGGAAGGTAATGAACTTGAGCACAAATTCATCCTTTGCTGCCACTTTGTCTATGGGGCAAATAATGACATTGAAAGGAGGTGCTGTTATCGGAGATTCTGTTCTTTGCATCTACTCCAGCAGCAACAGCATGGATTGTCCTTGGAGATTTCAATATAACTAAACTCCCCTCTAAATGGCTAGGGGGGAGGAAAAGACTAACAAGTGCCATGGTTGATTTTCAAGTTTTTTAGGATGCAACTGAAATGGGAGACTTGAGATTTGTTGGTGATTATTCCACATGGTCTAATAAGCAAGGACATAAACCCTAAACTAAGAAAGCTTGATAGGGTAATGGTTAACCATCAATGGCTTACAAATTTCCCAAGAACTCAAGCTGTTTTCATGCCTCCATTGCTTTCTGATCACTCCTTAGCAATAACTTGTGTGGACTTTGCTACAAATCGCCGATGTATACCTTTCAAGTTCTTTAACTTCTAGGTGGATCATCTAGACTTCAAAGGAATTGTTGCTAAAGTGTGGAAAATGGAGGTTGGTGGCTCCAAGATGTTTCAAGTGGGGACTAAGTTAAAACTTATCAAAGAGAATCTGGAAGCTCTCAACAATGTGTTCTCCAACATTATTACCAAGGTCTCTATTGCAAAGAGCACCCTCCAGAGCATCCAATCATCTATACTAGGGAATGTGGATACAACCCGCTTGGAGGAGGAAAAAGAAGCTTTTAAAAGTTACTACCTGGTTCGTGGGGCAGTGGAATGTTTTTATAAACAAAAATCTAGAGTGAATTGACTAAAACTAAGAGATAAAAACTCTACCTTTTTCCATAAAGCAATGACGAGCCTCCATAATAGAAGTTCCATACATAGTTTAACAAAGGATGATGGCGGTAGTGTGAATGGTGATGCCAAAGTGCACAAAGAAGTGATATCCTTTTTCCAGAATCTATGCAATGGAGGCAGTGAGCAAAGTCACGCTAACAGCTTTGAAGATTTTGTAACATGGCACTTAAATCAATGGCAGATTGATAGGCTAAATGTTCCGTACTCTAATGATGAGCTTAAGGCTGCTTTCTTTAGTCAAGCAAATGAAAAAGCTCCAAGCCCTGATGGGTACACAGCCAAATTCTTTAAAGAGGCATGGGAGATTATTGGGAAAGACTTAATTGAGGCTGTTAAGGAGTTTTTGACCTCAGGTCACCTCCAAGCTGAATGATTTTTGACCTGTAACATGCTGTACAAAGCCATCTCCAAAATACTTGCAGCTAGGCTCAAACTAGTGCTGCGTTCACTTGTGGGAAGAGAACAAGCAGCATTTGTCCTAGGTAGACAGATAACGGACAACATTTTCCTTATGCAGGAGCTCTTAACCAGTTACCATAGACAGAAATTAGCACCCGTGTGCCATGAAAGTGGACATACAAAAAGCGTATGATACCATAAATTGGACTTTTTTACTTAAGGTCTTAGAGTACATGCATTTTCCTGCCCATTTTTGTAATCTAATTGGGCAATGTATATCTACACCAAAATTCTCTACAAATATAAATGGAGAATTAGTGGGTTTCTTTGCTAGTAAAAGAGGCCTTCAGCAAGGGGACCCAATATCCCCCTATCTGTTTGTTCTTGGTGTGGAGGATTTCTCTGGTATTTTTAAGAAAATTGCTACAAATCCCAAGTTTTCCTTTCACTGGAGGTGTAAAATTGAGAGACTAACCCACCTTTATTTTACAGATGATTTACTAATCTTTTGCAAAAGAGATGCAAAGTCAATTACTTTGTTCATGAAGCTTTGTTGCTTTTCCATGATTTTTCAGGTCTAACAGCAAATGTCAGTAAGAGTAGTATATTTTTTGGGAATGTACAGCAAAGGATCAAGGAGAGTATTTTACAAATTACCCACTTCAAGGAAGGAGTCTTACCAATGCAGTATTTGGGTGTTCCCATCCTCTCCACAAAACTACAAAAAGAGGATTGTGACATGCTTCAAGAAAAAAATTCTAGCCCAAATCAATATGTGGATGTCATTGTTCTTGTCTTATGCAGGGAGGTTACAATTGATTAAATCAGTACTTTTTTCCATGCAAGTTTACTGGAGCTTGGTGTTTATGCTTCCCAAATCATTTGTGTTGAAGATGGAGCAGCTCATGTGGAATTTCCTATGGAGTGGAAGACCTAATATTTCCACAAAAGCTAAAGTCAATTGGGATATGGTGTGCAAATCAAGGAGAAATGGTGGTCTTGGAATTCCAAAACTTAGCTTGTGGAATAAAGCAACTCAATTAAAACACGCTTGGCACCTAAGCTAAAGTGGAGTGAAGGGATTGTGGGTGGTTGGGTATAATCCAATTTTTCGAAAGGGCAATGCTTTTGGTCAGCACGTCCACCAACTATGCTTGGACTTGGAAGAAAGTCCTCGAACTTAGAGGCGTGGTCTGTGAGGGCTTTCAGTAACTGGTTAATGATGGCTTATTCATCTGACTTTGGTTTGACTATTGGCTACCAACTGGTCCTTTGGATTTGATTTATAGTGCTCAAGATATTATTGGATTAAGACTACCAAGAGATGCAAGGTTGTGTTGCTTAATAGAGGGGAGTCAATGGAAGTTACCTAATGGAGCCTTTTGGTCAAACTTTCAAATACCCTCTTCCATTGTTTTGGATCCAACACATTCCGATTCCTTAAGATGGATACACTCTTAACTCTGAGGAATACACTATTAAGAGCAGTTATACCTTTTTAGCCCCATCGAGAAGCATGGTCCTCTAGCATAGAGTTGTTTGGAGCAAAACTACAATCCCTAGACATTCCTTTATTCTGTGGTTGGCATGGTTAAGGAAACTTCCCACTATGGATTGATTGATTGCTTGGAGCATCACCTACTCTTCTGCTTGTTATCTGTGCACGCTAGGCTTGGAAAATCATTCTCACCTATTTTTTGATTGCCCGTATTCCACTCATGTATGGTCTATGCTCTATGACAAACTTTAATGTCCACCCTCGTTTTGCAATTGGCAAGTCTCAACTACTGCTTTGGTTGCTACATCTAGTTTGTCAAACCCCATGCTCCAAAAGTGGCTTTAGCAGCAGCAGTTTATTGCACATGGAGGGTCTGCAAATAAGCTCGCCTGGGAAATACCCTCCCTCAGATGTGTTCTCTAGCCAACCAAATTGCTACCTATCCTATGCTCCTTTAGTTTTAGGGGAGTTCAGTTTTGTTTTGCACAGCTTTTTGTATACTTTTCTGTTTTAGAGTAGCTGTGATGTAATTCTTTCCCGTTTTACAATGGTTTGTATGTCCTTCCTTTTGAGATTAATGAAATTTTAATTATCCAAAAAAAAGAAAAAATCCTTCGATGCAAAGCCCTTTCTAGCTTCTTCTTCAGAAAGTTCAATTATTCCAAGTCATTCCTAGTGAGAATTATATCACCCACATACACAATGAGAACAAATAGGTTTGTCACCCTAGTGTGCTTTTGCAATAAGTTGTGACAATTGCATGAGACTACATCAAGCTTTTCTCAGCTTGCAAGCTTTTGATGTATCATGCTCCCCTTCAAAACCAGGTGGGAAGCACATGTATACTTAATCAAAATGCCATTTGGAAAGACATTGTTACATGTTGTTGATGTAGTGCCCAATTCTAGTTTATAGCAAGTGAAAGTGAGATTCAAATTCCGATTGAGTTCAACTTAGTGACAAATGCAAAAGAATCTTGTTAATCAACTACTTTTGTTTCTGGTTGTAAGTGGTTTGTTAATGTTTATTAATGTTAAAAGCTAATAGTTAGGTCATTTCCTACAGGTTTTCATATGGAGAAGAGTTCCCCTTTATAATTTTTCCTTCCTATTCTGCAAGTTCTGTTTGTAGTAGGGGAGTATTACTCCCTTGTTTATGTTTTGAGCAGGTTATAGGTATGTCTGTACTCTTAAAGAGATCAGGAAACACATCCCCTGCAACAACCAGAGCAACAAATCTAACACCACCACCTATGGCAACCTTAGAGAAAATACACACTGGATGAATAGAAGATTACCTGAAGAAATCAGATTCTTTCTCCCAGGCGTGCAATCCTCTAATCACTCAAATTCCAGAGTTACTCTCTCTCCTTCCCTGACTGGAAGTGTTTTCCCTTTCTGACTAACTAACTCCCTTCTCAGATTTCCCTTTTTATATATATGTGTCCAAAAATACCAAACTACCCCTTCATAATACCAACAATATGCTTCCCATAGAACGAAAACAGAACACTAGCACATTTACAACAGATACACATCACAGCATAACACATACACCACACCACAGTACAACTCATACACCACACCACACACACCCCTTACATACTATACTAGAGACTTAATGATAAGTTTGTCGCTCATAAACCTGAAGTAGAGGTTTATGCGAACAGGAAGTTGTTGCATCCCCCTCTTTTCTTGTAATATTTTTTTTTTAGTTATTATTAATAAAATTTGGAGCTGATATTCTCCACGGACAGGGTTCCCCCACCAGCAACCCCAACACCCCACCCCACAACCCCCCCAACAATCCCAAAAAAAAAAAAAAAAAAACCATGAGTTTCTGTCAACTCTTTAGCAAGTAATCTTGCCTTGTCAACTCTTCCATCAGGTTTACACTTGAAACCCAACTTGCACCCCACTTTCTTCTCTGAATTCGGCAAGCCTACCACATTCACAGTATGATTCTTCTTTTGAGCACTCATTTCCTCTAGAGCTGCAGCTTTCCATTTTGGATCACCCAAGGAGATAATTTGAAGGACTTCAGCTATTATATGGATCTTGTAGGGAAGTTGAAGCTTATGTGTTTAAAGATAGCTGGTCCAGTTAAGGCATACCCCCCTACCCTCCAAAAAATTATGAAATAGATGGGGGAGGATTGTTATTGAGGAGATCTTTACTTATAAAGACTTGTTGAGCAAACAAGATTTAGGATGACTGTGACCAATGTTCCAGTTTTCTATCGATTAAAGTTGGAATTACCCTTCTCTGAGCCATGGTTGCCTGCGATTTTGTGCTGCTTCTGTGCATTTCCATTCGGTTTTCCTTTCTCTCTTGCAATTTCTCCATTGGAGTATATGTCTCAGTTTTAATAGTATTTACTTCTTGTCAGGCAAAAAGGAGGTTGAAAACTGCAGGAAGATGCTTTCAGCTGCCAAACAGCATGCAGAATCAGTTGCTGTGATTACACCAGATCTTGAAAATGCATTCCTTGAGGTGAGTGATGATATAGACATGAAAATTGAAGATCTTTTTACAGAATGTACTAGTCGGACCAACTTTTTAAATGATCATGAGTACTCATCTTGGAAAGTTTGATCTCAACCTGCTTACTAAACCAAAGAAAACTAAATTTCCCATGAGGAATGATGTTTCTCAAGGTTGTGCTCTCAAAAATAGATGGCTGAAGCTTGGGTGGGGTTCACATAGAAGAAAAGCTAAAGGGTTTCAAGAATTTAGAAGTTAAAAAGTTTTTCTTATTAAGTTGATGATCTGGAGTAAAATAAATGAAATTTACAGAATTAACAAAAGAATTAAGAGAAAAAGATGGAATAGCTATTTGGCAAAACTTTGACTTGACAGTCTTTCTTGGAAATAGTTATACTGATAAGTGACCCTGGCTGAATATGTATACGGCTTAATTTTTCTTAACGTATTCTTTCTGCCATGCATCTGTTCAGACTCTTTCACTTTGAGAGATTTTAGCTATTACCTGTAGATGGAGAACTATGAGAAAGGGCTGATTATATCCAACTAGTGATCTTATCAACCATCAATGCATGGCTTTATTAACCCCCTTGCTCATGCTGTCTCAATATACGCCACTTAGCTACCAACCTATTCTAAATGCTTATATCTTGCCAGGATCTGATTTTTATTTCTCCATAAGAGAGAAGTATACTGTAAGGATGGAAGCTTGCTATAGAGTGCATGCTTGGGTAGTCTTTTTAGCTAGTTCGAGTGATCTCAAGTTGTACCGCTTTTCATTTTACTTTGTAAGTGATATCTAAGCTGTGTTTCCTTCAGAAATGTGCTACCTTGTATGATTATTCATTTACACGGAAATACCTTTTCTTACTATGTTTTGTGAGCCTTTGAGTGGATTTCATTCAAGAAATTAGCCTATGTTGATGCGCAGATGCCTACTACTATTGAAGAATTGGAGGCTGCAATTCAGGACAGTATTTCCCAAGCCAATTCAATTCTCTTTCTGAACCCCAATATACTCGCAGAATATGAGGATCGCCGACATCAGGCAATTTTTCTGCTTTCTTCCCATTGTATACTTTTCTTAGTTCTGTTTGCATCAACTGCCAGTTCTTTGCAGATTGAAGCAATAGCTGGAAAACTTGATGCAGATAAAGATGAACTTAGAAGATGTTTATCTGAAATAGATTCCCTGAAAGTAAGTAGTGCTAGCTGAAGCTTATATTTGCAGCCTTTATACAAAATTAGCCCTGTTTTGTACCCAATGTTGGAAACTAACTGAAAGTTTAGGCAGACTGTTGGTTCATTTAGTATATTTTTCTAGAAGTCGAATGATTTTCAAGGATAGGGAATAAGGATTAAATAAGTGAGGGAAGAAAAACTGCAAAATGTTTTGGAGACTTTAAGTAAGTGGTAAATAACGTTATTAATTGGTTGAATTTTGTGGCTCCTTCTGTTTTCCCCTGTTGTATTGATTTATATCTCCGCTATATTCTTTGAATGTCATTGTTGATTAGTAAAAAGCTGTCATCAGCTTGCTTTTCTTTTGGATTTTGTCACCATTTATTCTAACACTTAGACAAAAATGATATGCAATGGGGAAAGATATTGTAGAAATTTTTTAAAGGAACTTTTATTTATCTTAGATTAAAAAAAGAGTATATATACATGCAATACTTGAGGAAGGAAGAGATACAATGATAAGTACAAATCTAAAGTATCTAACCAATCTCCCAGTTCCTAGGTTATAGCTATCCTTCCTCCTCTTGATGGAAACTGTTGAATATTCAAAAGCTAAAGCTATATTTATATTTTAGGAAAGTTAAAACTAGGAAAGTTACATCGTTAGGAAAGTTTTTTTTGGAATAAAAGGAGAGATCAGTTGTGATCTTCTCCTATGATTTTGCTTCCTAATTTTTAAGACAAAATTAAACTAGTTGGTTTATTTCCTTTATTAGATTCCCTTTGTATATATATATATATTGATGTAATAATTTTGTTTAAGAGAGAATAAGAAAAATTCCAAATCTCTTCATGGTATCAAAGCCATTATTCTTTGACGTGTTTCTGTCGTTGCTTTCTTCACCATAGCTAGGGCTTCAACAAAGACCCTTTCACGAGTGTCACACTTTCACGCTCTTGCAACACAGACCCTTTCACGCTCACGCTCTAGCGTCACGACGTGCTCTTTCAGCCAGTCTTTCCATCTCACGTGCTCTTCTCTTTGATACATCGAGCTGGTCATTATTTGTCCCAACCCTCTTCTTCTTCGGACATCAGTCGCTGGTCAGTTTTTGTCCTTGTGACATTATTTTCTTTGCAATATTTGAAACGTGCCAAAATCTGGAATGGCTTCATCACAAACATCTGACATCACGTTCTCGGAATCAGGAGTCAATTCTGAATTTTCCAACCTTGGTTATAGTGATTCTTCTCCTATTCTTATCACAGGACACAAATTAAATGGCCATAATTATTTACAGTGGTCACAATCCATGTTACTGTTCATTTGTGGTAAGGGAAATGATGAGTATCTCACAGGAGCAAGAGCCTTGCCAAAGATCACAGATCCGAATTTCAGAAAGTGGAAGATCGAAAATAGTATGATCATGTCATGGCTTATCAATTCCATGAACAATAACATAGGTGAAAACTTCTTACTCTTTGGGACAGCAAAGGAAATATGGGATGCTGCCAAAGAGACTTACTCCAGCTCTGAAAATACTTTAGAGTTATTTTAGGTTGAATTTATACTTTATGACTTCCGCCAAGAAGGGCAATCCGTTACTCAATATTATAACACCCTCACACGGTATTGGCAGCAACTCGATTTATTTGAGACTCACTCATGGAATTGTTAGGAAGATGAAGCAACCTACAAGAAGATTGTGGAACAAAAAAGGTTGTTCAAATTTTTCCTAGGACTTAATAAGGAGTTGGAAGATGTTCAAGGTCGAATCATGGGCACTAAACCACTGCCCAATCTTAGGGAGGCTTTCTTAGAGGTCAGGCTTGGAGAAAGTAAAAAGAAAGTGATGATAGGATCTAAGGAACAACCTACCTCAATTATGGATGCTTCTGCTCTTGCTGTCCGATCATCCAACAATGGTGGAGATCGTCAGAAACGGGAAAGGCCTTGATGTGATTATTGTAAGAAACCAGGCCATTACAAGGAGACTTGCTGGAAGCTCCATTGCAAACTGGCTGATTGGAAACCAAAGCCACGGTTTGATAGAGATAGCAAAGCACATGTGGCTTCCAACTCCGATAGTGCTCTTGTTCATGAGCCTAGTCCATTCAACAAAGAGCAAATGGACTTGCTAAAAAAATTGTTTAGTAAAGTTGACATCGGTAGCATTACTGGGAGTGGATTGGTTGCTCAAACGGATTCACATACAGCCTTCAATGTTAACAAATGAGGAATGAGGCCATGGATAGTCGACATTGGTGCTTCTGATCACATGACAGGAGATGCTGCCCTTCTCCAAAACTATAAGTCAAGTCATGATCACTCTTCTGTCCGTATTGCTGATGGCTTAAATTCAAAAATTGCTGGGACAGGTTCCATCCAACTTACTAAAGAGTTGCATCTTAACTCTATTCTCCATTTTCCAAACTTAGATTGTAATCTTTTATCCATTAGCAAATTGGCTCGTGATCTTCAATGTGTTAATAAATTTTATCCAAACTTATGTGTTTTTTAGGACTTGAAATCGGGGAAGATGATTGGCAGTGCTGAATTGTGCTCTGGACTCTATCTCCTCTCATGTGGTCAATCCTCAAACCAAGAGGTTCAAGCAAGTTGTGTCCAATCTCAGAATCTGTTAGTCTTTCAATTTTGTGTCAAATTCTAATGCCAATAAAGATAGTGAAATTATATTGTTACATTATCGTCTCGGTCATCCTAGCTTTGTGTATCTTGCAAAATTGTTTCCCAAATTATTTATCAATAAAAGTCCAGCTTCTTTTCATTGTGAAATTTGTCAGATTGCAAAGCATACTCAAACAATATATCCTCAAATTCCATACAAACCTTCCACTGCTTTTTCTTTGATCCATAGTGATATGTGAGGACCCTCACGGGTAACAAATATTTCTGGCACTCGATGGTTTGTGACATTTGTTGATGATCATACACGGTTAACTTGGGTATTCCTTATGAAAGAAAAGTCAGAAGTTGGGCAAATTTTTAAAACCTTCAACCTTATGGTTCAAAATCAATTTAACTCTAAAATTCAGGTACTTAAGTCAGACAATGTTAAGGAATATTTCACTAGTAGCCTAAATACCTACCTTCAGAACCATGGGATTATCCACATAAGTTCTTGTGTTGACACCCCTCAACAAAATGGGGTGGCTGAACGCAAGAATAGACATCTCATAAAGGTTGCTCAGTGTCTTATGTTTTCCTCTAATGTTCCAAATTATTTCTGGGGGGAAGCCATTCTTACAGCTACCTATTTGATCAATCGTATACCATCCAGAGTCCTTACTTTTCAATCTCCACGGCAACTTCTTTTAAAAAATTTTCCTCATACCCATGCAGCTTCATTTGATTTACCACTCAAGGTATTTGGTTGCACGGCATTTGTTCATGTGTGTTCTCAACACCGTAGCAAATTTGATCCTCGAGCTAATAAGTGCATTTTTCTAGGGTACTCTCCGACTCAAAAAGGGTATAAATGTTACTTTCCAACAAAAAAAAAAAAAAAAAAGATTTTACACCACCATGGATGTCTCTTTCTTTGAACATGTGTCCTTCTATTCCAAATCTCATGTTCAGGGGGAGAGCATGAATAAACATCAAGTTTGGGAGTCCCTTCTTGAGTATGTACCCGTTGTCCACTCAGAGTCATCAAATCCCTCTCAACCTGTGCTTGTGCCCATTGACTTTACACAAGACTCTTCGACACCCATGCATGTTCAGTCATTAGTCCAACCAAACACTGTTTCTTCTTATGTGGCTCCACAACTTGATAATAAGGATTGTAAAGTTTACATCGGGAGGAACAAAAGACAGGAGCTAGAGCGTGAATCACAACCAGTATGTGGCCAAGATATTAACTCAATTTCAAGTCCACTTGAAGAAAACATAGGTGCGGATAGGGCTGGAGATGTGCGAATTCCTAGCATTGATGACTCTAGCATGCCAGTTGCGTTGAGGAAGGGTGTTAGACAGTGTACAAGTCATCCAATTGGCAACTATGTTACTGACGAAGGGCTATCATCATCTTACAGATCATTTGCTACTTCTCTTGATGATATTTAGTTTCCCAGCACAATACAAGAGGCATTACAAAATTCTGAGTGGAAGAAGGCAGTACAAGATGAGATTGATGCACTAGAGAAGAATGGAACATGGACTATTACTAATCTGCCAATTGGGAAAAGGCTCGTGGGTTGCAAGTGGCTTTTCTCTATAAAGTATAATGCGGATGGATCAATTGAGAGATTCAAGGCCCAACTGGTAGCTAGGGGATTTACACAATCCTATGGGATAGACTATCTAGAAACTTTTGCTCCTGTTGCAAAGCTTAACACTATCAGAATTATTCTATCATTGGCTGTCAACCAAGATTGGTGCTTGCAACAACTAGACATAAAAAATGCCTTTCTAAATGGGGACCTTGAAGAGGAAGTCTACATGGAAATCCCACCTGGCTTCAAAGGAAATGTGGCAAAGAATCAGGTTTGCAAACTCAAGAAGTCCTTGTACGGCCTTAAACAATCTCCTCGAGCCTGGTTTGATAGATTCACAAAGGCTGTTTTGAAACTTGGCTACATACAGGGTCAAGCTGATCATACACTGTTTGTTAAGAGATCACATGCTGGGAAAATTGCTATATTGATAGTCTATGTTGATGATATTATTATATCTGGAAATGATGAGGAGGAATTACAGAATTTGAAGAAGTATTTGTCAATAAAGTTTGAAGTTAAAGATCTTGGAAATCTTAAATATTTCCTTGGAATGGAAGTAGCTAGATCAAGGAAAATCATTGTTGTTTCCCAAAGGAAATATATTCTAGATCTCCTAAAGGAGATCGGCATGCTTGGATACAAACCAGTTGATACTCCTATGGATAGTCAGAAGAAACTTGGCACCAAGAAAGAAAGTACACCTGTAGACAAGGGGAGATATCAGCGACTTGTTGGACGCCTAATTTATCTTTCACACACTCGATCAGATATTGGTTTTACAATAAGTGTTGTAAGTCAATTCATGTACAGTCCTACAGAAGAACACATGGAAGCAATCTACAGGATTCTTAGATACCTGAAGATGATACCAGGGAAAGGTCTATTCTTCAGAAAGACAGAAAATCGTGATATTGAAGTTTATTCAGATGCAAATTGAGTAGGAAACATCATTGACAGACGGTCAATTTCTGTGTACTGTTCTTTTGTCTGGGGTAATCTTGTTACCTGGAGGAGCAAGAAGCAATCAATGGTAGCCAGAAGTAGTGCAGAAGCTAAATACGGAGCACTGGCACAGGGAATTTGTGAAAGGATTTGGATAAAAAGGGTTCTTAGCGAACTGGGACAAATAAGTTCATCTCCCATTCTGATGAAGTGTGATAATCAGGTAGCTATCAGCATAGCAAAGAATCCTATGCATCATGACAGGACTAAGCACGTTGAAATTGATAGACACTTCATCACAGAGAAGGTAACTAGTGAGACTGTTAAATTGAACTACATTCCTGCCAAGCAACAAACTGCAGACATCCTCACCAAAGCTCTACCTAGATCAAACTTTGAAGACTTTATTTGTAAGCTGGGATTATATGATGTATATTCTTCAGCTTGAGGGGGAGTGTTGAATATTCAAAAGCTAAAGCTATATTTATATTTTAGGGAAGTTAAAATTAGGAAAGTTATATCATCAGGAAAGTTTTTTTTGTAATAAAAGGAGAGATCAGTTGTGATCTTCTCCTATGATTCTGCTTCCTAATTTCTATGACAGAATTAAACTAGTTGGTTTATTTTCTTTATTAGATTCCATTTGTATATATATATGTTGATGTAATAATTTTGTTTAAGAGAGAATAAGAAAAATTCCAAATCTCTTCAGAAACAAAAAATTGAATCAATGAAAAAACAACAGGAACAAACAACGTGACTTCTATGTTTGACCAATCAGCATCTGCATGTCACATCATGTGGAAAATGTTACTTTCCTATAATCCCCCTCAAGCTAAGGAATAGATGTCCATCACTCCTAGCTTGCTTGAAATCCCAAAAATTGTTGATTTGCTAGTGACTTGGAATATCAGTTTCTGCTTCTTTGTAGGAGTGTACTGCAGTCTGATCTTTCCTTCCTCAATTTCAGTTTTAATAAAAGTTCTATAAATACGCACGTGCTTCCATGTTGGACAGGATTCTCTACAACACAAACTGCTGATTCGCTATCATTGTACAAGAGTGTAGATTCCTAATTAACTCTTAGATCCGTTAGCAGCCGTATCAACTAACATAATACTTGTGCAATAGCCCTATATTTAGCTTCTGCACTACTCATTGCAGCAATTGATTGCTTCTTACCTCTCCAAGTCACATGGTTACCCCAAACTTTAGTACAATAGCCAGACATGGATTTGCAATCCACTTCATCCCCTCCCCAATCTGCATCAACATAGGCTTCAATATCTCTACAACCAGATTGTTTAATAAAATGGCCTTTTACAAGAGTTCCCTTTAGATACCTTAGAATATGATGAACAACAGTCAAATGATGTTTTTTAGGCGTATGCATGGCTTAACTTACCTAATAATAGCATAAGCCAAGTCTGGTCAGGTTGGATATAGGTAAATAAGTCTCCTTACCAGCCTTTGGTATTGGTCTATATCCACTGTTACTTCATCCTCATCCATCCAGTTTTTCCAGTTATGTGGGAATGCTGTGTTCATGGGCTTACAATTGAGTTTCCCCATTTCCTTTAGCAAATCCAGAATGTATTTATGCTGGATAATGAATATACCTTTCCGTGAGTGTGCAACCTCCATCTCAAGAAAATACTTAAACTCACCTAAGTCTTTAGTTTCAAACTTTACCGTAATCTTTTTCTTTAACTCTGATATTTCTGCAATATTATCGCCAGTAATGATGTTATTCTTTCTCACTTTAATAAATAAGGTATGCACAGCTTGACTTTGTTGAAATCCCAATTGTAGCAAAGTTTCACTAAATTTCTTGAACCATGCCCTATGTGATTGCTTCAACCCATACAATGACTTATTCAACTTGCACACCTTTCCATAATCATTTTGTCTCAAATCATGGTGGTATCTTCATATAGATCTCCACCTTCAACTCTCCATTAAGAAAAGTGTTATTCACATCTAATTAGTGAAGATGCCAATCTAAATTAGCTGCCAAAGTTAGTATTACCTAAATTGAATTTCAACTGGTGTGAACATCTCCTTATAATCAAGTCCATATGTTTGAGTATAGCCTTGAGCAACTAGGCAAGCCTTGTACCTTTCTATACTTACATTAGAATTATATTTTACACTAAAAACCCATTTACTCCCTACTGCTTTCTTGCCACTTGGTAATTTACAAATTTCCCAAGTGTTGTTTCAGTAAAGGGCTCTCATTTCTCCAAGAACAGCTGCTTTCCACTCTGGTTAGGACATATCTTCTTGAATATTTCTGGGTACAACTCCTTCATCTATGCGTGCTACAAATGCCTTAAAATCTGGTGACAAGCTAGTATATGTTCGATAATTTGAAATAGGGTGCCTGGCACATGTTCTCTTCCCCTTCTGCAGTGCTATAGGTGCATCCGTGAGCTTATTGAGCTGATCAGCATTTGTGTTCTCATCAATATCTATGTTTTCATCAGTACCTGTTTTTGCTGGAACTTCTTCCATACCTCCCTGATTATTTTGCATCTCATTCTCAGAATTAGACCATTCCTTTTAGTTAGATGACTGACCGATTTGAGGAATCTTGGGTCTACATGTGTATACACGAATTTCTGGACCTGGTTTGGATAAGTTTCTGGTTGTGTGGCTAATAACTTGGAATTTTGTGACTTGTTTATAGTGTTAACCATAGGCAACTCAATAGTAGTTTCAATAGAAACATATTTTTCTGGATAGTTGCACCACATATTTGGGACCAATTGTAAACATGAAGTATCCTAGGGATTCTCAATTGCCCTTTGGCTTGTATTTTAGTACGGCTCATGTTCAAGAAAGAAAACATCAGCTGTGATAATTACATGCTTGGAGGAAGGATTGTAGCATTTATATCCCTTTTGGAATGGTGCAAATCCAATAAAAATACACTTGAGAACTTTTTCATCTTACTCAGGCATAAATAGGAATAAACATAGTATGGTTGAAAACCTTAGGAGGCAAGGAACTGAACAACTGTATTTGAAGAAAGAACTTGTGTAAGACACTTACAAGGGTTTGGAATTTAAGCTCCTTGGATGGCATTTCTATTTATGGCATTTTTCTTCTTTTCCCCAAGTAGTGATTTGGAATAGAATTAGCTAGGATCCTAGATTTAGTTGTTTTGAGTGAATGTCTATTTTGTATTACAAAGGTTCCACAAATTCGTGTCAAATATCTAACAAACATGAATAAAAATGCTTTGTTCAGACAATGGAAAGGAATACTTTTCAAAAGAATTCATGAGTTATCTTAATGAACATAGAATAGTTCATTTAATAGGTAGACCCAACATTCTGGAATGATCATTGATGAATGTTTTAAACCATTGGTAACCAAAAAGACATGAATTTCTAGATGGACCCCAATTGTCATTGTGATCATTAACATTCTTATTCACAAAGAGTTTTGGATACAAATGATTCTATCATGAAATGAGCTAAAGGATTTTTTATTTCATGTTTTAATAGATACAAGAAGTTGGTGTTTATATACAAAAAACCTAATACATAAAAGCAAGTCATTAAATCTAATCTCATACTTTGTGTGATTCTAATAAATAATTTATGGGATATTCTTATGTTAGAAGATTACAATAAATCATAAATACATCTACCCTGAATATACACAATTACAATAAGTCACCAAAATCTTTCCTAAAATACACAGAGTTCCCCCTTCCCCTCAAGCTGGTGAATATGTATTTTCCTTTCCTAGCATGGATATACCAGTTTGGAAAATTGAGCTATTCAATCCTTTGGTAAGAACATCAACCAATTGGTCGTGAGTAGACACAAAAGGTATACAAATTAATCCACCGTCTAACTTTTCCTTAATAAAATGTCTATCAATCACTTATCCAAAAAAAAAAAAAAATGTCTGTCAATCTTAATGTATTTCATTCAATCATGTTAAACTAGATTGTGAACTATGCTGATTGCAAACTTCTTGCCGCAATATAGCCTAATAGGACCATCCCACTTAATCTTCAAATCTTCAAAAATAATCTTTAGCCAAAGTAATTCACATATAAATTGAGCTATTGCTCAAAATTCAACCTCTACTCTTGAGTGAGCCACAACATTTTTTTCTCCTCCAAGCCATAAGATTTCCACCAAGAAAGGTACAATATCTTGACGTTGATCTTCAATCAACAATAGATCCAGCAAAAGCAGCATCAATGTATGCCTCAAGTACCAACCCTCCATTTCTTTTGAACAAAATACCCTTACTTAGTGTTCCCTTGAGATATTAAAGTACTCTCTCAGCTGCCTATAGATGAACTCTCTTCGAACTATGTATAAATTGACTAATCACACTTATTGCATATGTTATATCTAGCCATGTGTGAGACAGATAAATGATTCTTTCTACTAGACATTGATACATCTGTCCACTATAGCATCCTCTTCTGCCTTTCCAAGTTTAAGATTTGGATCAATAGGAATGCTTGCCAGTTTGCTTGCAGTCTTACTTGTTTCCTTGAGAAGGTCTGTAACATCTTTCCCATTGCCTTAATTTCAAACTCCCTAGCCAAGCATTGACTCAAGGAATGTTTTTCATTATTATCATTTCTTGCTACAAATATATCATCAGCATACGCTTGAAGAACTGTAAATCCCTTTGAAGGAGAATGTTTAACAAATAATGTGTGATCTTCTTGATTTTGTTGATATCCCATGGTTAATATAACCCTCATAAATCTTCCAAACCATGCTTGAGGTGATTGTTTAAGACTATATTATGCCTTTGGCAACTTTCATACAGCATGAGCAGCTAAATTTTTCTCATAACCCAGTGGTACCTCCATGTAAATCTCTTAGTTCTCCATGTAAAAATGCATTCTTGACAAATATATCTACTCTTAATATACACAAATACAATGAATCATCAAAATATCTTTCTTAAAATACACAATTTTCCCATGGATTCATATAAGCAAAACTAGGATGCTCAAGTCATTGATGCCAAAGCATAACATCTGCATTATTTTTAGGGGAAAGTAAAGACCTAGATTCATGTTGACTTTCAGTTCCAAAATGATAACAGTCCATTACATTCCTTAGCACTACCAGCTGTCCTCCTTGAAAGTTGGTCCTAAAAAACATATTGAGAAGAGGAGAATGTCACTTTACAATTTATATTTGTAGTCAATTTACTAATGGAAAGTAAATTGTATTGTAGATCAGGTACTAATAATGCTTCATTTAGTTTTAATTCTCCCACTTAAACCAAGCTTTTTCCTTTTGTTAACACAAACTCTCCATTTGTAACCCACACTTTGTTCTCACTTGAATGAACAGAATTGAAATAAGCAATGGACTTGCACATGTGATTAGTAGCACTCATATCTATTATCCAAATGAGCAGAATTGAAATAAGCAAGGGTGTTTCTGAGACATTAAATCTAAATGAAAGAAACTGCTCATCTGAATATGCCAAAAAACAAATACCTAAAGGATTTTCCATGTTAATAACGTAGGATCTCACATTTTCAACCTCCTCTTGATTACAACCAGTTCACTCCTGTCTTCTTCCTTTGTTGCACTAACAACAATGTGAGCCTATCCTAAGCCATGGGATGGACCACTTTTTTGTCACCACTCACAACTTGAGGGCTTTCTATGTAGTTTTTAACATTTTTCCTCTGTGTGACGTAGCTTTTTGCAATAAGTGCACCATAATTTTTTTGGATTCAAGCCTTTGAACTGACTATTTTTCACAACTTCAAAACTAGCACTTCTTTTTGCTCCTCCTACTAGTTTTGGCACTTTCAACTATCATGGCCGAGCCATCTATGGGAGAAGACCCAAGCATTAGGATCCTTCTACTTTCCTCACCGTTGATAATGGCCACTACCTTATTGAAGCATGGAACCTTTCGTTTTCCAAGAATTGGAATTTTGACTTAATCAAATTCAGGATTCAAATCAACAAAAAAATAATAAACTCTATCTTATTCAATAAAGTTCTTTAGAATCACAGCATCCTTCGAACAACTAGTCTGAATTACCCTATAGTGATCAAGTTCTTACCATAGGGATTTCAATTGATTAGCATACTTAGTCACTGTTTTGTTTCCTTATTTTGCAGCCATAGTCTTGACCTTCACCTCATATACCTGAGTTGCATCTCTAGCCTTTGAACATGTTTGTTGGATTGTATCTCAAATATCCTTGGCTATGGCCATAAACATCACTATATCACTTATCTCAAGGATCGTGGAGCTCCATAACCACACCATGATCATAGAATCCTCGTCATCCCATTGCTCAAATAGGGGGTCTCCTAGTTGTAATCCATTTCTAGTGAGATGGTTGATTTTCCCTTTCCCTTTCAAAATGGTTTCAACTAATTAGGACCAATTCAAATAGTTCTTGTCATCCAATCTATACGCTGTTTAAATGTGCTGTAGTTCTCTCGATTGTTAAGAACAATTTTCATCCTCCATAGATCGAGTAATGTGATCTAATTGTGCTATAATTTCAAACATCATGACCAAACTCCAGCAAAGACAGTAAGGACAACAACCTAGTGATAAAGAAAAAGAAATTCTGGTGATGAAGGCTAAAAATATATGAGAATTTTAGCAATGAAGGCTACTAGAAAAGATGAGAATTCTAGCAATGGTCAGGAAAAAAAATTAGATTTCGTAAACCCTAAAAAGCTTTGATACCATATTGTAAACAGGGCTCAATTAATCTTTATTGATTAATTTACTATGGATGTATATAAAACAAAATTGTTACAATACTAATTAAAGAAAATAATTTTATTCTTAGAAATTAGGAAACTTTCCTAAAATGATTTTCTAAACTTAGGTATCGCATAGCTATATAATATCTAAAAATAAATACACATATTTTCCACAATTAGCTCCCTTAGTTCTCATAATAACCTCATAATCGGGTCTATGGGAGCCTACTTTTTTAATCAAAGTCACTCGACTAAAAAAGGTGACTCTTAAAATATGTACTGCATAGTGCATACTTCCCTCGACAACTGTGGATATTCTGCAAGGAGGATCCTTGATGCCTAAAAAGATAGTACATAGACTGAGGTCTTCATATTGAAATTGTTGATGATAAAAATAGTCACAATATCATCTATGTATAGAACCATTAACTGTATTTTCTTGGCATGGTAAAACAATGAAAAACAAAATGGTTTAATTTTTATCTTGAATTATCCCAGAGGAAAGAGCTGCTTGAATAGAATTCAAAATCATTTTCAGAAGGCTGTTTCAACTTCAATGCGTTCTTGAAAGCCTGACCTAGCACCTTAGTTTCAACTTTTATTTTGCTGGTTTGTGATAAGTTCTACCAACTACTCAAACAGATGTAGACAACACACAAGCTGAAATGAGTAAAGAGAGTATTATTGCAGGTAATATGGTGTTTACAATAACGACCAAGTAGTGACAGTATGCTATAGTCATGCCTGTATCAATGAGTGGGTATGAGTGTATGAAGAAATTTGTACAAGGTCGTGTATGGGTATAATAATAAAGGAATGCATATGTATGTGTATAAGGGAATGGGTATGAATCTGTAACGGAATGTGCAAGTGTTTAAAGCAGTGTATACAAGTATGTGTTTTGGTGTATGTATGAGGTGGTGGTCAGTGACTGGAAGGGTTGTGTATGGCGTGAGCATTGGAACTAGTTTGTGGTGGTGGGTGACATGAGCATGCCTGCTCACATGTACTCTCTCTCTCTATACTTACGATGTCATATTTTTGGTGATCATTCTCTCTCTCTCTTGTTACTACTATTTGTATAGACTTCTTCTTGGTGTTCCTCTAGAGGGTAAAAAAGAAAGGATTTTAAGCCAATAGGGCTGTGTAAAGCCCACTCCCTAATAGACAAAGTAAAATAAACATACTAATGTAGCAAATAACAGCAACATATCAGATGCATTATCTGATTTATTAGCACCCTGCAATGTGCCTCTCTCCTAACCATAGGCTGCTCCTGCCAGTCCATCCTTCATGGACCGAAGTGTGTACACATTGACAATAGAACCTTGGACTCAAATTGTATCATTTTGGATGGAAGAAACTGGGGATGGTCCTTACAAAGTACTAAGCTTGACACTTTTGCAGCACATGTCCTCAATACTTTGCTTGTCCAATACTTGGAAAATAGTTTTTAATTTTTTAGTGCCTTTGAGTTATTTGGCCCATTATATTCTTTACGATTGTGTTACTTTTGGTTGCTTTGTATTCAAGAAATCTTTTTGCTATTTAAGAAAATCTCATGGATTGTTAAAATGGTTTATTACATTATGCATTGGATTCAAATATTACTCTTAATTGCCAAAAAAATAAAATAAAATGAAAAATTATTTTATTCTCATGGTTGTAAGTATAAAGGTTCCTGGAGTTTCTAAAAGTTAGGCATATTAATGCTAGATTCAACTACTTTTAAAACGATGAGGTTTGATGGCAAAATCTGTAGAAGTGATATTAGATCAGCAGGTGGTTTTGTATGGTAATAATGAAGCACGTAATGCATGGGTATCAGCCTAAACTATGCAATTTGATGAAATGGTCCAATGAATTTATAAGTGGAATTATCGGAAATAGATGTGTTTTTAAGAAATGTTATTTTTCACAAATAAAATTCTTATTTCTTTTTCCTGATCTTTACATCTCATATATAAGAATATTTATACAGAAATTATATGTCTAATTTAAGAAAGTTATATGTTTAATTTAGGAAAGCATATTAATTACAAAATATTTTTAATAAACAGAATAAATAAAATCTAGCTAGTTAACAAGAAACCATACCTTGGGTAGTGCAATGAGGTGAACTTGAGTGGGCTATAATCTAGTCAAAGGTTTGGCCTATGAGTGCTGCAACAGATGTAATGGTGGAAGGGAATGGTGCTGAAAAAAGTAGTCTATGATAAAATAAATCAGCAATACATTACAGGTATCCAAATTGGAAGATCTCAAGGACGGATAATATAAAAATTATTGTACTTTGTGGAAAACGGGCTAATCTTGCTGATTAGTAGGGTTATATGTTAATGTATTGCTTTGATGTTGTCATTAATAGATTTGTCTGGCTTTATAGTTCAAACTACATGTCATTTTGCTGCTTGACTGGTTTATTGTTGCCACATATGCCTGCTGATATTGACTTGTTTGCAGGAAAAGTGGCTTCCTATGTTAAGAAACCTTGTGAGCCAAATCAATGAAACTTTCAGTCATAACTTCCAAGAGATGGCTGTCGCTGGGGAAGTATCTCTGGGTGCGTGCACTGATGAAAAATATTTCTCAAATTTTCAACTGGTTGGAAGTCTATTTTAATTCACATTGACTCTATTTTCACTTTAGATGAGCATAGTTCAGACTTTGATCAATATGGAATTTTTATAAGAGTGAAATTCAGGTGAGTGTATCTTCTTCGATTTCTTGATGTCTTTGCTTAAATTCATGCTACCTCATGCTTCTGTGGCATCAGGCAAGCAGGACAGCTTCAAGTTCTAAGTGCTCACCATCAATCTGGAGGGGTAATGAAACATTCTAGCAATCTGTACCAGATTATTGCAATTTAGACAGCCATCTCTTCTGACATATTGTAAATTATAGGAACGATCGGTATCTACTATTCTTTATCTTGTTTCCCTTCAAGATTTGACCAACTGCCCGTTTAGAGTTGTTGACGAGATAAATCAAGGTATCTAACTACTTTGCTATTTTTCCTTTCTACGTATTTGCTTATTGGGAGACCTTTCTTTAAGTTGAGTTTTTCCAGGAATGGACCCTATAAATGAGAGGAAGATGTTTCAGCAATTAGTCAGAGCTGCCAGCCAACCAAACACACCACAGTAAGAATTCCAAGCATTGCTACTGCATTGTCCTTGTGCACATTTTGTTTTCAATTGAGCAACATTATCTTTTGCCCTATTGGCCTTTTCTGGATCTTTAGCAGTTACCATACGTTTTATATGGTTATAAAGGGGTATGATTGAGAAGAGCAAAAATAAGAGCCTTGAGCACACTTGAGCTTGATTTTTAACTTTAGCTCCACTCACAATTGTACTCAACAAACTTAAGCTTTACAATGTTAAGCCTTTTAGGTGCTTTTATTTTCAAAATATGAAATTTCTTTATAGTTGCCATTATATGGAAAGGTCAAAATTGACATCAATTGGATAAAGCTTGGTTGAAATTCAGTTAAGCTTGGAAGCTTGTCAATCGAAATATTCAAAAACTCATGCTCAATTCAACATGCTACGTAATAAGTAGCTTGAGTTTGGTCTCAAGCTCTACTCTCTATAGCTGTTTGGACACGAGTAAAGATCGAATCAAGCTTCAGAAGTTTATTGTTATTGGTCCTGGATAATGTATCTAGTCACAGGTCAGTGCACAAACAAATTTTAATTATGATCGATTTGCCTTTGTGGTGTTTCGGCTTGAACTTACAATGAAATTAAGATTTGTGGACTCGTCAAGAGAGAACACTTCGATTTCATAAATTATCAACTGCTCTTTCAACTACTAAATAATAACTTGCTTGCAATATTCATTCTCTAGAAAAGGTATTTATACAGTTTTCCTTTTTTAAAAAAAAAATAATAATACTTGACCTAAATCAAAGAAAGTAATGGATCTGACCATATTTCCTAATATGTGTAAATCAGAAAATAAAATTATTCTATTCGAATTGTTGTTCCTAATATTTGTGAGCCAGCTGGATGCATTTATGCTGTTGGTTGTAATGGCAGGTGAAGATTTGTCACTCTGGAACGATCTGCTGTTGCAATTATTATTTTTTTTTTATCCTTTCATGGAGGAAATATTTAGTATATCATAGTATCAAAGTTTGAGGTTTAGGTTCCTTTTACTGGATGCAAGCAATTTCAAATGTTTAAGAGAAAGTTAGTTGTGAGGCTATCTTTATATATTATCGTCTTGAGAATTTCTTTTGGGCAAGGTCAGATTATCATCTGGAGAAGTTTGTTTTGCTTTTCATGCAATTCTATTGTTGTTAGAAAAGTATCCTTTCTACATTGGCATAATGCAACGTTATAGCTGTTAAATATGTCAAGGAGGTAGTTCTCCATAAAGTCCTCTCTGCTTTATGAAAATAAGCTCAGACAATTCCTTTTATTATCTTGCAGGTGTTTTCTACTAACTCCAAAGTTGCTACCAGAGCTGGAGTATAGTGAGGCATGCAGCATTTTAAATATAATGAATGGACCATGGATAGAGCAGCCCTCAAAAGGTATGTAAGCCATTTTACTCTTATTAATACAGTGCCCTCCCTGATGCATATTTAAGTTGTGTACTCTTCACACTCAAGAAAAGACAATTTAGTGCAATGTGTCCATGCAGTGTGGAGAAATGGTGAATGCTGGAGAACTGTAGCTGGCTTGGCTCGGGGAAGTTGATACTTAGGTACTACTGCTTGAGATTTTCCATTGCCTCATCTGGCATACTTTCTGCAAGAGACTCAGGCGGCACCTGGTTTTTTGAGTCTGAAAATTTGTTAGCCCTGTATATTATTTTCGGTCAAATAAGCTCTATATTCCTCTGTGGAATGAAATGCAGTTATTATATATAATTATTAGTGGAAGTATTTTTGCATTTCCCAGATTAGTCCCGTCGGTTTGTTGAAAATATTTTATGAATGCATGCTGCCTTCTCCATGAAATACTGCTACACGACATGGGGAGCTGTTTCCGTACATTAATATTCGGTGGCAGAACCAGGGAAGCTACTTCGGTTGCAATAGCTGTACCTCAGCCCATTCATTTCAGCCGGTCATTTGTTTTCAGTTGACCAATATCCAGTATCTCTCACGGTGAGAACTTGGAGTGGGGTAAATATCTCAAAAGGTGGCGTATGTCTTATCTGATGCCACTCTGACAATGCATTGACTTATTGGTTGTTTCCTCAATCAGCATGCACAACACATGGATTTAATGTTTTTGCTGACTGAAAACAGAGATTGAGCCGGTGAAGGGTGAAAATGCCCTTTCGTCAAAATTATTCTTAAATCGTAGGTACAACTTGAACAGACTTTTGAAATCACAAGTACAAGATGTGATTTTCTAAGCATTGAAATTTACCAAAAAAATTAAAAAAAAAAAAATCATAACTCAAGCATGCAAGATTTAAAGTTGTAAGTAGAAAATGTGATCTGTAAATCATGTCTTGAAACTGCATTTTTTGAATATTTTGAGTTTTCAAGACCCCAAAATAAAATTGCATCTTGGTTCTATGATTTTGAAATGGAATTTGCTAAAATTAGTTCTGTAGGAGCCTTTTATTTTTTTATATTTTAAATAGCTTTATAAGAGGATACTTTTCCTGGCTTCCTTGAGATTAAGCCTCATACCGTTTTCATTGCCTCGATATTGTCGAGCTGAGAAGCCGATATTTTCGTTGTTTGAACTAAAATTTTGCTCGTGTTTTAAGAGGTGAAATGCAGCGTGAATTCATGAAATAAGTTGAAAATCTAGGTATAAGATGTAAGTTTACCGCATCGAAATGGGGAACAGCGACGTCAGCTTAAGGGGTTTTGTTGTAATGCACCCTAAACAGGCGACGGACAATGTATACATCTTCCACTCTGGAAGAAATGATGCCTGATAGTGATACTCCGACATTGACTCATGATTTCATTGTGTTAGTCCTGTAAAATTCTCTTCGATGAATGTTCAGACTCCATTGTAGCTTATATGGTCATCTAGCGAGGAACATATGCAATTCATGCGTGACTCAGAGGCGGTTTTCCTCGCATTGACTCGACTGACTTCGCAACTTAACAACTAGCTATCAGACTAGGTACCTGATTCAGGCATCTCGAAATGAAGAAGAAAGCACTAAAAGACTATGCTCTTGGAGGAGGACAGGCATTTGCTTCATAGAAAGAAAGCTATGAGATGTTTTAAGTTCTCTCCTCCTTTTCTGCTTTAACTGATCTTCTTTAAGCCTTTTCACTTTCGCCGGCGATCGCTAATGCCACATCTACGAATCGATAAAAGTCCTAAAATTATCTTATTTATTTCCTTAACTTACTGAAATCTTTCCTTCTTTATGATATATTTCAAAGCATATGAACCTTCAATATTATTTTGAAAAAGCTAGCTTTATAAAAATCACTTCGCTTATAATTTTCCTAAAATTATCTTTATAAAAATACTTTCTTTAATTTTTTTTATCCGCATACATGTTCTAAAAATATTCTTGTGAGAATATCTTTCATAAAATGATTTTGATTGATAGAACTTTATTATTGTAACTAAAAAAAAAAACCATAACCCAAACTCTTATCCAAGTGTATCACCCAAATACATTCAATTGGTGTGTATTGGGTCTTGTAATTTGGTTTTGCCAAATTCTTCCAATTGCACTTCGATGTTTTCCTGCAACAAGTTGAAAATATACGTAGCAATAATATGTATGCTTCATCAAAATTGGGTCATTTAGAAATTTTAATAGCGTTTTCTAAAGATTTAAGATTCTAAATGCCTAATGGATTAAACGCACTTGAAACAAATATATGGGGTGTAGTTGCATGTTAGCAATTTTATAAGCTTAAATCCCTGGAGATCAATGTATGGAGTCCTAATATCGTTATTTTACCTCAATATAATTAAATTACCAACTTGATGGGTTAGAACCAAAGTCTCAAGACATGAGCAATAGGAATATTAAATAATATCTATCTATCTATATATAAAAGAAATCACAAAAAATTTATAAATAAGTATTCATAATAGATATGGGTGGTTCTATCTATCTATCTATTTATCTATATATAAAAGAAATCATAAAAAAATTGTAAATAAGTGTTCACGGTAGATATGGGTGATTCTTCATAACCACCCTTCACAGTTTCAACCAATTACTTTTTTATTTTTTATTTATTTTTCCTTTGGTTCCTCTAATTATCCCATCGGCCGGTATAGCAGATAGGCTAATTTATGCATACCTTTGGGCGGATGTTGATTTGGAACACAAAAATAATCTGTTCTATCGTTGTACTATACATCCGAAAAAATAAAAAAGAAAGTCATAAACATAGGGCCACAACCACAAGCTTGCATTTTATCTATACTTCATACTTGCCACAATCACAATTATTGTAAACATGGGACCTAAGTTATGAATATGATGGGCATTGGGCCGCATATGGCGCTCTTTAACTTTAAAAGCTCATTCATACGATTTTTTTTTTTCCTGTGAATCACTCATACAAAGATTGGTTAGTTTCACTTCACATTATATTATATTCTTTTGAATCAACTTTTCTATTATCTGTGTGTCGATTTTTCTGCATTCAATTAGTATAAATTGATTAGCATATAATTAAGGAAGTTATTAGGTAAGCCATTATAAGATACTCCATCTGTTAAAAAAGTTAGTAACAATATTTTTAAACTCAAATTTTAAAAGTTAAGGATTATAGCATACTAAGCTAGCACATTACACTAAAGAATACTATGTTTTTTATTTTATTTCTTCCAAGAGGCAAGAAACCTTAGTTATAACTCAATCTCATATCTCTTCTCGCTTTCTAACCACAACTGTTTATATCCCCTCAATCACTCACTCTCATTACATTGTAAGAAATAATTAAGAATATGTTGGCTATTCCTAGGACCATAGTAGCTTCTAAATCTACATTTAGTACATGTGGATGAGTAATTAGCTCACACAAGTTGTCTCAATCTAGATATAGTAATGACATTGTTGTGTATTCAAAGTTATTATCAAATGAAAAAAGAGAATATCAAACTTTATTTAATTTAGAATTTTGATGAATGTTTATAGAGTATATTGAACTTCTTATTGCAATAGCTTCTGAGTGTAATTTAATGAAGTTTATTTCGTTGAATTTCAAGTTTTCGAGTATGATTCAATAATATTTTTATAAGATTATTTTATGAAAATTGTAGTTACAAGTGATCATACTTAATATAGTTATTCTCTTATAAACGATTTATGCCATCATATATAACATGTTATCACTAGCAAACATAAATTACAAGAGTTTTGATAATACCTTGTTTCTTTGTTTCACATGAAGGTGTTTTACATAAATTATAGTAGCAGGTCAGCGGGTCGAGTCATAAGTTTTTACTTTTCCTAAAAATGCAGGTTTTGAGTATTAAATAGAAATCTTATAGAGTTTTTGGGCAGGTCATGGATAGCCCTATAGGGTAGCATGTTAGGTTCGAATTTTATAAAACTCATCCTAAACCCAACCTAGTAACATCTCTACATACGATTGAACTAATCAAACTTGAACTTTAAGTACGTTCTACCTATCTTGTCCATGTATTTAGCATGATAGTGTGCTCTTATGATTGTCTCATTAAAAATAAATAAAGTTTTAGTATTTAAATCATGCTCTTAATGATTTCTTAAATTTGCTTCTCCAATACTTAATTACAACCCATAAATATTACTATTACAAACTATGAAATATACCTAATGGAGTGTAGAAGAGTAAACAGTTTGATCATAGAGAAAGAGTTGAGTCAACCGCAACTTTCCAAAGGAATTGTATTTGCCCTCATGGTCTAGACTATTTGGCTAGATAGATTAAAAAAAATCATAATGAGGATTATTTACCAATTTTTGTTATGTAATTGATTCGCTAGATAGCTCATGAATATTAAGCTCATACAATTAAAAAAAAAAAACACTCTCTTTAGTGTTCATAGATGGCCAATTATGGAATCCTTCAAGAAAAAATTAGGTTAAACTTTAACACTAATGGTTCAATAATCCATCAATCTAGGAGGTAACCATTGGGGGAGTCCTACACAAGGGAGGAAATTGATTAAAACCCAAAATCAAGAGAGTGGAAGTTAATATGGATTCTCTGGCTACTATCTTTTTAATGACCATGAATTTGAATTCTCAAAATAAATTTGCGAATATTCTTTATACATGTAAGGAAAGGGCTCAACAACTTAATCTACACAAGGGGGGGTAATCACTAGGTTAAACTCTCTAAATCTATCTTTACTAGGGTATTCATTATTCTTTAAAACCGAAAATCAAGAGAGTGGAAATTAATATGTAATCTCAAGCTACCATCTCTTTAATGAACATGAATTTAAATTGTCAAAATAAATTTGTGAATGTTCTTAATACATGTATGGAAAGGGCTCAAGAACTTAAAGATTTATCCATCTATTACATCACTAGGGAAGACAATGTATTTGCAAACTTTCTTGCACAAGCAAAGATACAATTTCAAACAAGAATCAATTTTCATTTTTATGTTTTACTTTTTAATTTCTTTTTTAATATTTTTTTTAATTTTCATCTGCGACTTTCTATGGACCTTAGGTCTATGGGTTTAATGAAATGGATCACCTTTGACCCATGGACTTAGGTCCACACATGTGAGGAGATTTCAATTTTTTGACCCTTATCCCAAGTCAACATTGGTATTATTCCACTTAGCATCACTTATAAGGAAAAGAACACTAAGTTGAATATGCTAAGATTAGGCATTAAAGTTTCTTACTATTCCTTTTTAACACTTAGTCATAATTTTCTTTTTTTAATAAATCCAAAAGTAAATTTATATATAGCTACATGTAGATAAAAGAAATAATGAAATATTTACCATAATAGAAAATTGTTTCAAGATCTATTTATTAATGCATTGCACTAAGAAAATATAGACACAATCGATATTCTTGAAGATTTTAAGTGGAAAGCAAATAGAAGAAAAAAACCAAGACCTTATTTTTGATGTATGGTTTTGATATCCTTAATGGCACGTTTGGTACAATAGAATGGACCTAGAGTTGAATCGTGACTCCAATATCCTATGGTGGTGTTGTTGGCTCATTTTTTGGTGTAGTAGTAGCACTATAAGCTTGTCTACTTGTCTTTGGTTAATCTCCTTTTTTACCCCACTTACAACTATGAGGCTTTCCATGAAGTTTCCAACATTTTTCACAAGTATGGTGAGGTTTCTTACAATAAGTGCACCACATTTCATCACAGCTTGGATTCATTACCTGACCATTTTTCTCTACTTCGAGTTTTTCTCCTCTTTCTATATCATTAGTCGCCACCATTACTGAACTATCAGTGATATGTGGTTTAAGCATTATTCCTCTTCTACTTTCCTCACCTCGTACTAGTGCCTCGACTTCATCGAAACATAGAATCTCTTGTCTACTAAGAATTCGGATCCTTACCTAGTCAAATTCTAGATTGAGTCCAACTAAGAAGTCATAAAATCTATCTTACTCAATAAACTCCTTGAAAATAGCCGCATCTTCAAGGCTCTTGGTTTTAATTGCCTTATAATGATCAAGTTCCTATGATAACGACTTTAATTTATTAGCATATTCGGTGATAGTTCTATTAACTCAGTTTATCGCCATTGTTTTAACTTTGATTTCATACACTTAAGCTGCATCTTTAGCCTTGGAGTAAGTTTGTTGAATAGCCACCCAAATTTCCTTAATAGTCAAGAACATACAAGTGTTACTTATTTCAGGTGTTGCAAAATTCCATAGCCAAGCCATGATCATGAAATCTTCTTCATCCCTTGATTTAAAGTGAGGATCTTTTGTTTTTGGCCTTTCACTTGTGAGATGGTTGATCTTTCCTTTTTCCTTTAGAATTGTGCAAACAAGTTGGGACCATTTGAAGCAATTTTTCCCATTTAGCTTATATGCAGCTTGGATATATTGTAATTTCCTAGGTTGTTTTTTTTTTTTTAACCAACAAAGAAGATAAGGAATAATTTGATTCTCAAGGACACTAATTTGGCTCTAATGAGCAAAAGAATTTTTTATTTCATGTTCTAATAGGTACAAAAGCTTGTATTTATACACAAAAAACCTAGTGCACAAAAGTAAGTTTTATTGTAGATCAAGTATTAATAATGCTTCATTTAGTTTTAATTCTCCAACTTAAACCAAGCTTTTTCCTGTTAACGCATACTCTCTATTTGCAACCCACACATAGTTCACACTCAAATGAACAACATTGAAACAAGCAAAGGGATTGCACATTTGATTAGGAGCACTCATATCTATTATCCAACATCTATTCCTAGCATTTTTTTGCATAGTTAGAACTATACCTTTTTGGATAGTACCTTTTGGCATAGTAGCAATATAAGGAGTTGTTTTGTTCAACTTTTCTTTCTCATTATTACTGATCTAGGCATTGCATAGTATTTGCTAAATCATAGCAATTTGATCAAGAGTAAGATCCACACTAGAGTTAGAGCTTCCTTAGGCACTGGTCTCAGCAAGTTGTGCTACAATCTAGTATCTCTTTTGTTATCTTGACTTTAAATTCTCTACTTTGCCATGTAGTTTTCAACATGCTTCTCATGTGTTATTTGGCTTCCTACAATAATTGCATCAAAACTTTTCCCTAATTGATTTGCATGTTACTCCACTTTGAAGACATCGGGATTCCAAGATCCATTTCCTTTTCCATATTTTAAAGTGTTTTAAGAAGTTGGAATCGTGATTCTTTGAAATTAACAATTCCGATTTTAAAGGGGAATTCAACTCCACATCCATTGCACTCTCATTAATAATATTTAGTCAAATAGCCTATTAAATCTTACTAGTATGTGTTTATTACATCTACAAATTAAGGTTATTTTTGACAAATACTACTATATACATGTTACATTCTATTTTGAATATATTACAACCAAATATAATATAAAAGTAGATTTTATGAACATTTCCAAACATAGAAAATGGCTCTTGGCCAACTAATCTTCCTCTCACTTCATGAAGTTCAAAGTTTAGTCCCAAAAGAGTTGCATATATCCATCAAGCTCTAAAGCTTTTGCACAACATTTACATTTTACTATTGCTTTCTAATAGCACAGCAATATATATATATTTATCATTTTAAAATCGAGTTTTAGATTAGAATCCAAATGCATGACCTCCTAGCTTAAATGCCACAATAGATCTAATTTTAAAACTAATATTGATTTATATGCATTGATTAATGCTTGAAAAGTAAGTTAGATATATCTATGGTGAAATTTTAAAGGAAACTTTCTACTAATTTCTCCTTCCTTGATTTACCAATATTTTGGTGTTGGTCTTTTCTTTGGGGTTTTCGGAGAGAGAGCCCATGACTCACAACTGAAAATAGTTTCTAACACCAACCACTTATCTTTTTCATTGATACTTTATACTTTATAGGGAAAAATAAAAACACAAAAAAAAGAAAAAGAGAAAGCAATCTTTTTCAAAAAAAATTCTTTCAAAAATTAAATCTGAATGTGATTTTTTACTAAAAAAATTAAATTGCATCGAAGTTATAAGTTGGAATCATTATTTTATATGTTTGATCACAAAATCACGAAGAAATATGTGAGTTTACCCTTTCGGAGCAAACTTTTTTTTAGAAAATGATTTCGGGAAAAGTAATTCCCAAAATACCATTACAAAATCACAAATTGGAACCGTGATTTCAATTCCATGTAAATTGTAGCTTAGCACTGTGATTTCACTTCCAAAACACACCATTATATTTAAATGTAAATTGTAGTGCCCATTGCTCAGAAGTTGTTTAGAGGGGACAAGTATATGATCGGTTTTCACTTTCATTACATTGCATATTCATGAGTCACGTTATTCGTACAAATTCTTTTTTTATTTTTAGGAGGATGCTTGGCTAGTATACCATCAACAGTAGGACAACCTAAAGACCCTATAAGAGAGATTGCACTTCAACCAGCACCTCACACCTTATCTATAGTAGGTTGGCTTTCATGGGGTGCCCCAACTTGCATTCATACAATTGGATTAACATCTCACTATAGCTCTTGTGGAGAGGTAGAGATTGGAGATGCACACATTTCATATGTCACATGAGGAGCTCAAGGTGACTTTACAAGATGTGGCGATATGTTTTGGTTTGCCTATTGAGGGGCATGTAGTCACCAATATCACTAGCTTACATTAGGCAAACAAGTGTAAGTGCCTACTTTGTGTTAGGCTTAGCCCTCACGATATTTCCAAGGGATGGCTTAAGTTATCTTTATTAAAGAATTCTTTTAGGGACTACTGGATGATGCAGACAATTTATCCATCATACAATATACACATGCATACATCCTCTAGGTATTTGGTGGAATTGCCTTTGTGGATAAATCTTTTAGCCTAGTCTACTTGATGTTTCTCCCACTTTCGAAGGATTTTCAAATGGCAAGGCAATATGGCTGATTGGGGGGGGGGGGGGGTGCCAACATGCTTAGTTTAGTTGTATAGATTCTTATGCCATGCTGCTAATGCATCTACACAAGAGATTGGCACATAGAGTGGTACTATCCTAATTGGGTAATGCGGCAATTTGGTGGGATCTAGAGAATATCATAGAAATGTGGCATGTCCCCTTTCCTCCATAAGATCAATCTTAGAGGGAAAAATCGATGAGGATTAAAGGAGGAGACATGTGATCTACATCCAACAATGGGAGGAGCGGTGATTCTCTATCACTCGCTAAAGTTCAATGACACGTTGCTAGATGGAGTAGATCCCAAGTATTACCCTTAATATCACAGTGTCACATGACAGTACATTGGCCACAGCGAAGCGATGTTCAGTGCCTTGGTAAGTCGCTTTAATCATATCATTATACTTTTATGTTTTCTATATTATATTATTAACATACTTGACTTTTCATATAATCAAATTGCTTTACTTGCCTTGAGATGGCGGATTCCCAAGAAGAAACATGGGCCATAGCAACTGTTAGGAGACATCTCCTCCAAGGCCATGGTAGTGTTATATCATTCCCTCCGGATCATCAGAAGCACCATTAGGAGATGCCTCCACCTCGTGCCACCCGAGAAAGAGGACAGGTTTATGGTAGGGGTCATCGTTAATAGGCAATGCAAGATTGATCTCCTATTCCTCCTGCAGATGCCCCATCCTCTCACTACTCATCGACAACTCATCTTTCCTCATTTTACAATGATTTAGCATTCACTGTCGATCTAATAAAGTTTTATATACTTGATGTTGATATATCGTATACATCTACAATTACTCCACCTGTTCCTAAAAAAAAAGATATTCAAGTATACCAAATATGAGAGAGGGACTCACACAAATAGGTCTTCAGTATATTTCGTGAAATGAGCCACCATTCCATACCTAGACCCATCTCGACGTCGGAGAACCTAGCAGCTCTTTCCATATTAGAGAGAGTTTGGCATGATAAGGGCATGGACATTATGAGAGACAACGTCGAAGAATATATTAGATATATATTTAGTTATGTAATTATAAACTGCTTTTTCCATTTTCCTTTGATTGCATATATATTTCTAATTTCCTTTGTTTTAGTTGCGTAATTATACTAGTATAGTTTGAATGAATTGATGAAATAATTTTGTTTCTCCAATTAATTTATGTAATGAACTTCAAAATTGTCATAAGTTTATTCTCTTGACAAATTCACCATCTTATATGAATTTTGATACTTGTTATGGACTAAAAAAATTATCATGGACTTTTTCTTATAGCTACATGATGTCGTGGATTTAAAATATTTTTAGAGTTGAATCACTTATTTTTGCAAGAACCCATTTCACCACATCCCAACTCCAAAAAACAAGAAAATAGATTTCATCTATGTTGAATATACGACTTCTTTATAGAAATTATATGAAAATCGCATATTCAATACGTCATTTCTCTGAAAATTACAGGCCTAACTTACGAACACATAACTCCAAAATCACGTATTGAACTAATGAATTAAAGTAAAGAAAATCATGACACAACGCCTTGGAGCCCAGACGAATTGAGCTTTATTTTTATTTTTTTTTAATTGCCCGACCATGCAGTCATGCTAAAGTAGCTACTCCCGAGTCCAACCATGCTGCCCAACTCACACAATTATAAGGTTTAAGCCAACATGTGACACTATTTTACCCACATCCTACCGACTTCTTCACGTGTCTGAAAGAAATAACATGAACAAATGGCTGGTCTTGAACCTTGCTCTTAGTATCATATGCATGATTAGAAATTATATTCTACATATCTGAATGTTTGTTCTTTTTCATTTTATATATCTTATTTTTATTTTCTATACTTTACATTCTTGTACTTTATAACTATTTTTCATTAACATGTAATAATATATAATTAATCTATAATAATTAATTAAATAAAATATTTAAGTTATCAATACATCTATAACTCAAATATTCTAAAAGATTGCATTCTTAAGTTCCTAACTTGTTTTTTACTTGAACTAATCATTATTATGCAATAAGTCGGTTAGAACCTATTCAAGACCATTCAGCAACATACCTCTTAGATAGGTCAACCTAGTTGCAATCAATCCATACATGGTCAACCAAATTGTCAACTTGCTCAACCAATTTTCTCCTCGACTGACCAAATTGTTAATTCAATAGAGGTTTACCTTAGGTTCTCCTAAAATCAAAAATCAACTTAATTTCATTTTAAACCCAATTGCTTTAAATTTTCACATTTCAATTGCAAACTAGGTAGAAATTAGCAATTTCTCAAAACTTTAAAATTTGCAAAATTTTACAAAACTTTCACAAACTACTATAATTGGTGTCTTAACATATAGTTTGTGTGGAGGGTTGTAACTAGTCAATCACATGCAACAAGTGTGCCAATAAACCTTCAAGAAGTTCTGATTTGATGACGCGTGGAAAGATGTCATAAAAAGTGATATGGGAAGAGGAACAAGTGAACTTGGCATCACAATTATGTGCATATGATAGTGAATCAAACTTAATGTTTTTTTGGTATTCTTGATCCATTCTTCACAAATTGACTACTTTGATCTTCTACGAAGGCTTTTTAGCAAAGTTCCCACTTTTACTTCAAGTTGACTGATACTCAAAATGTCTACATGAGAAGGGTAGTCTCCTACTATAGAGTTTACAACTCAATCTTAACTATCGAACGACTCTAAGATAGATAGTTGAGATCAAATGTTAAAGATAACTATTGAATTGCTCAAAATGACCATATTGATAAATATTGAAGCCTTCTTCTCTCTTTAAGAACCATGGGCTTGGTTAAGCCTAACTTAACTTAAGCTAACCTCTTTATAAAATAGGCATAGGTTTTAAGTAATAAGCTCAAGTAAGCTCTCTTAAATCTGTAAGCTCAAGACACTTTTTCAAGCCTACTTTTAATGCATGAAAAAACTAAGTGAGGCCATAAACAAATAAATCAATCTGGCAATCCTTACTCTTATTCTACTGTAAGGCTACGATAAGCTTAGTTACTCGAGCTCAACTCGACTTAGCTCATGCTTGATTAGTAAACACGCAAAGTTTGAATTCAAAATAAAACTTATTTATTTAAATAAGTTAAACTTGAGTTCCTATTTAAATTCATGAAACAGCTTAAAAGTAGATTCATTTATATTATTAATAAATAATTGAGAGATCGATAGCGCAAGGGATGCCAGCACACACACAACAGCAACGAAAAAGGCAACGGCTCTCAGTTTCAGTTTCACTCCTTTAGAGACCACTCGAGGACACCACAGTTGAATACCTCAAGGACAAGTTCTGCAACCTGTAAAATCCAAAGAAACATATTCTTTTGCAGGTTGTGCATGCTACTTGCGTTTAGTATCAAATTTCCACATGCAGAGATCTCTGGCAAATTTCAACAGATCAACAGCTAAGAAGAGGAAAAAATAATAATAAAATAAAATAAAATAAAAATCAACCTAATTAAGACTTCCCTTTTAATTCAAAATCCACAGCTCGTTCCTGTTGATAATTGTCTATCTGTAATTGTAATTATGATTAGCACAATATAAGCCATTTTCGGACAAGAACTCCCAGACATTTAATCCTTACGCTCTAGCAAAAATTAATTCATTGACGTCGAAGATTTCGCACGATTGAACACCTAAGAAGTCTACATAACTTAACTTACGATTCCGTTTCAACCATGAAGTAAACTAACAATACCTGTTAGATCAACCAATTTTGACTTGTACGCCTGCTACCATATGGTAGAATAAAGCCCATTCAAGGCAATCCATAACCAGTAAATAGAGCGCAATCTATCAAAGAGAATGAGTCATGCATATCTCCAAATTTCAGGGATCAGAAGCTTCACAACTTTTTGGGTAGGAACGTATGTTACATTCTTGAATATGCACTGCATCATGAGTAAACTTAACTATTATACATTTATGTTGAACATTGATGAAAGCAACCATATAAAAAGAAAAAGGCAGTAATTATGTCCCAGTTAGCATCTTGACTAGTTGAGATATCTCTTTCAATTTTTCTCCAGGCAACTATTTGACTTTTCACTCCAACAGGAACCTCATATCTGTGAATTGTGATCTGAAATGCAAAAAGGCTTTCCATAGGCTGCTGTTCAAGCTGAGTCAGCAAATTGGGGTGGACATGCATCAGTCATTCGATTCACCATTTCATATTTTTCACAGGCACTTCTCAGCACATGCTGTTTTGAATCCTTTGATGATTTTTTAATTCTATCCCATCCATAGCTTCAGCACCTTATCCTTTCCACCAGAGGCTACCTTCTCACCATCCGGACTCCAATCAACAGCATAAACCTGTTGAAAATGGCAACATGAACCCAGTATCATAACCACAAACCAAGATTCTGCTCAGGTACAATTCATACTACATTTATCAAGTATCTGACTTCAAGATGCCAACATGCATACCTCATCTGCATGACCGGGAAGGTCTTGTTTCAACTTCTTCGTGCGGATGTCCCAAATCTGAAATGAATCACCATGTCCAGACAGATCAGTATTAGCAGAAATAAATTCTTCCAAGACTTAGCATTTGGCAGGGGGGAATCTTTTCAGGATTAAATCTAAAAAGAAAAACATATACCCTAACAAAGGGTAGGAGAACACAACCACCAGGAGGCATCTCCCATGCAGAAAAAGTCAATTCTAGATATAATGCTTATATTGACTGTTAAAAGTTTACTTAATTATCATGGAGTTCACAGCAAGCAACTGCATTTAAGTAAACAGAAAGAAGACCTAACAACTAACCTTCAGAGTGGAGTCTTTACTCCCACTCAAAAGAAGTCGGCTGTCAGCGGACCAGCTGTGCAACAATAGGCAAGATGCTAATCAGTAATCTTTCATGTATAGATATCTTTATGGGTAAATTGATAATTTTACTGCAAGGAAGATAAAGAAAACAACCATTATGAAGGGAAAGGGATAGTACAGCAACCCTATAATATTGCAAGAGTTTACAGAAACACTGTAGGGAAACTAGAGTAAGCCATTCTTACATATAAATTTCCTTCCTTCCATACTATAACAATTGTTTTGGGGATAAAAATAACTAAGATATGAGAAAATAATCCACCTGATCTGATATACAGGTCCAACATGACCTCCAAATGAAGCAACAAATTTCCCCGTGACACCATTCCACAGCTTAACGGACTTGTCGAATGAGGCACTCGCCACCCATTGCCCATCAGGTGAAAAGTAGACATGATTCACAAGCTGTAAACAAGTGACAATTTTTGGTTTTGAATAGAATCATCATGCCTATGCCACAATTGCTAAGTATCAGGGACTGTTTGCTACTTCAGGCAAGAAAGTGACATTCTTTTTGTAGTGCTAATTCTTTAATGCTCAAAAGCTTTTTTATTTCCATTGATTAATACAAATAGTATAGATGAGTAATTGGAGCAGACAACAACATAGTATGATCCAATCTAAATAAGAAGTTTGAAGTTCCATTGCAAAGAGAGGCAAGATTTTTTTGGATAAAGTAAATTTTATTAATCCAAAGGAAATAGTTTATATTGCCAAATGGCAAAATACAATACAACAAAGGTACAAATATAGCAACATAGTGCTTCTAGGTAGTACAAACTCTATCTTACATTAGTATAGCATATGTTCTAATTTGGTTTACAAGAGAGGCAAGATTTTTTGTTGGGAAAGTAGACATTCCCAAAATTAAATGCAGAAAGGAACCACTTTGAAGGTACCACTACCAATTACCACAATCATGGGAAGAAAAAGAAATTGGTCAAACTATTTCAATCGAATTGTGCCACTATATAACTCAGAATAAAGCAGGTCACTGCAGCAAAACCACAGTATTGAGTAATCAAGAGGCCAAAGCTGATGACACCAGCATGAGTCAGATTCTCACAACATAAGAAAAGTGTTGATTACCACCAAAAAATGAATAAAGCAAAAGGCATTTTTGTGAAGAACAGGACATAATCATGAATCAGTTTGCTACTTCTGACCAGTACCTTAACCATCACATATACTCTAATCAAGAGGGGGTGCATTACAAAACAAGGAATAATGCATATTAATAGTGATTACCAAAAAGCGAAAGGGACACACACACACACACAAAAAAAAAAAAAGGGAAGAATGGCTGTCCATCCATTTACCCAAATCCAACACCCACACAAAGGTAAAACCAGACACCGAAGAGTTAAAATTTAATATATTGAGCTGGGAAGTTAAGATGGAACCTAAATTCACATCATCCAAACCTTTTGGTGACCTCTCATGTGAGTAATGGACTGTTTCTTGACTGAAGGCTCCCACAGGAACATGGTAAAATCATCAGATCCTGATACTAACCGTTCAGGGGCTGAGCCTTTCATTTTCTGGTACCTAGCCAGAGCAACCTAATGTGTATACATATCATTTAAGAACTCGATATAGAAGAAGCAAATAAACAAAGTAAGGACAATTACAAGTAAACAAACGACCAACTTTCACAGTGAAGGCATTCATATGGAAAGCTCCAATCCTCAATTTATCCTTTCATATTAAAAGGAGGACCCTTTGATCTTTAATACATCTATTCACTGCTGACCCTTAGAATACTACTTGTCTACTACATCTAGTCCAGCATGTTCAAGCAGACAGGAATTTCATGTTCAACTTACCTGAGGATATGTCCTTGTTTACTAATGTTCAGTACTCAACACCCAACTTACATTCTCCGCTTGCAAATCAGTGGCTCTAAGTCACTTCACTTGAAATAGAAAATTTCCTTTTCCACTTGCAACTTCTTTAGCTTAGATGCTTATGCAAAGTCTTATATTATTATTTATTAGATCAAAAATCAATACCATGTATTAGACAATGATGTAATTATTTTATTATGGAATATAGTTATTTTTTGTTGGTGGTTAAAAAAAAATAGGAGAAGGGATATTTACTAAGAACTCAGCACCATGCCTAAAGTCCTAAGAATGATTAGTACAGAAGAAAGCAACAACTAGAGATTTTCTGCAAGATGAAGAACAGGGTGGTTTTTGCAACATCATACACAGATAACGAAGACAATCGTGGTGATTGCTAACACTACACAGAAGACAGCCATCTGGCTAGCACTTGCAAATGAAACTTTGCCAACAGAATATTGAAGGGAGGGAGAGAGAGAGAGAGAGAGAGAGAGAGTACACAATGAAGAAAGCAACAGGAGCTAACCTGCTTCATTTCCTCAGGAGATGAGTACTGCTTTCCAGTATGATCAAAAGCTCCAGTACGCAGAACGTACTCAGTGCTTAATGCAAGAGAGTTCACCCAGTGTCCATGACCCTTTAAGAAAAATGGATATGAGTATACAGATTGGCTGTGAAAATAGGACATAAGCTATAATGTACATCATATGAAATAGCAAACAAAACGGAGCTCAATTAGCATTGACGGTTTTACATATAGCATTTTGGACATAAGGCTCTCAATTGGGAAAAAGAAAGGAAGCTACCACAGTGGTATTGCATAAATCAGAACAAAGAGAGATCTCTGTATTACCTTCAATTCACGAATTAGCTTCCCCTGAGATGTTTCCCACATCTTAATAGTACAGTCCTGGGAGCTGCAATAGTTTGGTAGAGAAGGCAGCAAACAGGAAAAAAATCTTTTAGTAAAAGCTGCAGACTGATTCAAGTTATGCTAAAAAGTACTAACTAATTAACTCCACAAATCCCAACAAGTAAAACAGATACAACAGCACTAAACCTACCTTTTAAATATTGCTTCATGATTATCAACTGCTTAACTTTGTAGACAGGAATATCTATACTAATGCCACACTGATTTATATTATTATTGATGGGGATTGCCTTATAAGCAGAATTAAATTTTGCTTTGGTAGACATATGCCATGTGGTCTCACCTCATTTTGCTAAATTGTCAGTACAAAATAGTCAATTCACCATAAATCTGAAAACAGAATTCTACTATACCATGATCTCTCGTTTCAGAAAAAATTGATCCTCTAACCAAAAGAAGCTTTCAGCTTCAGAACAATAAATCATAACTAAACTATCAATGTTCACTAAAACATGCGTACCCAGTGTAAATGATTCCATCACCACCCCATTTTACACAAGTCACGGCAAGAGTGTGCCCACTAAGACATATAACACACTTTCTCAAAGTAATGTCCCATATGCGTGCATCACCATCTTTGCTAGAACTAACAAAGCGACGACATGGAGAGTTAATGTGGACTGGTTCCCACGAAATACCTGTAATCCACTTCTTGTGACCCTAAAATAAGGCATATCAAAAGCATTAACAGAATGGAAAATTTTTGGTCGAATATACAAAAAAACATATAATCAGGTGCTTATTCATGAAGCATTACATGAATTCACAAAAACAACAGACACAAAAGCACCAGCAAAACATAGTTCTCAAATACAGAGATTCATTTCATGCAACCTAAACAAGAAAAATAATGGCATAACAGTTGCACTTTACTGAGAAAAGTAATACAATGATGCTGAAAACAGCTCTAGTAAACCCTTTCTTTTCCCAGCTTTCATAATAGCCAAATAAATTATGATGCACCAAAATAATGATTGAGAAGTTTCGTCAATTCCTTCCTTTTAACCCCCCCCCCAAAAAAAACTACTAAATAACCAGCATATGCTTTAATTGTATAATACTCCGATTCAATGCCTTGATTTGCCAAGTCAATACAAGTTATCTTTTTTTTTCTTTTTTTTTTTTTTTTGGGCATGCAAACTATGCTGCTCTGCTCCTGTTGAATGAGTGACTAACAATTAATTTTTTTTTTCCTAAACCAGAAAGAGTAACCTTTTTCAGAGGTTATTAAATGAGATGCTGAAGCCTTTCATCCAGTAAAACCTAGTTAAATTTTATTAACATCCAAATGTTGTACAACCATCAAAAATAGATAAAATTACATCATAGTCACGAAAACAAAATAGAAATAACAGTACTACTATAGCAAGGTTACAATAGTGTAAAATAGGCTTTAATTTGGTTCACAACTAAACCCCACTTAGGAATGCTATGCCCTAAGCATACATTGTTGCGGACTCTCCAGATGCAGTATACCATCGCAGCTAAGCCAACACTCCTTCTTTGGAAGGTGGGAGAATTGGAGTCAGCTGAGTCCATTGAGGATGTGGTAGCACCTTGCCAGCTTTTAAAGGAGGCAGGGCAATGGAGATGGTCACACACCGTGCCCCAGATCAGGGAGGAATAGCTACAATTGAAAAACAAGTGGGAGTGGTCTTCCAGGTCCTGACGGCACAGGAAACAGGTTGTAGTAGAGGAGACATCCCATGATATCAGCTTGTCCAGGATAAAGAGTTTACCTAACCAAGCTAACCATAAGATAAACGAATGTCTTAGTAATGAGAGTTTGTTCCAGATCACCTTAAACCAAGGCACCATAGGAGACGGAGGGCTAAGGAAAGCATATCCACTCTTTGTTGTGTACTCACCCATGCTAGAATGGATCCATCAAAGGCGATCATTGCATGAGGCATTGGGGTGGAGAGAAGTAGGAATTTGGATATTATTCCAAAGCAATCTCTTAGGTATACACCATTCATTTCCTTCCATGAGGGAACAGAGTTTGGTGATTAGAGGCTAACCTGTATTACCCATCTCACGAGCACTAAATATCATATCCAACAAGCCTATTGGAAGCCAATAGTCTGATCAGAGTGATATGACAAGCCCATTGTTAGGTTCCCAACGAAAGTTAGAGCGGATTAGACTTCTAAGCTTTAGTAGCTTCTTCCAAGACCAAGAGCATAAAGGAGCTTTGGTAGACCAAAAGCTTCTACCTTTCAATATAGTGGAGTGAACCCATTCTAGCCATAAGGTCCTTGGTCTTTCTTTAAACAAATGCCAAATGTTTTTTATTTGAATGGCCTTGTTCCATAGGGGTAAGTCAGGTATACCAAGACCCCTACATTTAAGTGGTTTACAAACTTCACTCCATCTAACTTTAGCCTTGGAATACGTGTGAGGGCTTCCGCTCCAAAGAAAATTTTTGAGTAAGCTGTCCATCTTCCGAATGACATATTTTGGAAGTAGGAATACATTACTCCAATAGACTTGTATGAAGATAAGGACCGACTTGAGTAACTGCAATCTTCCCGCATAAGAGAGATATTTAGATATCCAAAATGTGATCCGAGCTAACATCCTCTCTAACAAGGCATCATAGTCTTCTTTTTTGAGCTTAGCGGATGATATTGGTACACCTAAGTATCGAATTGGCAACTTCCCTTCCCAAAACTAGGTATACTTGAGAATATCCTCCTTCACCCCCTCAAGAGCATGAGAGAAAAATATGTTACTTTTGCCGTTATTCACCTCCAAGCCCGAAATTGAATGGAACCACTATAGCGCTTCTTAGACCAAGGAGACTGATTCAAGGTTTTCCTTAGAGAATATGAGGAGATCATCTGCAAAGTATAGATGGGTTAGTTTTTCAATCTTACATCTCCAGGGAAGAGAGAATTGGGGATTCTAGGTTAGTCTCCTTAAATGAGTAGATAATACCTCCATTCCCAATACAAAGAGATAGGGAGAGATCGAGTCTCTCTGTCTCAAGCCCCTCTTGCTTAGGAAATAACCTACCAATTCCCCATTAACGTTGATGGAGAACTTTGATGTAGAAATACACTGCTATACGAGAGTAAATAGAGGGGGGGGGTTTGGAATTCATAGCTTTGAGGGTCTCCATCAGGAAGTCCCATCTAATCGTGTCATATGCCTTTTGCAAGTCCACTTTAAGAGTGCAACACGGTGCTCTAGTTTGGACACGATAACCAGCCATCTCTTGAGCAAAGAAGATGTTGTCAGTAATTCTTCTGTTTGGGATGAAAGCCGCTTGTTCTCTACCAACCAATGATAGGAGGACCCTCTTTAATCGAGCTGCAAGATTTTAGATATGGCCTTATAGATGACATTACAACAAGCAATGGGTCGAAACTCACCTAGCCTAGATGGGTCAGCAACTTTGAGAACCAAGGAGATAATGGTAGTATTAATCTCCTTTAGTAGGTGCCCAAATGACAAGAATTCTTTGGAGGCTTCTAGCAGGTCATTTCCAATAATTCCCCAAGCTACCTTAAAGAATTCGGCAAAGTACCCCTCAGGCCCTAGGGCTTTCTCGTTGGCTTGCAAAAAGAACCCCCACTTGATCTCATCTTCAGTAAAGGGGACATCCAACTCAAGTTGTTGTTGATGACTCAATTTCCAAGTTACCAAGTTACTCACATCCTCACATCTAAGGTTGGATGATGGGCTGTTATAGAGCCTTTGGAAGTTTTCTACTACTAATGCTTTGACTTCTACATCCCCAAACGCCTCACTACCATCGTCTCTAACTAAGCGATGAATGGAGCTACGGTTATGCAAGTTCCTTATGGTTTTGTGGAAATAAGAAGTATTCTTGTCCCCTAATTTTAGCTAATGACACCTTGATTTCTGTTTGTAGAAACTTTCCTCAGCTCCTCTAAGCAAATAGTATTCCTTGTACGCCTTCTTCTCCTCCTCCACACTAGACGTATCGTTGCTCCCTAGAACAAAGGCTTGTAGAAGGTGTAATCTGGTTTTGGCCATCTATACGTTGTCCGGAAGGTGGGAGTATTCATTTTTATTCAATTGCCTAAGTACTTGCTTGAGTAATCTGAGTTTTCTCACAATTTGAAACATCTTGGAACCTCTAATATCTGTTCTACATATGCTGGTCACTAGGTCTTTGAAGCTCTTGTGTTCGATCCAAAAGTTAAAGAACTTAAAGGGCAAGTTGAAGTCCATGCAAGTGATAGCAAGGGAGTGGTTGGAAAGGGTAGGGGAAACAAACTTTTCTTGTGTTTTGGGGAGCAAGCCTAGCCAATGTTGGTTCATCAAGATCCTATCCAACTTTTGTAATATTAGGTTATGCTCTTGCCAGTTAGACCAAGTGAAAAAATCCCCAACATAGCTCAGGTCCTCCAATTCCGAGAGTGTAATACAGCTCAATAGCTCCACCATTGCATCCATAAGCTGCATTCTCCCACCCAATTTTTCCGAAGGAAATTTAGTTGAATTAAAGTCACCAAGTACCAACCACAGATCTTGGTTTAGTGACCGAGCTAGGTTCTCAAGGTTACTCCATAAGGTTCTTCTTTCTCTATCATCATTGGAAGCGTAGATAAAGGTTACAAAAAGATGGTATTGGATCTCATATTTATGGCTTTGCAATGCATAAATTGGGTGTGTTCCATCTCCACGCTAACATGCCAATCTCTAGGCTTCCAAACCAGCCACATACGTTTCCGAGCAACCTCATTTATTCTCACATGCCAAAGTGCACCCAGAGCATTCTTGATTGATGTTTCATTCGTTGGGTTTACCTTAGTCTCTAGCAACCCTATAAAACTTATTCTCTGATCGTTGCTAATTTGTCTAACATCCGCTACCTTGATGGGGTCATTTAACCCCCTAATATTCCAAGCTGCTATATGCATAGTTATTAAGGTATTGGGCAGCTAGGTGAAGTTTCTTCTCCTTTTCCACTGCTTCTTCTTACGCCTACTAGAGGAGCTTGAACCTTTCGTTTTCTTTGGGTTGCTGCACTATCAATGGAGTAGTTGGGGAATTAGCTTGCTGAGGGGAGTGTTTTCAAGCTCCTCTACCCCATTGGCATCATCTCGCGTAGGCTGATCACCATGGTCTTGGACAAGTATTTCCTCTAGCTGAGTTTCCGCAACAAGGGTAGCTGTTGGTTAGTTATGTTCCTCAACTTCCATTTCGTTCCCAGCCCTTTCCTCCTCCTCCCACTGCATAATATCAACAGCCTCATCAGTCTCAATTCCGACCCTGCCCTCAACCTTCTGCATGAGTGTCTTCATGAATGAATTTAAAGGCCGGTTTGGGAGAATGCTCTCTTGTTCCAGGTACCCATTTAGGCTTAGGAGTGGATTGTCCAACCTCACTCCCTTCCCCTATAGGCTGATGACAAGGCGTTGTATTGCCAATGTTGCCCACCTTTCCCTCTTCATTCACTTTCCCCTTCACCTTTCCACATCCTCTAGCTGGAACTGCTGGTCTTAGTCCTATGGCTGTTCAAGGCAGTTGGGCATGTCCCCATATTTGTAGGCTGACCAGTATGGCCAAAAACCTTACACTCATCACATCTTAAAGGGAATCCTTGATACTCTACCAGTACCCTTGAAGTTGACCCATCAGATCTCTCCACTTCAACTTGAGTAATCATTTCATCTCTCGCATCAATCTCAACAAGTACTCTCGCATGGTTTTGCCCTTTGCCTTGAAGCCATTAAGGCATCAGCCTTGAGAGAAACGCCCACTCCACTTGCTATGTGGCCAATACCTTTCTTGTTGAGGTATTCATGTGGAACATGCAAGAAAAAAGCCTAAACCGGAACGTTGGTTGGCTGGGGCTTCTTGAGGGACATGCCTACTCTCCATTTTTGAAGGATGAGGTACCTTTGCAACAAAGTACTAGGTCCTTTCCAGCAGAGACGTTAGGTCAGTTCCTTTGGCAAATCTAAAATAGAAAAATCCCTCTTTACTTCCCAAAACTTCCAAAATACCATATTCTTTCCAAAGGCGAAGTGTCGTATCTTGGACTAGCTTAAATGGCATCCTTCGGCCTAGGAAGAACCCTACAAGAGTGGAGGGGACCAGCATTCAGCTCCAGCGACCTCCATTGTTTCAGGTATCTTCACATGGGCCACCGCTCCTTTCTTAGCTGGAGGGTGGTATCGCAGTTGGAAGTGCGGCTCGTCTTCAGGGTCTTTGCTTCCGCAAGCATGGGCATAAGTTTTCCTTCCATGCGCACTTCCGGAGGAGGTTTTAGTTGGGGAAGGTGGTTTTGCTTTTCAAGGACCTCCAGCAGACCATTTACTTGTTCCAAGGTTGAATTATCAAAGGAGGAAATTTGTTAGGAGGGGTGCAAATGTGATGTGGCACCAAAGCTTACTTTAGAGCTCCCTTCTGCCTGGCAACAGTGGATAGACAACTTTTCCTTAGGGGCACAAGGATCCAAAATTCCTCTTTTAGACAAGTCAACTTTACTCTTTCCTCTAGAGCTAAAAGGCGTCCCTACTTTTTCCTTATTTGGGTGCTTAGGACTTCCAACCTTTGGAACCGTGCCATGTGAATTAGCAACCGGTTCTCTTAGGTAGAGTGGGGGAAAACGGTCACCCAACGTGCTCCGACCACCAGTGGGGATCCTACTGGGCGGCTCATGGGGGTGACTACTGTCATCTTCCATCAGGACCAACAGCACACGAGATGCGTGAGGTGGGGTGAGTGGTTAATGTGTGTTTATAGCCTAAAAGAAGTAGTCTTTTAGGGGGGAGGGTTGGGAGGTTTTAGAGACAGGTGGGAGCATTTTCTCACTCTAAGATGGTGGCAATACTTATGAAGCATATTAAAAAATTTGGACCATTTCTCGATTTGTGCGTGTCATCCTTGCGCAGGGGCCATGCTAATCTTCTCTGTATCATTCCAATTTTATCTGATGTCTCCGAAGAGACCCTAGTTAAATGAAAATAATGTTAAACAGATCGATGGTGGTCTTTTACATAAAGTATGATTGATCATGATTCACAAAATCACTTCCTAGTGAATAATAGTACAAGAAGATTAGCAGGACTAAGTCGTTAGATACTTGTATTAAAACATCATTGGAGTAACACAATATACAAAGAAAGTTTACATTAAGTGAAATCAAATATTGAAGTAAGGACCATACTATAAGTGGATTGCCTGATGGTTTCCCTGTCAATGGATCCCAACATTGAAGTTCCCCAGCCATGCTTCCACTTACAAGATGTTGACCATCAGGTGACCACGCAATGGAAAGAACCCAATTCTTGTGCCCTAAATATAAGTGGAAAAGGAATAAGAATGGCAAATATCTTAAAAAGATTTCCACCCCTCTAAGTTTTGAATAAAAATATTTTCTTCTCTTTTCAAGAACTTTTATCTTAAATTGTGATCAAAAGACAAAGCTACACGCCTACATATATATTCAATATAGCTACATGTAGATAGAGAACTTATTGAATATATGATTTTCTACTAACCCTTACTCAAGGAATCTTTGGACTTAGTTTGAAATGTTGTTGCTGTCACTCAACCCAATGCAACAAATATGAATCAATCAACAATTTACCATTCTATGTAGGGTCTGCAACTTGGTATTCTTAAATCAGATTATTGAAGAATTCTCTCAACACCATTCCCATTGCCCATGGCCTCTAAAAAGAATGCTACTCACAAGTGAACCATGATAATGGCGTTTCTAGCACAAAGTCCAAATAGCTAGAGAAAAAAAATGCATAAAAATGGATGCTTTAACATCTTATAGGAGAAAGGACAGGAGTTTGGATATCCAACCTGTACAAGTAAACATTGGAGTTTGACTGTTAAGATCCCAAAGCCGAACAGTGGTATCACCTGAACCACTAGCTAATTGTTTCCCATCTGGACTAAATACAACTGAAAGAACAGCCTCCGCATGACCTGCATTGCAAGAGAACCAGAACTAAAGAAGATTGCAAGAAATGTAAACGGAATGCACTACTGTAAAACGCTACCACTATCCTTTCACAAAATATTAACTACAAAAACTAGTCAATGACTGCATATATGATATGTTTCTTTTTTTTGGATAATTATATGATATGTTTCTTAACTCCACTGCAATTAAATTCAACACAAAAAACAACAATTCCAGCCAAACAAGGAAGATCTCAAGCAAGTCTAGTCAAAATTAAAGAGAGAGTTCTATTAATTTCAGAGTTGATATTTACAATGAACACCCAAAGTGTCTTCCAACACATGAGAAAGTATGTTTAGGTATGAGAATATGTAAGTGGGTACGTGAGGATAGGGTTCTGTGTGTGTATGCGTATATGGTAATGGGTACCTAACGTCATATCAATACATCTCCTCTCAAAATCACTTTGTCCTCAAGGCGAGTAATAGTAGCACACTCCCCTCAACCTCCATCAAAAACAAAGCGAATGAAACATGGGAATGTTGTTGACATGTTGTTACATCCCCGATCAAAACAAACATCTAACATCTCCTCAAAAACAGCAAGTGCTTCCTCTTTTCTCCCGGCATTCCCATAAGCACTAAAAATTAGCAAGGCATAAGTCCCAACATCAAGCTTAAGAGCGGTATGGGAAATCACACTCAAGCATTACAATTTTTGTCCATGAAGCATAGAAGCCTTTCAGCTTGGTTGAAGTACCCCAGTTTTCCATATGCAGTAATAAGCATCAGTGGATGCATTTCCCTAGCAATGTGAAATTGCGCAAAACATGGGATGGGTACAGTGCTTCCATCAAATGAAACATCAAACCAGCAGGCCAATCCATGCACCCTAGTGCCAACAGCAACTATGAATTTCAAAGTGTTGACTGAACAATGTGTCAGAAGATTACTTCCTGAATTATAGATTTCTTATTTATTGTATTTTTATTTCTTTTCTAATTTAGCATTATTCTTGTTTCCTAGTTTATCATTATTCTTGTGTATAAATACCTTTGTACCCTATATATAAATTAAGATTAGAGAAATAAAATATTTTTCTTTCTCCTAAAATCTTCATGGTATCAGAGCAAAAACTCTGATTTTTTTTTTTCTTTTTTTCGGCGTGGTCACAAAACCCTAAAACACCAAAAATAACATCCAACCAGCGCGAGGGTCTCTTTTTCTCACCGTCCACTCCAGCAAGGATGAAACGTCAAAAACAGCCTTCGGTCAGACTCCAATGGCTGTCCGATCAGCACATGTATCTCACACGCCTTTTTTTATTTTGCCAGATTCTTCACGCGTCGGCGCGTGGAAGCACGTGAACCAGCATCACCTCCTCCGATCACCTTCCTCAGCCTCATCCATCTTTTTACAGCCTACCTTGCTGATCGAAAGTCCCATGTGACATCATTAGCCTCTATTTTTTTTTTTCCTTCTTGTTTTTTTCCCACATTTTAGAACTTTTCTTTGAAAATGGCAAACGGGAAAAGAGTAGTGCTCAACTCTAATAACCCCTCCTTGCAGATTAGTCCCATAAAGCTTGATGGAACTAATTATCTTGCATGATCAAGGTCTTGTTTACTGTTCATTAAAGCTAGAGGAATGTAGGGTTATTTTACCGGTGCTATCAAGAAACCAGCAGCGAATAATGCTACATATAACCAATGGGATTCCAAAAACTCTCTAGTTATGTCTTAGCTTATCAATTCTATGCAGCCTCAAATTTCCAAAACCTATTTGTTACTTGACACTGCGGTAAAAATATGGGGTGCAGCGACTCTTACATATTCCTAGGTTGGGAATGATGCTCATATTTTTTAAATTCGGAATAAAATGCATAGCATAAAGCAAGGTGAACTAACGATTTCATAATTTTTTTCTGAATTGAGTGGTTTATGGCAGGAACTAGACTATTACCAAGACTTCCAAGCGGATTGTACTAAAGATGCAATCAAATTTCAAAATTTAATTGAAAAAGAGCGGGTCTATGACTTTCTAGCCGAATTGAATAATGAATATGGTCAAATCAGGATTCAAGTCCTCGGAAAGGTACCTTTTCCCACTCTTGAGGAAGCTTTTTCCTATGTTCTTATAGGAAGAAAGTCGAAGGAGTGCCATGCTTTATACTATACCAATTGAGAAGATAGGTTTAGCCGCCAATGGTCCTCATGAGCAACCGAACTCTCACAATTTAGATAAAGATAATCGACACTGTGACTATTGTGGAAAGTCACGGCATACCAAGGAGACATGTTGGAAGCTGCATGGTCGACCTACTAGAGGTTGTGGAGGAAAGTGTGTCAATTCTTCCAAACCTCAAGCAAATTTGACAGAAATATTAAAACCATCCTCAAAAAATAAGTTTCTCTCCAACTTTGTCTGTTGATGACATCCATCATCTCAAGTGGCTTCTATCTCACATGGATCCTTCTTCCTCAAGTGCAAAATCCAATTTTGTTCAATCAGGTATTGGACTTACCGCTAACCTTGACAGTGATCCTTGGACATTGATTCTAGTGCAAATAAACACATGACAAGCTCCTCTAAAAAACTCCTTGACTATATTCCTTGTCAAAAATTGAAGACAGTTAGAATAGCAAATGGCTTTGATATTTCTATATCTGGGACAGGTTCTATGGTTTGTACTCCCGACATTAAACTATCCTCTGTTCTTCATATCCCTCGATTTCCTATTAATCTCTGATCTTTCAACCTTATCACTAAAACCTTAAATTGTAAAGTTGAGTTTTTTCCCAATCACTATGTGTTTCAGGATCTTCAAACAAGGAAGACGATTGGTAGTGGTAGAGTGCATGACGGCTTATACATGTTAAAGGGATGTCTAAAGACTATTTCACATCAAGCTAGTTTTGGAGGAACTAAAGATGTCAATCAAGAAATAATACAGTGACAAAGACGGTTGGGGCATCCACCCTTTTTTGTCTTAGCAAAAACATATCCTAATTTGTTTTCAAGAACTCAGCTTGATTCTCTAGTTTGTGATGCTTGTGAGTATGCTAAGCATACCAGACAATCTTTGAGTAATAATAAAAGTACTATTCCTTTTACGCTTGTCCATTCTGATGTTTGGGGCCCTACTCAAATTGCCTCTTTGTCTAGTAGTCATTGGTTTGTCAAATTTATTGATTGTTGCACTAGAATGATGTGGATGTATTTGATTAAGGCCAAAAGTGATTTTTTTCTTGTTTTCAATATTTTCATAAGATGGTTTGTAACTAGTTCGATGCGAAAATGAAAATTTTGAGAACTGATAATAGCACTGAATACATGGATAATCATTTTAGTGCTTATTTGGAGTCACATGGGATTATCCATCAAACTAGTTGCCCCTACACTAGTACACAAAATGGAGTGGCCGAATGGAAAAATAGGCATTTGTTGGAAGTAGCTAGATCCCTTATGTTTACAATGAATTTCCCAAAAACTTTTTGGGGAGATGCTATCCTTACAGTTACTTATCTTATCAATAAAATGCCTCTCAAAATCCTCAACTTTAAGAGTCCTCTGGAGCTTTTGTAAGGGAAAGTTGCCTACACTGTTCCTCCAAAAGTATTTGGGTGTGTTTGCTTTGTCCATACCAGGAATGTTGGGAAATTAGATCCAAGGGCCCTTCGGTGTGTCTTTATTAGGTATTCTCCAGCACATAAAGGATATAAATGCTATCATCCTTCATCTCAAAAGTTTTTTGTCAGTATGGATGTCACTTTTAGAGAAACCGAACCCTACTTTAGCCCTACCCAATCACCTCTTCAAGGGGAGAGTATGGAAAAGGAAGAGGTGATACCTTGTTCTGTCTCTCTTAAGGATGTTACCCTAGAGAAGAATACTGTTTAGGAGGAGACTGTTAAGCATTTGGATATGCCTGATTTAAGAAGATATTCAAGAAGGGACAAGACAGAAAACAAGACAAAAGAAGCCATTGTGCAGTCTACTTCCTGTCAAGAGTCATCCTCTTCCTCTGGTAAGTTATCTTTTGATGACTTGGATAAACCTATCTCCCAAAGAAAAAGTGTCAGGGCCTATAACAAATACCCTATATCTAACTTTGTTTCCCATGATTGTTTGTCGCCCACCTATAGAGCCTTAGCTTTGTCTATTTCTTTTGTGTCTATTCCACAAGATTGGAAGGAAGCTATCAAGGATCCCAAGTGGAAAGGTGCAATGATTGAGGAAATGAAAGCTTTGGCAAAGAATGAGACTTGGGAGCTTGTCTTTTCTCCACCGGAGTCTTGTCTTTTCTCCACCGCAAAAAAAAACTAGTTGACTGCAAATGGGTGTTTACTGTGAAACACAAGGCAGATGGTTCAATAGAAAGATACAAAGCAAGATTAGTAGCAAAAGGGTTTACTCAGACTTATGAAATGGATTATCAAGAGACATTTGCCCCAGTGGCCAAGATAAACACAATTAGAATCTTGTTATCATGTGTAGCCAACCTTGATTGGGAATTACAACAATTCAATATAAAGAATGCATTCCTTCATGGAGACCTAGAAGAAGAGGTGTATATGGAGATTCCACCTACATTTGAGAATGAGAAGACACAAGAAAAGGTGTGCAAACTAAAAAAGGCTTTGTATGGCTTGAAGCAATCTCCTCAAGCATGGTTTGATAGATTTAGTAAAGCTATGATCTCCTTTAAATATCAACAAAGCAATGCTGATCATACCCTATTTATCAGACATAACAAGGGTAAGATTACTCTTCTCATTGTATATGTTGATGATATAGTGGTTACAGGAGATGATAAGGATGAGATGGCTAGTTTAAAGGAACTCCTAGCTCAAGAATTTGAGATCAAAGATCTAGGAAAATTACAATATTTCCTTGGGATTGAAATTGCCAAATCAAAAAAGGGAATCTTTATTTCCCAAAGGAAATATATCCTAAATCTTTTAAAGGAAACCGGTATGTTGAATTGTAAACCAGCTGAATCTCCTATAGAAATTAATCATAAGCTACAAGCTAGGACTAGTGATTCCGTTGATATGGGGAGATATCAAAGGCTCATGGGAAGATTAATTTATCTCTCACACACTATACTAGATATAGCGTATGCTATCAGCCTAGTAAGTCAGTTTATGCATGATCTACATTAGCCTCGCATGGATGCAGTCTTTTGCATTTTGAAGTATCTAAAATCTGCATCAAGAAAAGGTCTACTCTTCTCAAAAAATGGTCATCTTCAAGTAGAAGCCTTCACAGATGCAGACTGGGCTGGATCACTAGATGACAAGAGATCTACTTCAAGTTATTGCACTTTCGTAGGAGGAAACCTTGTCACTTGGAGAAGTAAGAAGCAGAGTGTAGTTGCTCGATCAAGTGCTGAAGCAGAGTACAAAGCCATGGCACAAGGTATTTGTGAGATCATATGGGTGAAGAAGATACTGGAAGAACTAAAAATATCAAGAAATGATAAGTTATCCTTCTCTTGTGATAACAAGGCTACTATGAGTATAGCCCAAAACCCTGTACAACATGATCGAACAAAACATATAGAGATTGATCGACACTTCATTAAAGAAAAGGTAACTGATAGTGTCTTGAGGTTACTCTACATAACATCTGAGGAGCAGCAAGCTGATGTATTCACTAAAGCTCTTAGCAACAGGATATATCATACGTTAGTTTGCAAGTTAGGCATGTGTGATATCTATGCACCAACTTGAGGGGGAGTGTTGACTGAATAATGTGTTAAAAGATTACTTCCTAAATTATAGATTTCTTATTTATTGTATTTTTATTTCTTTCCTAGTTTAGCATTATTCTTATTTCCTAGTTTATCATTATTCTTGTGTATAAATACCTATGTAACCTATGTGTAAATTAAGATTAGAGAAATAAAATATTTTTTCTTTCTCCTAAAATCTTCACAAAGGATATCGATCTCATATAAATCCTCGTCCTTTACTTTCATGAAATCAATCACATGGAAATGAAGGGGAGCAACCAATAACCTTGGGTCAAATGCATCAGCAACAGGCAGAGAAAAGTATCCCTGGAATGTAGATCTATACAAAGGTGTCAAATCGGTAACATAATAGCATTGTTGCTACCAGAAAAGTGGCTTGTTTGCAATTTCAACCTAGAGATACTTATCACTGAAAGGTACCGTGTGTACCTTCCCAATTGTTGGAAACAATTTCCTCCTGAAAGTTAACCAATCACTCGCAGTCACATAGAACTCCAACATTCCTTCAGTCACTAACAAAGTGCTTATTGGCTCAAATATAAGAATGTCAACCTTTTCTGGTAATTCAACTTCTTCAACTTTACCTTTAATGACAGTGATTTGTTTGCCCAATGATGGATTCCCAGCAATAAGCTTTCGAGCATATTCAGCCATTTCAGTTGCTTTGACAGCATAAATATGCTTTGCAACAGCCTAAGCGGCAAATAATGATAAAATACCACTCCCAGCACCAGCGTCACCTATAACTTGATGGGTAAAATCAACATGGTATTCAATGACAGTTGCATAATAGGTCCCAGTTCTCACGTGCTCCTCTAAGCTGCCATTCTTCATATACTCATATGGCAGTCATGATCTGAACATGCTCCAACAAGGAGAAACAAGTATGGTTGATGAATTTCACTCCGGATCTCAAGCTCCCATAGTAATTGCTTAGACTTGTGGTTCTCTGTCACCTGAAGAACTTTAACTGCCACTTTTGCATGATGCGAGGTGTAATAATACAGTTCTATGTGCTCCTCTTCCTAATCTAAGACCTTTAAAAAAAATGAGGATTTGGCTGATACAATCTCTTCCCGAGAAAACATTTGATATTGTCATGTGCGGCCAAGAAATGCAAACTCAAACTTTTCCTTCTCTTTCACATCCCACTGAACTTTTATCTCTGCATTGCTCTTTTGGGATGTCTCTTCTTCCACACATTGATTCACATGTGCAACTCCCCTTCATGCAGCTTCACACTTCATTCTCATGCCTTGCCAGCTTTTGAGTCTCCTCCTCCTTAAGTTGTTTCTCTTTCAATTTTATTGCTTCCTCCAGTCTTCCATCGTTGAAATTATTCAACTTCAGTGAAGCATTGGGTAACAGCAAAGGTGCCTCTATAGGAGCGAGCCCTAGTTGTCTGCCATCAATTTCCTCCTCTGACTGTCGGTGAGTTGACAAACTTCCTCCTCTTCTCATCATGTCCCTGTTCACTTCCCCAGCAATTTCCTTTACTCCATTAAACAAAACAGTTTCTTCAACTTCGTCAAAGACATCGCTGCCAGACAGACCACCATTGTCACTGGAGGTTGATGATGGTTTAGGTTTTTGACTAAATATTTCTCATTTGATGGATGGTTCTCCTTATAATCCAGCCAAAGATCATACACCATCTTATGCATCGACAACAATCACTGCTTGATTCTTGCTGCAGTTTCTGCCATTCCTCCAACTTGTGTCACCATATGTTTAGTTGTTTGATTAAGTCCTCCCATGGTTTCTGACAATTGCAGCACGATGTGGTATGTTCTTTTGTGATAAAATAAACCCACAGATTAGTTCCCTGATACCAATTGATATGTTCCTTAACTCCACAACAATTGATTTCAACACAAAAAACAACAATTCCAGCCAAATAAAGAAGATCTCAAGCAAGTCTAGTCGAAATGAAAGAAAGAGTTCTATTAATTTCAAAGTTGATATTTACAATGAACATCCAAAGTGTCTTCCAACACGTATGAGAAAGTATGTTTAGGTATGAGAATATGCAAGCAGGTATGCAGGATAGTATAGGGCTCAGTGTGTGTATGCGTATATGGTAATGGGTATGTATGTGGGTTTGTGTGTATGAGTGTAGTATGTGTTTATGGTTATGTACGGTAGCTCACATTGTATGTTTGTGCTGAATGTATGCTGATGGTTCAGATGATGGTGGTGAACTGAGTATGTGCAGCGGAGGGGCTGGTTTGTGGGTATGAATGTGGATGGTGGTGAACAGCGTGTAAAAATGGGTATTAAGGTTAAGGTTTCTGAGATGGGTGACAATGTGTATGTAGATGAGGCTGGGTCACAGTAGAGTAGTGAAGGTGAGCAATCTGCTCATCAACTTTCGGTCTTTATCATGAGCAACACTGCTCATATGCTATCTCTCTCTCTAGAGTAACCTGTTTCCCAGTGATGTCCTCTTTTTCCTACCTATTACTATATATATATCCCCTTCTAGACTTTTTGTTAGAACTTACAAAGCCCTTTTAAGCCAACTAGGTCCAATGGCCCACTACACTAATACTCCATAACAGATAAAATAGAAATACTCTAGTAGCATGTTGTATATAACCACCGGCCCTATTAAAACTCCCATAACATCCCCTCTCAAAATAACATCTACTAACATGCACCTAAAGTCATATCAAAATAGAACATAAATTCATAAATGAGACAAATTTAAAGTATGAAACATGAATCGAACAACACACAACAAATAAATGAAAAGCAGCAGCATAGGGTGCATATTAATTTATGTACACAACTCCACGTGAACAATCCTAAGAAAAGCATTATTAACTGCTATGGGGTGTTAGTTTGTTGCACACGTGGCAATGACAAAAATATCATGAGTCTCACCAGCAATTGTGGCAGAACAACGATTTACAGGACGAATTCGGAAAACAGCTTGTGGTTGATAAACTATAGACAGTACCTTCTCCACGGAAACTGCACCACATCAACTGAAAGTTACCAAAACCTTTTTGATTTATCAAAAGAAAAGTTAGCAAAACCATATGCTTTCTATGATCCATAAATACAACATATATAGAAGAAGCAACAGAAATGAGGATTCCCGATATATTCAAATCTTTGACTAACCTTTGTTTTTCTGTAAGTAGACTTCAAGAGGCACAATAAGCTCCTGGTCTGATATATAAAAGGCATATGGCAATTTTTCCTCCTAGTCACATCAAAAGCACAAAGCTTGAGACTTAGTTACCATGATCTTTTCCCTAAGTAACATATCAAAGAAAAATTTTCCTTTTTAAATCCTCCTTTTTTTTTTGCCATATGGAAGGGAAAAAAATCCAAACTTTTTTCAATAATTCAAATTTTTTCCCTTCAATTTTCATTAAATAAAGAAATTAAAAGAAAGGTCAAAAACGGAAAGCTAAAGATACAAGGTCACCCTAAAAAGTGACAGAAAACACTAAAATAAAGCCATAGGAGGATGGTGAAAGGACTATACAAAATACTTAAAAGAAAGCCAAAATCCTACACACCAGGTCCGAGACTGACATCTATTCTTTTTCTTCTTCTTGGCATGCAATATTCTAGAAGTCAACTTGTGAGAGGCACAGCTGGAGACTCTAGACTCATCAGCACTAGACAACTTACTTAAGCTCTAGACCCTATCCAAAGCCAATGTAGTGGCAAACATAGGTGCATTTTGCTTCTGCTTACGATTCAGAAACAAGCTTGTTGGCCTTTGCTTAGACTGGGACTTGGGACTTGAGAAGCAACAGCTAGGGTAGCATTTCCTGTGGAGAAGGAGCCTCAGATGTCTCTGTATTCAAAGCATTAGCCAGAGTCTCAGGAGAGGGAGCCACTTGTGTTTCAGTAGATATAAGGGCAGCAAGCAGAGGCTCTTCTGCCTTCGCTGAACAAGCAATTGAAATATGTCCAAAGAACCCACACTGAAAACAGTTGAGGGCTTTCCACTAGTATTATCTCCACAGTAATCTTTCTGCCACTGATAGTTCAACACATCTGACCTAAATCCTGTTAACAAAATCACCGTTGGCACTCATATTAACACAAGCACGGCTGAATCCCACCCCATCTTGTTAAGTTGTAATGGAATCAACCACCAAAAGATTTCCTAGTCAACTAGCTATGTAATGGCAAATCCCCATTTCCCATTGTTGAAGAATAACGAAACAAACAGTAAAATACCAGAAAGTTTCAAGAACTCATAATTTGACTGTCATTTTCAAATTAAAAGAGAAATGCATTATTCTCATTGCTCGTTATTTTATTTAGACTGAAAATCACACAACGCATGGGCAACCTCTTCAACGTTGGAAGGAAGGCCGTTACCAAGGAAGCATCCTACCAAAGTATGTCTCAACAAACAAGCTCCAAACTCAACTACTCCTGGCAATGGTGCCACCACCGAATCATCCCCATCCAAGACAGGGGATAGAAAAAGAGTTAGCAAGCAACCTCCGATTCAGAGTTGGAGTCAAGTTTGATTTCCTCCATGGAGTCAATCATTTTAGGAGAGAGGTGGAAAGGGCATGGGGTGGAAAAAGGTGGGTGGAGAGGAGGTAAGAGGGTGTCACAAAGGGCAGGAAAAGGTGAAGGAGGGGTGGGATAGTGGAAGGGAAAGGGGATGGTTTTTTAAGGAGAACGATGAAAGGGCATTCTTATAAGACAAAGGAAGAATAAGGCGCACACATTATGTTGCAAACCACACAAACAGTAAACCCCCGTGCCACCAAATGATGAGTCATTCATGGTGCCAAACTTGCAAGACCCAAGACACCCTCCTCAACCATGACGAAGAGGGGTAAACTCGCAAAGGGGGTCTCGCCCTAGAGGAGGAGGTGGCCATGGACAGAGAAACTTAGTCAAAGGGCCAGTGGCATGAGTAGACGTGCTAGAGCATGTTGCCCAATGGTAACCCTAGTTAACAAGATGATCACAAAAGAGCAAAGAGGAAGGAAAATGCAAGCAAGGAAGACAATCAGTTAGGGACACCCCTGAACATCAACATCAGCAGCAACTAGCAAAGGAGAGGCCAGCTAGGTGGCGATCAGTGAGAGACAAGACCACAGGGGAGAAGAAGAACAAAATCCTAGAAGCTGACCAGAGAACCACAAACAAGCAGAGAACACCTGAGAGAGAGAAAGAGAAAACACCAGCAGGGAGACGACCAGCAAGAGACACACCAGACTAGGAAAAAAAAAAAATCTTGGACCACAGCACTGGCAGTGATTAGGCCGTCCACTCTGAACTTAAATGCATACCAGAGATCCTATAGTACCTACCTCTCTGCATTTTGTACGTTTGCATTATTCTTAGTCACGCATTGTACATCAGTAAGAATTTAAACAGTATAGTACCAAAGGCACTACAGACCAATCAAACTGTCGAATTTCTTTAATCCATAACAGCAATAAAGCTCGGGCCTTTCAGTTCTAGGTAAGCCAAATGATTCATTTACCTAATTCTTCCATTCGAATCAGAATTCAATTCATTGATCCATAAATCATGTCATTTAGAACAACATAAATCAATATTGGTCATCAAGCGCTGCGATGAAAAAATTAAGACTCGCTTTCCACAAGCAGCTCAAAAAAAAAAGAAAGAAAAAAGAGCTTCGAACTTTTCATGTCATCTAATTATTTATGCTAAAAGACAATTGCTTTTCCGTAATCCGAGTGCCTCGCAAGCCAAAAGACAATAAAAAATCAATTGTTTTTTTCCCTATTTTAGCATAACTTTTGAGAAAACATCGGTATCAATATGTTCATATATATACTAAAACACGTCTTTAAACAATGAGACAAATGCATACGTACATTGTTGAGGAGTTTATTGACCATCTGTTGAAGATGTTGCGGACCGATGTTTTGAGGAAGATACATTGGAGCACCTAATGGTGTTCCTTCTGAATCAGTTAATTGGCACATCACGTTGTTTATGTCTCTACGATCCGTCTCGATTTCCATCGCTAGACGTTCAAGATTGAATGCTTTGTTGCGTGTGTGAAGTACGTAAGGAGGAGGAAGAAGGGGAGGAGGAGTTAGGGTTTAGGGTTTTAGGAGGTATGATGGCTTTTGTTAGCGTGGCGGCCTCATCATCAAAACCAGGGTTTCATGTGAGTTTTTCCTTTGAGGTAAATTTCTTTTTCAGAAACGGTTCCGGAAAAATAATAATACCATTGCAAATTACAATTTTTATATATAATAAAAATCACATATTAAATATATAATTTATAATTTTAAATCATATATTTAACATATAATTATATTAAAAAAACACAATAAAAATCTATAATTTTATAATAACATTTGAGGAATTATTTTTCTTATAACCATTTTCTAAAAAAAAAAAAAAGTTTATCTCGAAAGCACAAACTCATATATTTCTCATCAAAACATGTAAAAAGAAAGAAAATTAATATGTTGCTTGCATAATATTTAATATAATATATTTTATATAATTGATACCATAAGTCAATATGCAACTATATTGATTTTGTTTCTTTTACGTATTTAAAATTAATGTAGTCGATCTTGCATTTTATATGTCTTAACTACGTATAATTTTATCTTGTATCATCATGTATCTAATATGAGATATTAAATAGTGTTTACATACTTAAACTGAATATATGTAGTTTATGTTCACATCATATATTATTATTCAATTTATAATATCAATTATCCAATATTTACGTATATGTGATGCAGGTGTAACGTTTTGCTAATTCCCATATGATTGTTATTTGTTAAGCCATAGCTATTTTCAATTTGAGGAATAATAACTGATCCAATGTAAATTTTTGTCCATTTATCCTTTTGAATCAAAGTATATAATAATACTTTAGTAGTATCTTATTTATAACTGTTAAATGTCTGGTGTTTATCTATATGAAATCCATAGTCATGCTACTGGATATTGGATCTTTATATTATTCATGTTAATTTTAAATTTCATATTTGGAAAAATTATCATTTTTATATCTTATTATAATTGTAATAAGAATTGTGATTAAAAAAAGAGAATTGGGAAGTAAAATTCATATACTTTTAGAATAAGAGATATAAAACACATTTAATTTATTGGTAAAATAAAACTTTTTAAGACTAAATAAAGCAAATAGTCAATCCTTCCCATAAAATTATTATGGTGCTTGCATAATATTTAGTATATTTTATACATTTGATATTATCAATTAATATCCAAATATATAAATTATAAAATTTGTGCATATTTAAAATTAATATAATCAAATCATATTTTAAATATTGTAACAATATATAATTTTCTCTTTACCAAATTATATATTATTATATATTTAACCTAAATTCTAAGTAATATATCTATATATCTTCTATATTATTTAAGTCGCATCATATTAGTTTCTTATATCTTTAATTACATCATATTTTAGTTCTACTATGATAAAGAGATATACAAAATATTTGCCTAATACCGCCTACTAGCAAAGGAAACTACCAAACTCCACTAAGATATTAACCCTTAACCTCGCACTTTCTTCTATTTAACTTACTTTGCCACCTATCTTTGAAAATGGAATCCACTTCCACCCTTTAGTAATTGTTTTCATATTTCAAATTTGAAAATTTTCAAAGTTTTTAGATAAAAATTGTCAAACAATTTTGTTTTCTATTCATAAGTTATTATATATATATATAATATGATTCAACTACACAATTAATTACAACTTTACTTTAAGCACTTGCAATGTGGTGTACTATTTGCTAATATATATAAAATAAACTAGATATTCAAATTGTTTTCAACTCATATTATATTAAATATATAATATTTATTATTTGATATTTATGTAGTTTTGAGATTTTTGATGCTATGGTACTTTAGCAAGAAAGTTAGTATTTTTATGAGTATCTTATTTCTAGCTATTTAAAATAAGAGAAAAACAAAAACATATTTGTTATTCAATGTTTATCTATTTTTCTATTTAATTCTTTTCAACGATTTTTTTATTTGAGTTATTAACATTTTTGAAATTTTACATGAAAGTCTAGTTTAGGAACTTAAGGGGGGGAAGACGGTGAATTAAGTTTAATCGCATTTTTTTTTAATTCAACAATTTTAAGTACAAAAAATCTAATGAATGAATAAAACAATAACTAAAGTGCTAGAAATAAAAGAGATAAAGGAATTAAAAGATTAAACTCGAATTTAACATAAAGTTTAAATTGCACTTTATTTTCTATGATCACACAATGCCTCCAATTCAAGACTTCATGTAAACTTTTATTAATCACTTCAAAACATAGCTCATGAGTCAAATAGACCAAGTTTACAATACATAGTCACAAGCGTAGTACACCTTAAAAGATTGCAAATAATAGCTCATTATTACACTACACAACTCTCACATGTTTATAGATTTAAGAACAAGAGACTCATAAAATAATGGAGAAGATGATAAGATGAAAGATTACAATTGAAGCTTTATTAATTGTATAACGCCTTGAAACCCAGGCCGCACTATTACCTACCACATGTCCTTATCTCATAAGAACACGTTAAGACTCTAAATCAACTCTGATATATTTTAACATGTAACTCCTATATAAAGGCATTTCATATATCTCCAAAATTCGAATAATAACTTAAACCATATCAAACATCTAATACAGCGGGAGTCTTTAAACACCAAAATAATATTCTCAAAACATACTGTATATTACAGTTAAATAACATAAATCTCCCAAAACTTAATCATCATAATAATAATGATAATCTTCGTCTTCCTCTCTTTATGGTTGATCTAAACCTAAGTCATCTTCTAGGTTCTCACTTCTCTCAACACCTGCATCTAAAAATGTTCCCCGAATGGTGAGCTAATACCTAATACATATAACACAAACACACACACATGAACAAACATGAACAAGTGTCACACACATTATGCAGTACTTAAATATAGACAATTATTTCATATGACAATTTATGTTTACAAGCAACAACATGATACTTATGACCCCATTAACAAACTTAACACACTAAAACATAATTTGGTGATGGAAACTGCCACTAAGGGCCCCATTGATCCACGCAAAAAGAGATATAAAATGAGCGTGAATAAATACCGGCAAGTGTACCGGATCGGATCAAGTAATATAGTGAGAGAAGAATGTCGAACCACGAAGATTGATTAAGTAATAGATCTATATAAATTTCTACTATTATTTAGATAATGATGTTTGATGAGAATTGAATGAATTATACTAAATACTCAAAAAGAGAATTGTGTTTGCAAAATGATGAATTGATGGTAGAAAATAGAATCCACCCTATTTCTACTAATCATATTGCCTTCATGTTATAATAACTCATAGCTATATGGATTTTCATAAGAAATTAACAAAACCTTAATCCTTTATCAAGTTGTAAAGTAATGTTACCCCAATTTAATTTAATAGCTCCCGCTAATTAAAATCAAATGAGGATTCTAATTCACAATCATAAATTTCCCAATTATATGATTGCTTAATATCTTTAAAATAATTTCTCTTAATCCCTTAGTGAAAAATTTAATAAAAATATTGCATGAAACACTTAGGTTAATTTCTAATAAAATTCAATAACGCTGCTTCCACATGAATTATTAAATCTTACTTAGGAATTCCTGATAAAACCTAAATTTCTCTTTCGAGTCATTCACATTCCTATGTATTGATTTCAATTACAAAATACAATTCGTAGCAGGACTTCTTATATGAAAATTCCGTATATCTATATGTCCTATAACATGAATACAATGATCATTTTAGTTTGAATTATGGCTTCATCATGTTTCCCACAAGGATGATTTAGAACATTATAGTATGAATTGCATAAAAACAATTGAAATAAATAGGTGCAATGGAATTCATATTGAACAACAAGAATAAACTAATAAATGGCATAAAAGAAAATAAAGTAAATGAAACAATTGCTATAATCTTCAAGAGTTTGTAGAACTTCAATCTTCCAAAATGATTCCTCGAATTCTTCAATTGAAAGCAAACTTAAGCAAAATAACATTCTTTCTTCAAACTAAAATTTGGAATAACATGAAATGTAAAAGAATTAAAGAGAATATAAAATCCTAAAGTTCCTAAGGGAATTATAATGATTCAAAAGAAAGACAAATGATGCTAAAACAAAGAAGAAAAACAAAGGATGCTAAACAAAAGGGATGCTTCCAAGGTTCACACAAGGGGCCTATTTATAGATCCAAAGAGGAGGAGGATAAGGTTGATCTGATGAGGAGTTGAGTCAGCAAATTAATTAAGATACGATTTTGGAGAGATTTTCGCAATGGATATCCGGGGAGCAATGTAGGCCGGCTGTGCAATCCTCCGCCCGCTTCTTCAATTTTGTGAAAAAACTCCTCCAATTAACTTGTAATTTACTTTTGGGTCCTCAAAACCTAAATTTTCACAATAAACACCATTAAATATCATTTCTTTATTTTTTCTTATAATATTGAAATAAATTTAATATAAATCCAAAAGAAAATATAAGTATAATGTGATCTTATCACCCATACATATGATCCCTTAATTCTTAAACTTGGTGATGAGAACTGTTAATATAGGCCCTACACTCATGTACACTTAATCCTCTTAATCCTGGTGATGGGAATTGCCACTACGGGCCCCACATCCATGTATACTTAAACCACTTAATCCTGGTGATGAGACCTGCCACTACAGGCCCCACACCTATGTCCACTTAATCATCTTAAACCGACATTCAACCTAGGTCATTTACTACAACTTTACTAGGGACAACGTCACACAAAAATCATTGGGTTGCTCCCTAAGGATCTACCGCTACGGGCCCCTATGCCGAGTCAAGCACATACAACATATAACTTAAACACTTAAGTCGAATTATTCATCTTAACCAATTTCAACACACATACTAACTTAAATAAACATAGAACAACACACAAGTTACACATACCTTGAATCCTAGCCTTAAGCACTTCTTAGTCTTAGACTTAATCTAAATGGAAATCCGTTCAAATCAACAAGCTCTTTTTAGTACTTAATCTAAGATCAATATTAATTCTTAACTTTCTTAATCCTATTCATTTAATTTCTCTAAGACCTTACTAGCTATATAGGTTGCGTGAAAATTAGTTTAATTTGAAGTTAAATAAATATATAATTATGTTATACTTTATTCAATACGGCCACGTTAAGGATCGTGCTGCTCAACATGGGCTGGAGCATGATTGTATTAAGAGGCCATGTATCTCTCGGTGTAACTTTCATACTCAACACGGTCTAAACATGACCATGTTGGGAGGCTATGTTACCCTTAACATGGTCAAAACACGACCATGTTAGGAGGTTATGTATCTTTTGAATTCAACACAGTCAAAACACGACCATGTTGAGAGGTCGTGTACCCCTCGGTAAATTCAACAAACCCTAATTTCTTTACTTTAAGTTCTCCTAAACTCATTTCTCTTTATTCTTAAGCTTAATTAAATCTCTAAAATACGTAAATGCATCTAAATTATAAGGATTTTCTCACTTACATCAAAATTACTCAAGTCATATCCTTAAGCCGTTGATTCCCGTTCTCCTATCATCCTTTCTCAAACTTCGAGTTCCATATAAACAAAGTGATGTAACTATATCAGATTACACATTCTCCACGAAAATTCTTGTATAAAAACCCTTACCTCTTGTACTTGGAATTAGGTCGCATCGTCTCCTTTCGTCGTCTTAGGGTTTATTTAGAGAGCGTCTGTCCTTTGTGGATTTCTGTTTCATTACTCAAAATGACATAGGAGGCTCTCTAGGTTAATTTTGAGTATTTATACTCTTTATGTGAAATGTCCAAATTGCCCCTCGAATTTTATAAAATTCCCATCCCCGTCCTTAACTCTTTGTGATAATATATATATTAAATAAATCAATAAATAAAATTTTCAGGTATTACATTCTCCTTCCCTTACAAAAACTTTCGTCCTCGAAAGTACCTAATTTTGGAAGAGTTATGGATACTTCATTATCATTTCTTCTTCCAGCTCCCACATTGCTTCCCTTCTGTTTGATTTGTCAATTGCACTTTAACATAAGGGATCGTTTTCTGTCATAGTACCTGTTCTTTAGTGTCTAGAATCCTAATTGGCCTTTCCAAAGACGTTAAATTTAACTGTACATTTAGTGGTTCCAAAGTTACTATCTAATATAGGTTGGGTACATATTTCCTCAGCATGGATACATGAAATACATCATATACCCTAACCAAATTCCATGGAAGAGCTAACCTATAAGCTACTGTGCCTATTCTTTCCAAGATCTCAAACAAGCTTATATACCTTAAGTTTAGCTTTCCCCTCAACCTGAATCTGATGACTCCCTTTGTTGGAGAAATCTTCAATAATACCTTACCTCTCACTTGAAATTCTAAAGGGCTTCTTCTCTTGTATGCATAGCTCTTTTGTCGAGACTAGGTTGTCTGTATTTTCTACTTGATTAGTTTCACTTTATCTACCACTTCTTGTACTAACTCCAACCCCATCATTTGTCTTTCTCCCACTCCATCTCAATGTAGTGAGGATCTACACCTTCTTCCATAAAGAGCTTCATATGGTGCCATTTGGATAGTTGTCTGGTAATTGTTATTATAGGCAAACTCCACTAAAGGTATATGCTCATTCCAATTTCCTCCAAAATTTAATGCATATGCCCTAAGCAAATCCTCCAATATTTGTATAGTCCTTTCAAACTGACCATCTATCTATGGGTGGAATGTTATACTAAATTACAATTTGGCGCGTAATGCTTTGTGTAAGCTGTTCCAAAATCTATTCACAAATCTTGTGTCTCTATTAGAAGTGACTTTCACTAGCACCCCATGCAGTTTGACTATTTCTTATATGTATATCTAAGCCAATTTCTCCAATTTGTATCATACTCTGATAGGTATAAAATGAGCAAACTTAGTCAATCTGTCCACTATAACCAACACCGTATCCTACTTCTCCTTAGTGTTTGAGAGGGTTGTAACAAAGTCCATTGTCACATGCTCTCATTTCTACTCCAGTACTAAAAGAGGCCGTAATTCTCCAGCTAATCTCTGATGTTCTATTTTGATCTATTGGCATTTGAGGCATCTAACTACATATTCTGCTATTTCTCTCTTCATGTTTCTCTACCAATAACAACTCTTTACGTCCTTGTACATTTTGATACTTTCAGGATGTATTGTATAGGCAGAGTGATGTGCCTATTTCATTATCTCTCTCTTCAATTCTACATTCTTTAGCACACATAGTTTCGTTTTGTACTTTAAGTTCCCTTTTGTATCTAGGTTGAATTCTGGTGCCTTACCTTGTTCCATTCTACTCTTGATCTCTTGTATGTTCTTATCTTCTATTTGACCAACTTTAATTATATCCATTATGGTTGGTTGAATATTTAAGGTAGCCATTTTTGCTCTCACTTCTCATGTTAAAACTTCTAGCTCTAATTTGCGTATGTCTTCTAATAACTCCTTCTATGAAGTGAGGAGAGTAGCTACATTGCCCTGTTTCTTTCTGCTAATGGCATCTGCCACCAGATTGGCTTTTCTTATATGGTATTGTATTTCCAAGTCTTAATCTTTAATTAACTCTAACCATCTCATTTGTCTCATATTTAGCTCTTTTTACGTAAATATGTACTTCTGGTTTCTATGGTCAATGAAGATTTTGCACTTTTCTCTATATAAGTAATGTCTTCATAGCTTCAAAGCTAGCACTACAACTACCAATTCTGAGTAATGAGTTGGGTAATTCTTTTCATATGGCTTCAATTGTCGAGAAGTATAAGCTATTACTTAACTACCTTTCATCAATACACACCAACCCTTGGACTGAGGCATCACTATATACTATAAACTCTTCTCCACTCTTGGGCAAAGTCAAAATTGGCTCCGACAATGGTTTCTCTTTGAGCATGTGAAAGTTGGCTTTACATCCGTCATCCCATTCGAATTTCATATTCTTCTTTGTCAATCTAATGGGAGGAGTTACTATTTTAGAAAACCCTTATACAAATCTCCTGTAGTAGCTTGCTAGACCTAGGAAGCTTCTTACCTCTATAACTATTTTTTATCTATGCCAGTCTACTATCGCTCTCACTTTTTCTAGATCCATAAATATCCTATCCTTGTTAATCACATGACCTAAGAAGACTACTTGTTCTAGCTAAAATTCACATTTACTGAATTTGGCATATAACTTCTGATAAATCTATTTTAACTCTTATAATTGGAGATGATTAAGTCAATTTTTGAGATAATTGGGAGTGAAAATATAAGATTATGATGCTTAATTGATTTATATTTCATGTTCAGGTGTGGAAAAGGAGGATTTGATGAAAAGTATTTAAATTCAAGATAAATTGGAGATAAAAGCAAGTAAAAAGGGAATGCTTTGAAGTTAAAGGAAGTCACAAGGTTTTACAAACGGCCGTGTGAAGGAATCAGGAGATTACACGGTTCGGATACACGCCCGTGTATCCGACCGTGTATCAGCGTGGAAGAAGAGTTTTCAGGACAGACTAGTACACGGTTGGAATACACACCCGTGTAATTAACCGTATATGAAGAACAAAGAAGACAGAGGAATACACGGCTATTACAAACGGTCGTGTGAGATATACACGCCCAGAGTTCACTGATTTAGAGAGATACACGGTTTATCTACACGCCCGTGTAGTATGACCGTGTGTCTATCGAAGGAAAGATATCTTCAAATCGATTTTAAATCTTTCATCCATATTTGAAGGATATCTCTTACACGCCAGAGAGGAAGCTACCCTAGGTATAAATAGTCGTCTTGAGAGAGAGAAAATCCAAAAAAAAAAAAAGGAGAGGAAGGAGAGTTTCAAAAGAGGAGGCCAAGAGGCCGAAAGGCCGAGGAGGCCGAGGAGACCAAAGGGACAGAAAAGAAAAGATGAAAGGATGAGAAAGGAAGAAGACGACACTGAAGGACTCATGCACAGGGGTTTTCTCTTTCGTTTTTTCATTCTATTTCATTGAGTTATATCTTGAAAATCCTTAGTGGCTAGTTGTTTCATTCCCAAACCTTATGAATTCTAATTGTCATGTAATATGGGATTGATTGCATAGTTAATGAATATTGGAATTCTCTGAATTTATTCATGTTGTTCGTGTAGTGTTGCTAATTTGATGTATGGCCAACATTGAGTTTGCATTGATTTCTTAGAAGATGATTGGGAAATCTCTTGTTTGAATAGATCTTACATGAATAAAGGAATTCGTATGTAATCTAGGGATAGAGAACGTGAATTTTCTGTATTAGGTTAAATTAGATAATTTGATCTAATTGAGGGTTCAAGAGTGTTAATGCAATTCTAATTGATTTTGATAGAAGAGGGATCTTTATCAAAGCGATTAGGGTTAGGAGCTAATGATTCTGGGAAGAACATTAGCTTAGTGTTAGATACTCCGCGGTTTAGAGATAACCATTGCTTGTTAACTAGTTTATTGAAAGGGCAAAGTTACATGACAATTAGAGGAGTAGTAAGGGTAGGGTATATTCTTAGTTATCAGATTAATAATCAAGTTATAGTATTATTTTTAATTGCTAAATGTTTTGTTAAGTATTCTTAATTTAATCTGAAACCTCTCGAATTTGTGCGGTTAGATAGTTGGTTTAGAGTTAGTATTAGTACTTGCTGATCCTTGAGGAGACGATACCTGAACTCAACTCTATACTATTATAATCGATAGGTGCACTTGCTTACTCGATCGTAACAGAGAGTCATAGAAAGGGATTTTTAATTTGAGTGATTGCGATCATAATCAACAACTTCTCATATTGTAACCTGCCTAATACTAGTCTCAAGTGTTCTTCATGCTCCTCAGTGCTTTTAGAGTATATCAGGACATCATCTATAAAGACGATTACAAACTTATCCAGGAAATCTCTGAATACTCTATTCATTAAATCCATGAATGCAATTGGTGCATTTGTTAATTGAAAAGGCATTACCAGGATTTTGTAGTACCCATATCTAGTCTTAAACGTTGTTTTCTGGATGTCTCCTTCTTTGATTCCTAGTTGATGGTAGCCTGATCTCAGGTCTACTTTGGAGAACACCTGAGCTCCTTGTAACTGGTCACACAGGTCATCTATCCTAGGAAGAGGATATTTGTTTTTTATTGTAACCTTATTTAACTCCCTATAGTTTATACAAAGTATCATGCTTCCAACCTTTATCTTCACAAACAGAATTGGTGGACCTCAAGGAGAGACACTAGGTTTTATAAAACCATTATCTTGTAGCTCCTATAATTGTTTTCTTAATTCTTCCAATTCCACTAGTGACATCTTGTAGATTGGTTTTTATATGAGTACTATACCTTATACCAAGTCGATGTTGAATTATATTTCCATAGCTAGGGGTAAACTATGAAGATTTTCTAGAAACACATTAGGAAATTCCCTCACTATCAATACTCCTTCCATCTTAACTTCTTCACTGACTTCAACAGATATAGTTACCAGTACACTTTTTCCCCCCACATCTCATAAGTAAGTAATCTAGTAGGTCTCTGCACTTTTAGCTTATATTTAAAATATCAACCCCTCGATATATTAAACTGCACTACCATATTGTGACAGTTAATGGTTGCATGATAATTTGATAACTAGTTGACACCCAATATAATGTTAAACTCTATCATTTCCAATACTAGGAGGTTTGCTAGCATTACAGTACCATGTATTTCTATTTTCACTCCTCTACATATCCTAATTATTCTTCCTCTTACTCCCAAAGGAGTACTAACAGCAAGGCAGTTATTCATGTTTTCAACATTCAATGCACATGCACAAATAAAATTATCAAATAAATAGGACATAGACGCACCGATATTGAATAGCACATATGCATTGTAGGATTGTACAGGAAGCATACCTGCAATGTTGTCCACATCTAGAATATCCTGGTGCTACTGTTGTTGAATGGCAAATACTCTAGTAGGAACTCTTTGTTTAAGACCTCCTGCCTGTGGTCTATTTCCTTGTCCTTTCACTAGAGGTCTAGTTGCCTGTTGAATTGGCCCTATTTGATTTCTGATTTGTCCCTGAGGATAGTTGACTATCTTATGTCCCCTTTGGTTGCATATATGATAGAAGATTAGGGGAACTGACTTTTTAGTGCAATGTTTACTAATGTGCCCAGCTTTTCCACAAGAGAAACATACCTCATCTGGCCATTTGCACTCTCTTAACTCATGAAGTTTGTAACATCTTGGACATTTAACATTTGGGCTTGTTGCAATGAGTGCCAAAGGCACTTGTCTGATCTGGAGAAGAGGGGCTACATCTCTTAGTGTTATGCTTTGTAGCGAGTGATGTCTTTTACCCCTGTCTTGCCCTATTCACTAGAAGCAGGTCTTTTTCCCAAAGCTATTGCTGTTTTGTGGCTCCTTTGTTCTTCTATGATCTTCTTATTTTACTTGAGATACTTCACTTTGTCAACCATTTTAGCATATGTATTTGGCTGAAACGCCCCTACTGCAAGTTGTAGGTCCAATTCTAATCCTCTTAAGAACTTTTTGGCTCAAGACTTATCGTCATTACATACATTTTTGGGAAGGAACTAAATGAGGCTATTCAGCTCCACCTCATACTCTTCAACTATTCGGTTCTCCTATTCACAATTGTAGTATTCATTCTCCATTCTATCTCTAGAGTTGTTGGGGAAGTATCTCTGATAAAATAGCTCCTTAAATACCACCCTATTCATGCATTCCCTTGCAAGTCTAGGAACTAAAGCCCACCATTTTGCTGTAGTTCTCTTCAGCATAAATGCAGCATAATTTACCTTCCTATCTTTTGGCATCTGGAAGGTAACAAATGTTTTCTCAATTTTCTATACCTAATCTTCAGCTTCGATTGGGTCATTCACTCTAGGGTTAAACTCTTTAGCCACTCTTATGAACCTATCAAAGCAAATGGTTTTGTTAGCATTCTTATGTTGTGGGACATTAGGGGCTCGGTGTTATTGTGCTAGTAGTTCCACCAGGTGATTCATAGTATACAGTAGCTGAACTATCCCTTCAGCCATTTAACCTCTTTCCCCTTGTGGCTACGAGTTATGAACTTTCTTCTTATTGGAGTTATCACGTATATCACCCCTTTCGACTCTTGATCCGGTAATTCTTCTTAGAGGCATTTTGTTTAAGAAGATACAACTAGATCTACTTGAGTTAATATCAGTCATGGTCAGTTTTATAATGTGCAAGTATATACGCATATACCATTACATATGAATCTACTCACATATATAACTTAGCAGTTAAAATAATACAGGTAAAGTAATAATAAAAGAAAATAATTACATAACTAAGTTTACATCCCATATTTTACCCACTCTCTTCATGTCACACTATCTTACAGATCCAATACTTAACTTCTCTAAAGATCATATCTTAAGCTCTATTGTTTAAAACTTATGTCATTGATCATTTTCTTAGTTCTAAGGATCCTTACTTAAGCTCTTTAGGATCAATAACCTATACTCTAGAAATCAAAACTTAGGTCATAAGGATCATGAACCTATTCTCTATAGATTCAAACTTAAGGTTCAAAAGATTATAAACCTAAAGCTCTAACACCACTTAAGCTGTAACACCCTGAAACCTGGGCCACACTATTGTCCACCACGTGTCCTTATCTCACAAGAACACGTTAAGGCTCTGAATCAACTCTGATACGCTTTAACCTGTAACTCCTATATAAAGGCATTTCTTATATCCCCAAAATTCAAATAATAACTTAAACTATATCAAACATCTAATGCAATGGAAGTTTTTAAACACCAAAATAATATTCTTAAAATATACTATCTATTACAGTTAAATAACATAAATCTCCCAAAACTTAGTCACCATAATAATAAGGATAATCTCTGTCTTCCTCTCTCTATGGCTCACCTAAACACAAGTAATCTTCTAGGTTTTCATCTCCCTTAACACCTGCATCTAAAAATGTTCTTCGAAGGGTGAGCTAATGCCCAGTACGTATAACACAAACATACACGCATGAACAAACATGAACAAGTGTCACACATGTTATGTAGTACTTAAACATAGACAACCATTTGATATGACTATTTATGTCCATAAGCAGTAACCGGGTACTCATGACCCCTTTAACACACTGGAACATGATTTGGTGATAAGAATTGCCACTATGGGCTCCACACCTATGTCCACTTAATTATCTCAAACTGACATTCAACCCAGATCATTTCTAAGTACGATTCCACTAAGGATAACATTACACAAGGGTCATAAGGGTGCTCCTTAGGGATCTACCGCTACAGGCCCCTAGGCCAAGCCAAGCACATATAACTTAAACACTTAAGCTAAATTATTCATCTTAACCAATTTCAACACACATACTAACTTAAACAAATATAGAACAACACGCAAGTTACACGTACCTTGAATCCTAGCTTTAAGCATTTCGCAGTCTTTGACTTAATCTAAATGGAAATCTATACAAATCAACAAGCTCTTTTTAGTACTTAATCTAAGATCACTATTAATTCTTAACTTTCTTAATCATATTCATTTAATTTCTTTAAGGCTTTACTAGTTATCTAGGTTGCGTGGAAATTAATTTAATTTGAAGTTAAATAAATATATAATTAAGTTATACTTTATTCAACAAGGTCATGTTGGGGACTATGTTGCTTAACATGGGCTGGAGCATTATCGTGTTAAGAGGCCATGTATTTCTCGGTGCAACTTTCACACTCAAAACAGTCTAAACATGACTGTGTTGGGAGGCTGTGTTATCTTTAACTCAACACGGTCAAAACACGATGGCATTAGGAGGCGGTGTATCTTTCGAATTCAATACGGTCGAAACATGACCGTATTGGGAGGCCATGTACCCCTTGGCAACTTCCACGAACCTTAATTCATTTACTTTAAATTCTCCTAAACTCGTTTCTCTTTATTCCTAGGCTTAATTAAATCTCTAAAATATCTAAATGCATCTAAGTTACAAGGATTTTCACACTTACATCAAAATTACACAAGTTGTATTCTTGAGTCGTTGATTCCCATTCTCCTATCTCCTTTTCTCAAACTTTGAGTTCTATATGAACAAAGCAATGTAACTATATCATATTACACATTCTCTACGGAAATTCTTATATAAAAACCCTTACCTCTCGTGCTTGGAATTGAGTTGCACCGTCTCCCTTTGTCGTCTTAGGGTTTATTCAGAGAGCGTCTATCCTTTGTGGATTTTTGTTTCATTGCTCAAAATGACAAAGGAGGCTCTCTAGGTTAATTTGGAGTATTTATACTCTTTGTGTGAAATGTCCAAATTGCCTCTCAAATTTTATAAAATTCTTATCATCGTCCTTAACTCTTTGTGATAATATATATATATATATTAAATAAATCAATAAATAAAATTTTCAGGTATTGTAAATCGTCTTCAACTGTCTTTAGACTTGTATTTATACCCCCTCAAACAAATTTGGTCATTGCCCCTTTTCTCTCTTCGTTTAATGTAACTGCAAAATTGCAACAGTTAGTTTTATACACTAGCTAGTCGGAAAGGATGCTTCCCCCATTCAAATGGGTACCCTTGGAATTTCAACTAGTCAGATGACTTCCTTACCCATCTAAATGGCTCTTCACATAACTTTGTAGATTTCAATTCTTTTAAGTTAGGGTTTAAGTTTTAACACACCCACTGGAATGGTACTCTTACTCATTTGAATTGGATTCTTTAAACACACAAGAAACAACACAATAAAATCCTTTTGCACAATGACCTCAATATGTTTCAAATACACAAAATACAAATATCTTTAACATGTAAAAGGATTTTGAGCCAATTTATGTGCTTTGCTTGTTTGATTACTTAGTTTTGTCTCGTTAAAATAACTTAAACACTTTTAATTCAACATTACAAAACTAGACATGTATCAATCCCATTAAATTTTTCCATATCCCTTAACATGTGCCAACTTGTAAATAGTTCACAATAAAAGTGATAACTAGTGACCTATCACTAGAGGTAAGTCATGCCACCCTCTAATAGGTCTCCACCACTATCATAATTAAGTGTATGTCGATTTATAATTGTAGCTAATAATCATATTAAACGAAAATGGACTTAAATTGGTTAGCCAGGGCTTAAGTGATTTCTTTATTTTTGTCTTTTAGTCTTTTCTTTTTTTATTATTACTGTTCATTATTGTCTTATTTAATTAAATATTTTAATAATATTGTTTTGTCAAATTCATTATTGTGTATCAAATAAGAAGTTGGTGTGCATCGAAGATGGGTGAAAATTTTGATGAAGTTGATGAAAGTCAATTTTATAAAAGCATAAAAGTTGAAAACTCAAATAAAATAAATATAACATTAAGTATTCAAATAGAAAAGTAGATAAATATTAAGAGTTAAATATGTATGTTAAAACCTCTTAACAAAAATTTTGATGATAACAAAAGAGGTCATATTATTTCAAACATTTTTATTTAAGTATCCAATGTACGTAGGAAATAGTTTTTCAAATATCAAATGAATAAATATTTATTAGAAGTTCAATTATTAAAGGACACTAGTTTTATGCCCGAGGAATGCCTAATTTCTTAAAAATATCTTAAACTACAAACTAATGAAAGATGAAATCGTAATACTTATATAAGTCCACTATGCCATATCAATTTATATATAAAGTCTTGTACTTTATATAGATTTCAATTTAATATATATATATATATATATATTATTAAAAATAAATTTACTTAAATAATCATCACAATTAACATATTAAAAATGTATGCTCGCAGTATTACTTTAAATATTGCATAATGAATAGTGTTATTTCATTTTAAATACTAATTTTATAATGGTCTTTCTACATTAATAAATAAAATGATATGTTATTTAGAAGAGTTACTACTCTTTATATCAAGTCATGTATGAATTGTGGCTCTTTCCACCTTTATATAACGGTATATATAGGTGAACAAAAATGTTAATGACTAAAAGACATGAGTAATGGAAAGTTTGGTAAAAGTGAAAAAATTATAAGAAATTAAAAGATATTATTAATAAAAAATAAAAATGACAAAATATTATAAAAGATCTTCATAATCAATATTTTAAAGTTATATGTTCACAATTGTTGTGAAAATTATGTGAGTACTATTGTTAATTATGTAAAAATACATCAAGTCTTAGTTTCATGTGATTGTCAATAATATTTTCTATAATTATATGAAATGTTATACCATCTTGAAAGAGTTACGATTCTTTAAATTACATAATTATAACATGCTAGGAAGGATATGGTATAGTTTTTGCCAAATCATGCAAATGTAGCAATCATATTTGTATAAAGAACATGTCCTTTAGATACATGTTTAAAGTAAAATGGTTTTTAATAGTTCAAGATAACATATAGTCATAAGGTTTCATAAATGAAAACTTAAATATTAGTAAAATTTATAAATGATAAAAAGATGTATACAAAAGATGTAAAATTTAAAAATAACAAAAACTTTTTAAAAAATATATATAGAAGATGAAAAAACAAATGGTTACTTTTGAAAAAATTTATAATGACCATAGATATTTTCAGACACTAAATGAATAAAGTGATAGTTAGGCTAAAAAAGTGCAAATGCCTAAAATACCTAACTTAACTTGATATTGTAAATAAAATTTTTCATATATGGCAATGATACAAAACAATATATATAACATGTTACCCTAAAGAAGCGTTATTTCCACTCTTACAAGACTCCCTGAAAGTTCCTTAGTAACTATTAAAGAGGGTGTCCTCCTATCTATTAAAACAAGACAAATCACATAGTTTAGACAATTTTATCTATTTAAATAGTAAAGGGTAAATTACGCATAGTACTTCTAAAAATTTTTAAACTTGTACAAACTCCTATTTTTTTTCAAAAATCAGCACTTAGCATCCCTAAAACAAGTGTGGGCTCCATTTTCTTTATTGAATAGATTATACCATGTAAAGTGAGTGGAAATAGATGATTACTAGGAGATTTATTTGTATATTTAATTAAGTTAACTAAAATTAAAATAAATAACAAAAAGAAGTAGAAAATGAAAAAAAAAAAAGAAAAGGTAGAAAATATATTTAAAAAATGCAAGAAATAAAAAAACTAGAAAATAATACAAAAGGGAAAAGTGTTTAAACCGTTGTTGAACAGTCATTTGTTTTCCTTTTTTTTCTTTAATTTTTTGTCTTTTTTTGTTTTCTACTTTTTTAGTTATTTTTAAATTTTAGTTAATTTAATTAATTAAATATATGAATAAATGTTTAGTAATCATCTATGTTAGCTCTTTTAACTCACCATAGTCTCAAGAGTGCTAAGTGCCAACTTTCAAGAAAAAGGGGGGGCCCATGTGATTTTGAAAGTTTTCAAGGATAATTAGTGCAATTTACCTATACACTATGAAATACATTTAAAGTAGAAGAGTTGTAACTAAATGTAATTTTATTGCCACTTCATTGTCTTGTTCAAAAGGGCTTCACTTTTAAGATTATTGTCATGATCCAAAAAGTATCTACAAATATAAAACCCATTTAATAAGAACATTCACATTATCATGTATAGACATGCCAACTATGTCGTTTTAACTTTACATACACATGAGATTAAAGCATGCAAAGAAATTGCGATTACCATAAAAATTCCGTTGAACTAATCATATAGTGCTTCTATTTAAGAGAGAGGGGATGGGAAGAGTTTCGATTCTTGTTTCAACTATTACATAAACAATAGGTTATTAAAGGAGCATGCATAGTATAAAAACATGCCACTAAAAGTAGTTGTGGAATAGTTAATCGTGCAGTAGAAATTTATTGTTATAAGCTAATAACCACCATTGGTATGGAGAAAATGTATATAAAATGTAATATCATAGATACATATAGATAGATAAAGATGCTATTATCATTCATTACTTCTCTATGAATGGAACATGTAAACCATAACTCATAAATATTTTAGATAAAAATGAAATTACCAAAACCATTGTAGGAAGATGGCATTGAGAAAGGAAGGTCAATTGAAAATTGTTGTCTAGTAACAAACTTTACCTTCAATGAAACTTGTTTTCATTGTAAAAAGAAGATTAAAAAAAAGCAATAGTGGGAAGACTTTAATAGAGAGAAATTGCAAAACTGCAATGCTATAATAAGTGTGTGTCAAATAAATGGAGAGTTATAGAAAGAGAGTAAAAAGAGAGTGTGCCATTTAAATAATTGAGTTGTGGTGACTAGTGAGTTTGGAGTATGATACCCATTGGAAAATATCAAAAAGGTATTGTACATAAAAGCTTAAAAAAATTAAACTAATAATATAGTTTTTTGAATGGCCACTATTACTGAACAACTGAAAAAACATCTTTTTTCCGAAATTATATATTAGAGAAGTATATGGATAATGTGTTTTGGAAATAAACAAGGATGAATATGAATTTATGAAAGAATTAGAAGCAACATTTGAAATTAAAGGAAATCTTAATCCAAATGAACTCGTTGGAAGCTATCAAAACTTAATTTAATACGAAAACTAATTGAATTGGAAGAAACATATCTATATGAAGAAATTATATTAATCTATACAAATATGGATTGGTTGATTGAGATTATCTATTGGAATCTAGTTATTAGAAGTTGGAAACAACTCAACACATCATTTTCAAATACAAGAAAGGATTGATTATTCAAGTTTTCTTCAAAAAATATAAGTTAGACAAGATTTCAAAACCTACCACTATCAGTTGAATATTTTAAGTTAATATATTTAACCCATTTCACTAAAGTTGAATTCAAATATTATGAGGATTTTTCATCGTCACGCAATTAGAAGTTCCTACATGAATCATAAAAGAAGTTAAATCATTATAACAAGAATATAAAAAGCAAGACATTTATAAGATGATTATCAACATTTAATACACTTAATATTAATCACAATAAAATACTTCTTATCATCAACAAGAGAATGAAGTAAGGGATATCATCGAGATAAGATTGGAGAATAAAAGCCCAAAGGATACGCTCAAGAAGGTTTGAATCAAGGACTTGACATCAATAATTCGAAATTAACCAATGAAATTCTGTTGTAAATACATATAATATGTCATTGAAAAAGATATAAAAAATATATGATACAAAGCATGAAAACAATCAAGCTAATCAAGTTTTATTTCTATTGTATTTCTAATTAAGTACTAAACTTGTAGTGGAGTTAGATTTTTTTTCCCCCATAACCGTGTTCATTTATCAGAAGTGGTAGTTTCTAAAAGGTTACATTTATTTACTATAGCTTATAAAATAACTTGTTGACAAACTAGATGGCAAAGTAGTAACTGTGTCAAATGTTGGTAAACCATTATAAGCCTCAAGTTTTTTAGTTTTTGATATAGTGAAACAACCACTAAAGAGAACTTGATCCCCAACAAGTAAAGGCTGGAAGAGTTGATAGATGTGTAAAGTGGAACCATTTACAAATTATTCTCTTACCTAATCTTCTTATTTATAAACTTTTAAATTTTCATGATATTTATTTATTTTCACTACTATACTTAGTTGATTTCCATCACTTGGTAATCAAAATGGATCATTTTTTAAAAAGTTTTAATACTTAAAGCACTTAATTCACTCTCATCTTGATTGCTAATATGAGACAAATTGCACATTTTTTTCTTTAAAATAACATGTTCACATATAAGTGGTGCGAAATAACTATTTCTATTTAGAGAAAGTAAGAATTGATTAAAGAAAAACTTTCCCTATTTATATGTGAATAAAACTATAGAATATGGTCTTCTTAAATTGTAGTTTTTGGTTTGTATATTATGCATAAACATTTCGTGTATGAACTTTTTTGGTCTAAAATATGATATTTGGAAAATTACTTGATCCATGAATAACTAGATAAAAAGTTTGTGTTATTTGTGATTATTGATAAAATATATTTATCGAAAAAAGTCATAACTTTACTTAAAAGATTATTATAATTAACATATTAAGAATACCATGATTTAATTATATAGAAATGTAATGTAATTGTAGAAGGTTAAATTCAATTTATGGACTTTAAACTCAAGAATGGCTTAAACTTGACTTTTTAAGCAAAAGTAACAAGGCCTAAAGAGTTAAACTCATGTACTTGGGATGATTAGGTAAGGAGACATAAAGGTGAAGGAGACAATCTTAATAGGCTCAAACATATTAGTGACATGTGAAAGAACTCAATAGTATCAAACTCCACTACTACCGATATCAAACTCCACCATTAATGATGTGTGTTTGATCTTGTAAGATAGGAATCCAATAGCATAACAACATTTGTCTAAAATTCTTCTCTTTAAAATGAGAAGCGACCTTAAGTATTTATAGAGTTTAGCTGTTGATGTCATTCGTTGGATTGCATTGACTATTGATGACCAGAATGAGTCTTTTCATTGATGGATTCTTAAACAGGCTTCTCTTGGATCTAAGCTTAACGAAATCCTTCTTTAATGCATAAACCTCATAGAGAAAGGTTAGTATCAAATAGGTTGATCTTATGATCTCTGTTCCAAGTCTATCATATCAAATTTTCATTGATCATCCTAAATATGGGTTTGGCTTTTTAAACCCTATCACTTTAGCCTAAAAAGTCAAATTTAAGCAATTGCTAGGTTTAAAGCACATTAATCAAATTTAACTCTCTTCAATAATATATTTAAGTTTTATGTGAGAGTTGTTTTCCATTAATTGAAGATAAAAGCTATAATCCTTTAACATATATAAGTAAAATATTGTACAAGTAAAGAGTGGTGTTGTTTTGCATTAAATAGTGGAAAAGTTGTAATTATTTTAAAAAATTACGCCACTTGTATTGATATGTGTAAAAGAGATATCATAAGATTTGTTAGCAAGTCAAGCATTTGTATTAATTTTTCAATGTATAAATATATTGAGTAAATATATTATTTCATGCTTAAGATGGCATGACTTACACAATTGACGCATGCTCATATCACTACATGAGTATGCAAGAGTTACCCTACTTAAACCATAAATAAGAATAACATATGGTATAAATACTCTTAAACACCTCAAACATGTGGTGTTGGTGCTTCCAAAATTGCAAAGCCAAGCACAAATTAATCTCAACCCATAGTGTCATTGGACTTGCCATTAGTACAACTAATTAATTGCAACTGTCTAAAAAATGTATTCCATTATACCAATATAACCTAGCTACAGTTTCCTCCTAACATATTAACTCATATCTCAACGACTCATTGGTCAACAATGTAGAGACATCAATACCTAATTCTATACCATCACATCACATTTTCATTAACAAGATTTCTTACTATTAATGTTTTATTCCTCAAGAGACTTATCCTTTATATATAGGAATAGCATGTCATTTATAGAAAAGTTGCAAACTATTACAAATCTAAATATAAAATGATGCAACTCTTAGAATATGATACTACATTCTCACAACTCAAAGGATTAATTTTCTAAATATTATGACATTTTATAACCATCAATAACTACATTAATCATTAATATATAAATATATTTATATAGTCAAATAATTGCATTCATATAATCTTTTAGATATGAATTTATATTAACATATTAATTACAATAATCTTTCGTATAAACATATTATTTTCATTATCATAAATATATTTTAAAAAGAAACTCCACACTATGCTAGGCTTTAACTAGTTGAAATGGATATACTAACCTTTTGTAGACACATTATAAATACTCAAATAAATATATTATTTAATAGGTATTATAAAATATAACTAAGGTCAAAAGAGGGATTTCATAAAACTTGAGGGGGGTAAATGAGACATTTTCTTAGGATGATATATAAGCACATGTTGACCTAGAGCACTTATCTTTTTCACCTTCTTATAGTAACAACTCACAAAAAATAGGAAAAACGCTATTTAAAGCACAAGACCACTAAAGGAAAATCAACAAGATTCTAATCCAATCTCGTCCAAGTAAGGCTTTACTACGAAAGTGTTAATTAGAATACCAAATTCAAGATTTACCCTAGTTACATCACCTTGTTCTTTTGAAATTCGGAATTAGAGAAAGGACATAACAAGTATTAAAATCCATTAATCAAGGATATGATTTGCGGAAATCTTGATGTAAGTAAACTAATCTGTGTAATCTAATTAGAAATTCCATGTTTTAAGGTTAATTTAAATCTAGGAGTAATAGAATTAGAATTAAGATGAATTTACAAGAGAGAAATTAGGGTTTGCAAAGATGTATAAAGAAATACACAATCTTTTAACATGGCCGTGTTTCGATTGTGTTAAACCTAGATTTCATAGAAAGATACACAACCTTCCAACATGGTTGTAGCTCGCCTGTGTTAAACCTAAATCTTACAGAAAGATACACAGTTTCCCAACATGGTCGTATCTCACCTATGCTAAAACCAAAACTTACGGAAAGATACACAACCTTTGACACGGTCCTGTATTATCTCATGTTAAGCTACATGACCTCCAACATGGTCGTGTTAAGTGAAACATAACTTAATTATATATCTATTTAACTTCTAATTAAATTAATTTTCACACAACCTAAATAGCTAGTAAGAATTTAGATAACCTAATAGATTAAGAGAAATTAAGGGATTATATTATTCTTAGATTAGTACTAAGAAGAATGTATTGATATTGTATATATTTCAACTTAGTTTAAGTTCAGGACTAGATGTGCTTAAAGCTAGGATTTAAGGTATGTGTAACTTGTGTGTTGTTTTGTGCTTGTTTAAATTAGTATACGTATTGAAATTGATTAAGTTAAATGAATTGGCTTAAGTGGTTGTTGCATGTGTTTAGCTCGAACTAGGGGGCCGTAGTGGTAGATCTCTAGCAAGCACCCCAATGATCCTTACGTGACACTATCCCTAGTGAAGTCATACTTGGAAATGATTTGGGTTGGTTTAAGGTTTAAGTGGTTTAAATGCATCATAGATGTGGGGCCTATAGTGGTAGTTTCCATCACCAATTCATGTTCTAATTGGTTAAGTGTGTTGAGGGGTCATGAGTACTTTGTTGTTACTTGCAGACTTAAATTGTATCATAAAATGGTTACCTGTGTTTAAGTACTACATAATGTATATGATACTTATTCATGTTTGTTCATGCGTGTATGCTTGTGCTATACATATTGGGCATTAGCTCAGCCTTCGGGGAATATTTTTTTTTTAGATGTAGGTATTAAGAGAGATAATAACCCAGATGATAACTTGAGATTAGGTAAACTATAAAGAGAGGAAGAAGATGACTATCATTATTACTATAGTGATTAGAAATTATAAAGAACTTTGCTATTTGGATGTAATAGTTAGTATTATATGAAGGGTAGTAACTTAGAGATTTTATAGACTTCCGCTACATTGGTTGTTGATTATGGATTTATGATAGATTGGTTTCAAGGTTTAAAGGATGAATTGTAATGTTTTTAAGTTAGAAGTAATAAATATATTTGAATGTTGATGTACAGGAATTACATAATTAAGAGGTACCGAAGTAGACTAAAGCCTTAAAGTGTTCTTGTGTAATAAGGACACATGGTGAGTAGTAGCACAGCTTGGGTTTTGGGGCATTACAGCTTAGGTGGTATCAGAGCCTAGGTTTATAATCTTAGGGACTTAAGCTTGGATCTATAAAGAATAGGTTGATGATCTATGAGACTTAGGTTTTAATCTATAGAGCATAGGTTGATGATCTTAAAAAACTTAGGTTGTTGATCCTTAAAAAATTAAGTATTGATCATTAGACATAAGTTTCAAACAATAGAACATAGGATATGATCTTTATAGAAATTAGGTACTTGAACTATAGGAGAGTGAGACATGAAGAGAGTAGGAAAAATATGGGGCGATTATTTATTTATTTAATTATTTTCTTATATTATTATTTTACTTGCCTTCTTTTAACTACTAAGTTATATATATAAGTAAACATTATGTGTAGTGGTATATGTGTATATACCTACACATATGATACTAACATAGACCGATATTAACTTTAAGTCTATGTGGTTGTCTCTTATCAAAAGAATGCCTCCAAGAAGAATCTCTGGATCAAGAAGCTAGAAGGGGTGCTGGGCGTGATAACTCTAATGAGGAGAAAATCCATAATTAATAACCATAAGGGGAAAGGGGTTAAATAGCTAAAGAGACAATTCAGTTACTCCATACTGTGAATCACCTAATGGGATTGTTAGCACAACAACACTAAGCCCCTAATGTCCCACAATGTAGAAATGTCAATGAATCCATTAGCTTTGATAGGTTCATTAGGGTAGCTAAGGAATTCAACCCTATAGTAGATGACCCAATTCAAGTTGCAGATTGGGTATAGGAAATGGAGAAAACCTTTATTATCTTTCAAATACCAGAAGATAGGAAAATCAATTATGCTGCATTCATGTTAAAAAGAATTGCAACAAAATGGTAGGCCTCAGTTCCTAGACTTGTAAGGGAACGCATAAACTGGACAATGTTTAAGGAACTATTTTATTAGAGGTACTTCTCTAGCAGCTTTAGAGACAGGATGGAAAATGAATACTACAGTAGTGAATAAAGGGGTCAAATAGTTGAAGAATTTGAGGCAGAGGTGAACCACCTCATCCAGTTCCTTTATAAGAATGTGCGTAACGATGATAGGTCTTAAGCCAGAAGGTTTCTAAGAGGTTTACATTTGGATCTACAACTTATAATAGAAGCCTTTCAATTGAATACCTATGCTAAAATGGTTGATAAGGCTAAGTACCTCGAGTAGAACAAAAAGAGCATTGAAGAATAGAAAAGCTATAGAGCAGCAATAACTCCGGGAAAAAGGACCTATCTCAAGTGAAATTGGGTAAGATAAGGGTAAAAGACAACATGTGCAGTAGAGTAGAATACAGAGTGTTGCAGCTCCTCTTTTACAAATCAGATAAGTGCCTTTGACCCTTCTTGTAGTAGGCCTAAATGTTAAATGTACTAGATGTTATGGGTCTCATGAGCTGAGAGAGTGCAGATGGTCGGATGGGGCATGCTTCTCCTGTGGGAAGACAAAACATATTAGTAGACACTGCACGGAGAGACCAGTTCCCTTAATTTTTTTGTCATATGTGCAATTAGAAAGGACACGAGGCAGTCAACTATCCTCAAGGACAAGCCAGAAATCAAGCAAGCCTAATCCAATAGGCAGTTAAACCACTAGTGAAAGGATAGGGTAGTAAACCACAGGTAGGGGGTCCTAGACAAAGAGTTCTTACTAAGGTGTTTGCTATCCAGCAACAGTAGCACTAAGACATCCCTAACGTAGACAACATTGCAAGTATGTTTCCAATACACTCTTGCAATGCTTATGTGCTATTTAATACAGGTGCATCTGTATCCTATGTGTCTGAGAATTTTGTATGCACATGTATATTAAATGTTGAACACATGAATGATTATCTGGCTATTGATACTCCTCTGGGAGTTGGAGGGAAGATAAGTAGGATATGCTAGGGAGTGGGAATAGAGATATAAGGTAGGGTAGTGCCAGCATACCTTCTAATATTAAAGATGACAAAGTTTGACATTATTTTGGGTGTCAATTAACTGTCAAAGTACCATGTCATTATTGACTATCACAATATGATTGTGCAGTTTAATATACACGAAGAAGAGTACTTTGAGTATAAATTAGAAGTGTAGAGACTCACTAGATTATCAACTTATGAGATATGGGGAAAGAATGTACTGACAACTATATCTGTTGAAGCTAGTGAAGAAACCAAAATGGAAATGATATATATAGTGAAGGAATTTCTAGAAGTGTTTTCAAAAGACCTTCTTAATTTATCCCCAGCTAAAGAGATAGAATTTAACATTGGTTTAGTACATGGCACAATACAAATATCAAACCTAGTTTACAGAATGGCACTAGTAGAATTGGAAGAATTGAGGAAACGGTTACAAGATCTATAGGATAAAGGTTTTATCAGGTTTAGTGTCTCCCCTTAGGGTGCACCAATCTTATTTGTTAAGAAGAAAGACGGAAGTATGAGACTCTGTATAGACTATAGAGAGTTGAACAAGGTCACTATTAAGAACAAATATCCTCTCCCTAGGATAGATGACTTGTTTGACCTATAAGGATCTTAAGCATTCTCAAAAGTAAATATGAGATCAGCTACCAGTAATTAAGAATTAAAGAAGAACACATTCAGAAGATAGCATTTAGGACCATATATGTTTTTAGTGATGCCATTTGGACTAACGAATACATCAGCTACATTCATGGACTTAATGAACAAAATATTCAAGGATTTTCTAGATAAATTTGTAATCTTCTTTATAAACAATATCTTGATATACTCTAAAAGCACCGTAGGGCATGAAGAACACTTGAGACTAGTATTGGGTAGGTTATAAGAAGAAAAGTTATATGTCAAGTTCAGTAAGTGTAAATTTTGACTATCACAAGTAATGTTCCTAGGTCATGTGGTCAATAGAGATAGGATATTTGTGGACCCATAAAAGGTGAGAGCAGTAGTGGACTGTCATAGATAAAAGATAGTTACAGAGGTTAAAAGCTTCCTAAGTCTGACAAGCTACTGCAGAAGATTTGTAGAGGGGTTTTCTAAAATAACAACTCCTTTCATTAGACTAACACAAAAAATGTAAGATTTGAGTGAGATGACAAAGGTGAAGCCAGCTTTCAGATGCTCAAAGAGGAATTTGTGTCAATGCCAATTTTGACCTTGCCCAAGAGTGGAGAATAATTTACAATATATAGTGATGCCTTAGTTCATGAGTTAGGATATGTGTTGATGCAAGGTGATCAAGTAATAGCTTATACATCCCCGCTAATTGAAGCCGTATGAGAAAAACTACCCAACACATGACTTAGAGTTGGTAGCTATAGTACTAGCCTTGAAACTATAGAGACATTATTTATATGGAGAGAAGTGTAGAACATTTACGGATTACAGGAGCCTAAAGTATATCTTTACACAAAAGAGTTGAATATGGGACAGAAAAATGGTTAAAGTTGATAAAAGATTTTGACCTAAAGATACAATACCATCTAGGAAAGGCTAATGTGGTGACAGATGCCCATAATAGAAAGAAATAAGGTAATGTAGCCACTCTCATCACTTTGTAAAAAGAGCTATTAGAAAACATGTGTAAAGTGAAACTAGAGATCTTAACACAAGAAGTGGGAGCAAAAATGGCTACCTTAAGAATACAGCTAACCATAATGGATAAAATTAAAGCTAGTCAGATAGAAGATAAAGACATTCAAGAGATCGAGAGTAAAATGAAACAAAGTAAGGCTTTGGAATTAAACTTGGATGCAGAGGATCTTGAAATAGAAAACGAGACTATGTATACCAAAGGATACAGAATTGAAGAAAGAGATAATGAAAGAAGTACATTATTCAACCTATACAATACACCTTATGAGCACTAAAATGTATAAAGACTAGAAGAGTCACTACTGGTGGAAAAACATGAAAAGAGAGATAGTTGAGTATGTAGTCAAATGCCTCACATGTCAACAGATCATAATAGAACATAAAATATCGGGTGGAGAATCATAGCCTCTTCTAGTATTAGAGTAGAAGTGAGACCATGTGACAATAGACTTTGTTATAGCCCTCTCGAATACCAGGGAGAAACAAGATGCAGTTTGGGTTATAGTAGATAGGTTGATTAAGTTTGCTCATTTTATAATTATCAAGATAGGATATAAGTTGGAGAAACTGACTAAGATATACATACAAAAGATAGTCAGATTATATGGTGTGCTAATGACCACCACTTCTGAAAGAGATACGAGGTTTGTAAGTAGATTCCGGAGCAACTTATATAAAGCATTGGGCACCAAACTGTAGTTCAACATGATGTTCCACCACAGATGGATAGTTAGTTTAAGAGGAACATATAGATACTGGAAATTTTGCTTAAAGCATGTGCACTAGATTTTAGAGATAATTGGAATGAGCATATACCTCTAGTAGAGTTTGCTTATAACAATAGCTGCTAGGCAATGATCCAGATGGCTCCTTATAATGCTTTTTATGGAAGAAGGTACAGATCCCCACTACATTCGGATGAAGTGGGAGAAAGACAGATGATAGAGTTAGAATTAGTATAGGAAGCAATGGACAAGGTGAAACTAATTAGGCAGAGAATATAGACCGCTCAATCCAGGCAAAAGAGCTATGCATACAAAAGAAGACACCTTTTGGAATTTCAAGTAAGGGATAAGGTCCTACTAAGAATTTCTCTAACAAAAGGAGTAATCCGATTTGGGTTGAGGGGAAAACTAAACCCAAGGTACATAAGCCCATTTAAGATATTGGAAAAAATAGGTATAGTAGCTTACATGTTAGCTCTTTGACCAAGTTTGGCAAGAGTACATGACATATTCCATGTATCCATGATAAGGAAGTATATACCCGACCTAGATTAAATAGTAGCTTTAGAACTGTTGAATGTGTAGCTAAACCTATCGTCTATGAGAAACCCGTTAAAAATGTAAACACCAAAAAACAAGTGCTAAGATGTGGAACAATTCCCTATGTTAAAGTGCAATGGATCAATCAAACAGAATAAGAAGCAACATGGGAATTAGAAGAAGAGATGGGGAAGAAATATCCAAAGCTATTTTAAAATTAGGTACTTTTGAGGACGAAAGTTTTTATAAAGGGGGAAAATGTAAATACCTAAATAAGTATATTATTTAATAGGTATTATAAAATATAACTAAGGTCAAAAGAGGGATTTCATAAAACTTGAGGGGCAAATGAGACATTTCTTGAGGTGATATATAAGCTCATGTTGACCTAGAGCACTTCTCTTTTTCACCTTCTCACAGTAACAACTCACAAAGAATAGAAACAAAGCTCTCTAAAGCACAAGACAACTAAAAGGAAATCAATAAGATTCTAATCCAATCTCGTCTAGGCAAGGCTTTATTATGAAAGCGTTAATTAGAATACCGAATTCAAGATTTACCCCAATTACATTGCCTTGTTCTTCTAAAATTTGGAATTGGAGAAATGACATAATAAGCATGAAAAACCATCGATCAAGGATATGATCCGTAGAAGTTTTGATGTAAGTAAACTAATCCATATAATCTAATTAGAAATTCCATGTTTTAGGGTTAATTTAAATCTAAGAGTAATAGATTTAGAATTAGGATGAATTAATTAAAGAGAAATCAGGGTTTGCGAAAATATACTGAGAGATACACAGCCTCTCAATACAACCGTGTTTCAACCATGATAAACTCATATTTCACAATAAGATACACGACCTCTCAACATGGTCGTGTCTCGCCTATGTTAAACCTAAACCTTACAGAAAGATGCACAACCTCCCCACATGGTTGTGTCTCACCCGTGCTAAACCCAAAACTTATAGAAAGGTAGACAATCTTTGACACAGTTGTGTATTATCCCATGTTAAGCTATATGGCCTTTAACATGGGCGTGTTGAGCGAAACATAACTTAATTGTATATTTATTTAACTTTTAATTAAACTAATTTTCCCATAACCTAGATAGTTAGTAAGACTAGATAACCTAATAGATTAAGAGAAATTAAGGGATTATACTATTCTTAGATTAATACTAAGAAGAATGTATTGATGTTGTACAAATTTTAGCTTAGCTTAAGTTCAGGACTAAATGTGCTTAAGGCTAGGATTTAAGGTATGTGTAACTTATGTGTTGTTTCGTGCTTGTTTAAGTTAGTATATGTATTGAATTTGATTAAGTTGAATGAATTGACTTAAGTGGCTGAGTGGTTGTTGTATGTATTTGGCTCGACTTAAGAGCCCATAGTGGTAGATCCCTAGTAAGCATCCCAATGATCCTTGCATGACACTATTTTTAGTAGATTCGTTCTTAGAAATGATCTAGGTTGGTTTAAGGTTTAAGTAGTTTAAGTGTATCATAGGTGTAGGGCTCATAGTGGCGGTTCTTATCACTAAGTTTAAGTGGATTAAATAATCATGGGTTTAGCGTCCATAGTGGCAGTTCCTATCACTAAGTTTAAGTGGATTGAGTGTTCATGGGTGTGGGACTTATAGTGGCAGTTCCCATCACCAATTCATATTCCAATTGGTTAAGTGTGTTAAGGGGGTCATAAGTACCTTGTTGTTGCTTGTTGATTTAAATTGTATTATGAAATGATTGCCTATGTTTAAGTAATGCTTAATGCATATATACCTGTTCATGCACGTGTGCTTGTGCTATACGTATTGAGCATTAGCTCACCATTAGGGGAACATTTTTTTTAGATGCAAGTATTGAAGGTGATGATAACCCAAAAGATAACTTGAGAATGAGTGAACCACAAAGAGACGAAGAAAATGGTTATTATTATTACTATGGTGATTAGAAATTTTGAAGAACTTTGCTATTTTAATGTAATAGTTGATAGTATGTGAAGGATAGTAACTTAGAGGTTTTATAAACTTCCACTGCATTAGTTGTTGATTTTAGATTTATGCTAAATTAGTTTCAAGGTTTAAAGGATGAATTATAATGTTTTTATATTAAGTTAGAAGTCCTAGATATATTTGAATGTTAATGTACAGGAATTACAGGATCAAGAGGTACCGGAGTCAACTAGAGCCTTAACGTGTTTTTGTATGATAAGAATACGTGGCGAGTAACAACGTAGCCTAGGTTTTGAGGTGTTACACACGTAGTGAAAATAAATTATGAATACTAGTTAAATCATTAAAAGCATCCACAATTCACAACCTAAATGGCAAAAACTTAAGACTATCTTTTTTTTTTTTTTAATAGTAGATAAGATGTCTTTCAAAAAGAGACACAACTCTTTGAAAATTCTAATATTGCACTTGTGGATGTTGACTAATACCATCCTTACGAAATGCTATGTCTTTTAGATGTATAATTAAAAAAAATGTATAAGTGATAAAAATAAAAAATTATAAATAGTTAAAAGCTACCACTAGTGCATTTAGTAAAAAGTTCTTAAATTATATATATGAAAAATACAAGACATGCGAGAAAACATAATCAAGTGTTGATGGACCAAGTTTGCACAAATTTTAAGGAATATTTTAATATCATATTTGATATACAAGAATGATTTGAAATATAATGTGAAGTGGAATGAAGTCAAAGTTGTAATCACCATTGCCATCCTGCATTTGTAATAACAATGGAATTGCAATTCTACTCCATTAGTTGTTTGGTTTGTGCATGTTTGAAAGGGAATATAAAGCATATATAGTTAGTATTTATTGAAAATACCTATTCTTCTCCTGATATATACAAATAAAATATAATTTATATAACATTATAAAGTGTGCCATAGCACTTAATGTAATAATTGTTACAATATAATCATATATACAATATATCGTATAGGATGCATCATATGCTATATAATACTTTCTACAAGTCATAATAAGTATCCTTATGTATGCATATATAATATGATAGAGGTAAGTAAGTAACCTTATTGTATAGAGTACCCACTTGTAACTTGCTCAACTGAGTAGGTTTTAAGTACAATTTTTTCGTAATTTACTCCCACATAATAGGGTATGGGGTATGGGATCTTTTTACCTTGTGCCCACTCTAAAACTTATATTATAAGATATATAGAGTATAGAGTATAAGTTCCAAGGTACCTTATATTTACTATATAAAATGTTATTAAATAATATTAATAAATTAATAGTAAATGATAATATTATAATTTTTTGGTAATAAACATTTTATTAAAAAAGAAAAAGAAAATAGTTTAAGTTTATAAGTTGATAATCGTAAAAAATTAAATCTAATGTCATCCCTATTTCTTTTCTTTATTCTTCCCCATTTTCTTTTATGATTTTAGATTTTCTTTTCTTTTTTTTTACCTTTTTCCTTTTCCATTTGCTATGTAATAAGGCCATAGAACTTGAAATACTTAAGGTCAAAAAATTACTTTTTTTGTAAATTTCACATATTTTGTTACAAGTTTCATAAATTTTGAATATTAAGAATTTACAACTTACATATAGAATACTTTTTCAATATTTTATAAATTTGAAATTTATATGAAAAAAATAAAATTTACAAGTTTTATGAATACTTTATACCCTATAAGTTTTATAGGATACATGATATAAGATAGTATTAGGATGTTATAGAATAGGTTATGGTTTCAAATTTTGAAAACATGTACTTTACAAAATAAAGTATAAGTAGGATCTTATACCCTACTTGTATGATGCCAATATATTTTATTTAATCATAATACATATATATTATCTAGACTGTACTATGTAAAATAAACATAAAATTAATTACAATACACGTCACTCGATGTGATGCATATATGATATAATAAGTATAATTCATATAATATATTGTAATAAATAAATTATATCAAAGTTATACTCTATATTATGCAATTGGACATATAAATAATACGAAGCACACGATATAATATAGTATGATACTATATATCATGTATATAATATATGTACAAATGTACATATTAATAATATATTATATTAAACTGTAACTTTTACATATTCTATAGAATATGAAATAATATATAATATGTTACAATAAACTAAAATATAAATTATATGTAATATTATTTCATTTTTTTAAAAAAAGAGAGAAAACAATTTCATTAACATGATAAGAAAATGGTAAATTTATTGAAATTTGTAACTATATTTAATTAGTTCTTGAAAAGTGATCATGAAAAAAAAGGAGGAAATTTTATATTTAGTAAACGAAAAGAAATCAATGGAAATCTTTACAAATTATACTTCACTAGTTTCATGGCCCGGATAACTCTAGGATTTCTTAAAATTATCTTAAATTATAGTAAACTTTTGAGCTTTTATTTTTTTTTTCCATATAGTAAAGAATGCAATAGTGGAATAGATTTGGGCTGAAAAAACTATATGGTAGAAAGATAGAGAGTATGATTTAATTGATGCGTAAGGAAATAAATGGTAGAATACAATTTTTTAAGTGAAAAGTTTTTTTTTTCTAAATAATAATAAGAAATTGTAATATTGCACTTAGCAAAGATAATAAGAAATTAGCGTATTATTGCAATGAAAGTTACACCCTTTCAAAAATATTATATGGCAACAATCATATGTTAAAAAAAAAAAAAGTGCAAAAAGCTCACTAATTGTAAATGAGAATGATGACTAAGAGGTTGAAGCCTCATGTGATTGCAAGCTTAAGATTGGACTTTATGCTCCCAATGAACAATAAAACGACATACAAATAATAATTCAATCAATTATTCTATGCGAAAACTATTAAATTTATGCAATGGGACTTAAATTAGAATTGAAGTAGTCATAGTTGTCAAACTAGCAATTTTACATAGAATCGTAAGAAGGTCCGTAGAATCGGAACGTAAAAACGTAAGTTTTTACAACCTTTGTAAAATAACTTATAAATATTATAAATTTACTTACAGTAATCATAATATATATATATATATATATATATAATGAATCATAAAAATAAAGAAATTTAGTATATATTTTGGTCATAAGTCCCAATAAAAGTTATAATTTAATTATTATCTAGTATCTTCAACAGCTAAAAGAATATCTTTATCCTACCCTTAGGTTTATGATTATGAACACGGCTAATAAAGTTTACACATACATTAATGCAAGGATAAAGCAAAAACTAAACCCTTAAAAATTTTAGTTACAGAAATAGTTAGGAAAATGTCAAATGCTTAACATAAAAACTATATATATATATGGTCTAGTGTTGGGTGTAGCTCATACTTTTCTACAACGAGAAAGCATGTGGGTCCTGCTTTATGCTGAGCAAGCGGGGGCCCGGGAGAGCCACCTCAACGGGAATCTCAAGGAGGTAGCGCCCCTTAGACACTAGAGGGCTTTTAGCATTTAAGCCCATATTTTTTCATTAGCAGTTTAGGCTTGGGCTTCCTCATCGATGTCGATGGTTGGGTTGATTGCTTTTTTGAATGAATCCTTGTTTAAGTGCATTCTCTTGAACTATGTAACTAAATGCATGCTCTCATCGGACTGACTCTCATCTAGTGTTTATCGTTTGGTTATCAACTCCATTAGGATCACTCTGAAATTGAAAACGTCTACTTTTGTTGTCACCTTCCATGTCGCTTAACTCCGGCCAGGTGTATCATTGTTTCTAAAATGATTAGAAGGTCACACTTAACGACCGTATAGGTGCAGTAGCAACAACAACACACAAACGTGATTCCAAACCCAGATGATGCTAAAATCGGTAGAAACAGCTCCAAACTCGTGATTTCACCGAGTTCACCAAGTTGACTTGCGATTATATCCGATTTTCCTCTAAATCGAGTTTGTGACTAAGTTAACCAGGGATAATGTAGTAAGAACGTAAACTTGGATGATTATACGTTTTGACTCGCGATTTTGACAACATTGGAAGTAGTAAAGTAGAGTTCAAAGGGATGTAAATGAAAATAAGGATTGAGTTAAAGTTTTGGATTGAATTGTTATGACAATTCTTAAGTTCATAACATAAATGAATTATAGAACAAAATGATTTCATGAATTCATTTAAACTGAACAAGTATAATTACATAGTTAAAGCAAACAAAGTTATAAATACACATATTCAAGGAAAAAGGAACAAGTAGTGTATATAATTATGGATAAGCCAACCACATAAATATATGTCTAATCCCTCATTCAACGTCGTCTCTCATAGTGTCCATGTCCATATCATGCCAAATTCTCTCTAATCTAGAAAGAGCTGCTAGGTCTTCCAATGCTAAAATGGGTCTAGGAGTGGCTCATCTCATGAAATATACCAACGATCTATATATGTGAGTTCCTCGCCCATATTCAGTGGACTTAAATGTCTCTCCTTTTGATGAGTAGTTGGAGTAACCATAGAAGTATACAGTAGATCAACGTCGGGTATTTAAAACTCCATCAAATCAATAATAGATGTTAGTGCATTGTAAAAGGAGGAAGAATGAGTCATCGGTCAGTAATGAGAGGCTAGGGAATTTGCATGAGGATTAAGAGATCGATTTGGCACTACTTGTTGACGACAACCCCTACCAATAGTCCATCCTCTCTCTTAAGTAGCACAAGGTGGAGGCATCTCTTAATGGCGATCTTAATGATCCAGAGGGAATAATGTAACACCCCTATGGCCTTAGAGGAGATGCCACCTAACAACTGCTATGACCTGTGTTTCATTTAAGGAATTTGCCACCTTAATGTGAGTAAAGGCATTCGACTACATGGAAAGTTAAGTATATTAATAATATAATGCATAAAATATAATGGTACAATAATATGTTAAAGCGGCTCACCAGGGTACTAAGCATCGCTCTAGTTTAGCTAATATACTGTCATGTGACATTGTGGTACCAAAGATAATACTCGAGATCTACCCCAATTGGCAATGTGTCGTCAAACTCTAGCTGAACAATAGACAATCGCTGCTGCTCCCACTACTGGATGTAAACCACATGTCTCCTCCTCTAATCCTCATTAATTTTCTCTTTAAGAACAGTCTTATTGAGGGAAAGAAACGTGTCACACCGCTGTACTATTCTCTAAAACCTTAATAAATCGCTACCTCATTAGGATAGTGCCACTCTACGATGTGAAAACAAATGAAAGGCACCTGTGTATACCAAATATCACTCCCTTCTTGACAAGAAAGAGGAAACTCTTCCAAGATATCATGTATATATGGCATCCAACAAATCTACAATAAAATGTAGTTATTTAGTAAACAACAAATAAGTAAAGTAAACAATATTAAATTGACTAGTGTACTATACTTGCTCAAACATTTGTCGATTTAGAGTGTTATGATACTGTGAAACAATGTGAATGGTAAGTTATGTGACATCGAACATCACATGCTAGCGATAAGCCAATGGGGCATCATGGCGAATGTAAATCTAATGCCAAATTGAAATGATATGTAGAAATCTATCACAAGCCCAAATCTAAAGAAGAATCATAACTCCTCGAATCTTCTATGTAAATGCATAGGCAGTACAACATAGGAATCTATATAACCAAGCTAAGCTGCTACCCCCTAGCGGTATTGCTTTACTGCTTAAAAATTCTTTAAAAGTGGGAGAAACATCAAGTAGACTAAGTTGGAAGATTTAGCTACAAAATCAATTGTAGGATGTATGTAGGTGTGTAATAATGATGGATAAGTCATCTACGTTGTCTAGTAATCCCTTAAAAGAATTCTTTAACCAAAACTTCTTAAGTCGTCCCCTAGAGATATCGTGAGGGTCAAGCCTAATACCAAGTAGGCACTTACACTTGTCTACGCTAATGAGACTAGTGACTACATGTCTGTTAATGGCCAAACCAAACTGCATCGCTACATCCTGTAAAGTTACTGTGAGCTCTCCATGTGGGTGTGTCTCCTGTCCCCATCTCTCAACAAGAGCTATAATAAGATGTCAGTCTAACTGTATGAAAGCAGGTTAGGATACCCCATGAAAGGTAACCTACTATAGATAAGGCATGGGACGCTAGTCAAAGTGTAATATCTCCTCTAGGGTCTTAAGAGAGATTTCTTGCTAACGGCATGCCAACCAAGCATCCTCCTAAAAATGAAAAAAAAAATGTAAGGATAATGTGATTCATGAGTATGTAATGAAAGCGGAAACTGATCATTTACATGTCCCCCTTATATAGCCTCTAAGCAATGGTTATGTTATAGTGTGAGGAGCGATCTATCCACTAGGCTAAAACCCATCTACATAGCAGAAAATAAAGAGTGAAGTCATATTCAAAGTTATAAAACAATTTTTTTTTCTTTTCAATTACCAAATTTAGGTTACACGCGAATTTTTAGTAAATATTAGGATAGTTAACAAACATAAACCTTATCTCTCCCTTCATTCAAGGCAGCTTCTTCTATTGTGCCCCTCCTTTCCGACAAAAACCACATGCATTCTTAGATGGTGGGTCCCTAAAATCCATTTCATTGTAGTACTGCTTAGATTGAGGTCTACCCTTACCTTGGGTAAGATTAACATTTAGATGAACAAAAGAAGTCTGCATGTTTGGCCACCTACTACTATCCCCAAAAGGATTGAAGCTAGCACGATAAATGAGGGTTTGATGTATCCAATAATACTACTTAGCCACACGCTACATACCATCTACATGAACATATGTTATAGCAGCAAAAGCATGTGAATAAGGAATTCTATAGGTATTCCTTTTGTTACAAGTGCATTCATCTCTCATTAGTTTCACAATGTGACTTTTGTCACCTATAATCCCATATCTTGTTCTTCTTGTACTTGTGATAACCTCAAAAACTCAATTCATTATATCAAAGTTGATTAACTTACGGCGATTGGTAGCTTGGCCCTATTTTTTAATTTTCTCAATAGCCCATGATGTAAACACTTCCCCTTCAGCAAACCCTTCATTAGCTTTATCACATTGCTATTTCTAATACCCAACATAATTATAAAAGATTTTCATAACTAAAGCCGACATAAGTAAATACCCTGCATCATTCAACAAGGCATTGTACTTTTCACGAAGTTTAGTGGCCATAAACTCATATTTGAACCCTCACTCCTCTCATCATATGCTCAAGTCTATCTTTCTTAAGGATGCAAGCAAAATAGTTGGGTATAGCTTCATTTCTTTTTCTCAATTCTTCCATGTAAGATCCATACTTCTTTTCCTATGGCTTCAAATCTATTGCAGTGATAAGGTTTTTTAATAGGGCACTTTTATACTTTGTATTGAAATTATTAGCCACATGTCGAATACATAACTGCCATTATGCAAAGGGACTTGCCATCCAACATCACAATGCCTAATTGTTTTAATTATTCCTACATGTTAATAGGAGATAAGACATATCGTTTCCCAATCACAGCGATAATCAACAATGTATTCCTTTAACAACACTATAAACCATGACTAGATGTAAATGATTCTTTATTCACCAATGCAAATGGCAATAATACTATATGGTTAACACCATCCATGCTGCATGCAATTAGCAGTTTGTGGTCATATTTCTCATAATAAAAAGTTCCATTAATACTAACAACTGGCTTACAGTATTGAAATGCCTCGACACATGAACCAAATGTCCAGAACACTTTTAGGAAGATCACTTTGCCTTCTTTGATGGTTAGCCAACCACTCCAATTAACATGCGAACTTGAGTTACTCATCTGAATGGCATTTAACAGTTTAGGCAATTCCATGTATAACCTATCTCAATCGTCATATACAAATTCGATCGCTCTCCTCTTACCATCCTATATTTGTCTCCTTATTACTAAATACTCGAATGTGTCATGAATATTTTGTTTAAGCATAGAAACCTTTATATCAATTTCAATCCTAACTTGACTCAAGAAATAGAGTGCCATGAAGCTTGAGTCCAATTGTGGATGGTCTTGATTCAGGATGGGATTAATACATGTATGTAACACTTCAACAATGGTAATAACAAAATCTCTATCCATCTGTCTTTGACATGCGCAAAGTTTCCATTTACATCCTCTATTACTCTGTGTAGACAACATGTCACACCTTCTTATTAGACTTGTTAACATGATAATTATAGTGATGCTTGATATGATATGACTTCACTGCGTATATCAAATCAGATTTCCTAGTAGGTCACATTCCTTTCTTCAACTCATTACCAAAGCTCAAATCATTTGAAGATATAACAGTCTCCTCAAATGTTATATAGCTATCACCACCATCCTTTCTATTAAATAATGGAATGAGATGCTCAAAAGATAGAGTTATGAGATCAACCATTAAGAGCTAAGCACAAAAGTGTTTGCGAAGGCAATTTCTAGGGACACTAGAGGTAAAGGATCATAAAAAATGTCAAACTTATTGTTTATGCAGGGCCCACTAGTTTTATCTTTCTCATTTATAGCTTCTTTTTTAAAATCAATGCATATATCATTGTGAACCTCCTTGATCTCATCCCTAGAGCATCTTTAATAGGTAAATCCATGTTAATATCTTATGTATAATTCTTAGGAAAATCATCATTTTGTTCAAATGCAGCTATAGCATTCATGCAATCTTGACCCTATAAGAAGGAGGCATGATAGTCTCATTAACTATAGTATCACCTTAAGTAAAAACAAAACTACCTTACAATTCAATAAACGGCTCCTAAATGAATAATCAACCCACTGCTTGAGAAAATTCAATAAGAGCCTTTACATCATCATCGTCTATGATAGAGAACAAAAAATATTATGGTCGGATAGAACCTAAGTTAAAAATTGTAGCTTGTCTATAAAACATCTCCACTTGATGGGAGGTAAGATCAATTTAATTATTGCACATATACTATTCAACAATTATGCACACTATATTTGTCTTTACTTTAATTTTCTTAAGAGGCCCCTTGTCATGATATACTCTATCTTCACCATGCATGATATTCCCATAGGTAAACATTGCAAATCTCACAAAATCCACCATTTCTATTACTAGCTGATAGTAACATCAAATAATATATAAGCTAAAACCAACTTTATATGATATAAGCCTGCTCTACCTTGTTTTTATACTAAATATCACATGAAATTATAAGTCCTTAGTTTAAACTTAATAATACCTCTATATCAACAACATGGACTTCATAAAATTCCAATTGCACATCCTAATTACTAAAAATTAGAGAAAAATCTATAATTAAAGCAAAACCTATAAATTAGAGAAAAATCTAAAAATTGCAGTAAAATCTAAACCGAGATAAATTCTATAAATTACAACAACATCCACAAAATCGGGGCAAATTGTACAAATTATGGCAAAATCCACAAAATTGGGGTAAATTTTGCAAATTATGGCACAATCTACAAAATTGGGGCAAATACTACAAATTAGGGCAAAATCCACAAAATTAGGGCAAATTTCCTAAAATTGGAGTAAAATTCTACAAATTAAGATAAAATCCACAAAATTGAGACAAATTCTACAAATTAGGGGAAAATCCATAAAATTTAGGAAAATTTTACAAATTAGGGTAAAATAAATAAAATTAGGGAAAATTCTACAAAATTTACAAAATTGGGACAAATCTTACAAATTAGAGCAAAATCTACAAAAGTTGGGACAAATTCTACAAATTAGGCTAAAATCCACAAAATTGGGGTAAATTCTACAAATTGGAGCAAATTCTAATAATTATAGAAAATTTTACAAATTGGGGTAAATTTAAAAAATTACAGCAAAATCCACAAAATGGGGCAAAATCTAAAACTAACTTGAACCAAGCAATTATTCCACTAATTGATGTGGAACAAAGTACATTTTCAAGTTTAAGTTTTACCTATCACAAAATCAACAAGAACACATTCTATGTTTAAAGAGAAATACAACAATGGAGTGGAAAAGCATTATATTAAAGTAAACAAACTTACAACAAAATATTATAAGTAATAGATGACACTTACCTAATGTACACTAAAATTGTGAGTTGGAGTTGTGGAACTAAGCTTTAAAACAAAAAAAAATCATGTTTTCTATGTGAGTTTTAGAAAGAAAATGAAGAGAGACGACTGAGTTTTAGAGAGAAAAATGACATGCATTCATAATCATATTTTGAATCTTATATTGAATTGTACTCAGTTATATGTAATATGATTTTTTTTTTTTTTTGTTATTTTGCTCACTTAAGTTGATGCTGAGAAGTTAGTTTTATTCTAACCTCAAGTTATGAAGAATGAGTCAATGTTGGAGTATAGGCTCACGGTGGGGATTATGAGAGTGATGATCGGTTTCTATAATATAAATAAACATTGAGTTACTTTGATCAATTTATCCTTTATTCTGTGACTTTGTTAGAGTTGGGCAATGTAATGCCCTAATATTATATATGTAAAAGACACTTTCACGCTATTATATATATATATATATATACATTAAGTTATATTTATGAAATTTAATTGGTGCTTGGTTTTGATTAGCCATATCCCCAATTTGAGGACAGTATAGTGCTCCACTCTTTTGGCATCAACAAGTAGACGGAAAGGCCTTGGAGGTGATGCTATAGTAACCTAGTGGCATGGATACTAGTTTCTTAGATGAGATGAATTAAGTTTGAATCCTCTTTCTCATTGTAATTATTAGAAAAGAAGAAGAAGATAAATGAACTTATATATATATATTATGCTTTCATTTGAAACCGTGAAATGCCAAACTATTGCCTATCTTTTCAAGTTTTCATTAAATGTAAAGTAAGATGTAATCACAAGTATTTATTTTGCCTTTCATTTAAAACCATTAGAAAAGTAGTAGATTTAGAAAATCTAGAAAGTACTCTATAAATAAATCTAATCCCTATAGAAGATTTTTTTTTTTTTTTTTTTGTAGTAAAGGACTCCAACCATAGATTTTATATAAAACATAATGAAAAAACTTATAAGCACTAATGGATGAAAATATTATGGCTAGCATATGTATTAGTTAAAGTAGTAATAATTTGTGTAAATAAAACTTCTTGTATAAGATCACATAATTGTTATTAAGAGAATTCACATGGCAAATGCAGTTGTAAACTTGATAAGTATCATGAAAAGGAGACTGACCTTTAATTACTAAGATTAAATTAGAAAGAGTCTAAAAGGTAAATTTGCAAACAAATCTACATATTAAACATAAAAGCATAGATAAGGGGGAAGGAAACTGGTATTAAAAAAAGAATGAAAAAGGAAAAAAAAAAAGGAAGAAACAAGTGGATTTAAAACAAATACTTTATGTAACTAAAGGTGAGTAGAGAGAATATAAAAGCACTTAGGAATTAAATAATAGAATTAATTCTCATGAAACAACACAAGGAAAAGAAAGAAGGATAAGAAGTGAAAGGTCATATAATAATATATAAAATGATCCTTCTATGGTAGTTTATATATGTAATGAGCTAACTTTATAGAAAAGATTAAAAAAAAAAAGAAAAAGTCATATTTAAGAGGTGTGGTAAAAAAAAAAAATCACCAAAAAGATACAATAAACAAAAGTCTTTGAAATTATAGATTATAATAAATTTATTTTTTCTCTAAAATTAAAAAGAAATAAATAAAAATGAATGAAAATATGAAACAAGGCAATTTTATTAAATACTAATTTCATTTCTTTAGTTCCTTCTTCTAGTGTTTGGCAAGGAGGAAAAGTTGCAGAAACAAAAGAAAATTAAAAGAAATATGATGTTTGGGTACTTACAATGAAAGTGGAAATGGGTAGAACTAGAGAGAAATAAATAGAAATATTTTTACTTTAAAGCCCGCTTTATTTCTCTCCACTTTTGGAGTTGATGAAAACTAGTGGAAATTATATACAATTATAAAAATATCCTTAAAAGCAAAGTTAAAAATATTAAGTAAGAGATATTTTAGTCTCTTTACAACCTAAAAAACAAATAATTCATCCAATTTTCTCCTATTTCCATGTTAATAATCCAAATGAAAAATAAAAACTACATTTTCTTTCCCTTTTTTTCTTTTATTTTTTTGTACTTATTTTCACTTTTTTCTACTTTTGTAAATATTGCCAAAAGAAAAAAAAAATGAAAATAAGTATAACAAATAAAAGAAAAAAGTAAAATTTTCTTCTAAAAAATTTTACTTCTTTAATCTTCATGAGAAGATATCAAATCCATCATGAAAATTAAAGAAGTATTGTTGGAATTTCAAGCTATAAGTCTACCAAAAGTAAACTTCTCAAATGTGAATTTGACTATGAAGGGAGCTGCACTTGAGGCTTTTGGAATTCAAGAAGAGAAATTGTCGATACGTTACTTAGAGGTTCCTCTCATTTCAATCGAATTAAAAAGGGAAGACCATGATTTGTTGGAATAAAAAATAGTATCAAGATTGGAAGCTTGGACAAGCAAATTTCTCTCATATGTAGGGAGACTCCAACTTTTAAAGCTGGTTATCTTTGTAATGTGAGTGTTTTGGACTTTAATCTTTATGTTACCAAAGAAAGTCATAAGGAAAATAGAACAGTTGATGAGGAATTTTCTCTAGAGTGGAAGATCTAACATTGCAACTAAAGCTAAAATAAGATGGGAAAAGGTTTACGCTCCTTTGGTTGAAGGGGGTCTAGGATTGCTACAACTTGAACTATGGAATAAAGCGACTCAACTCAAGCATATATGGCAATGATGCAACAATAGTGTTAAAGGCATCTGGGCAGATTGGATATACACTATTTTCCTTAAGGGAAGGAGTTTTTGGTTGATTAAAACTCCTTCATCATGCTCTTAGACTTGGAAGAAATTTCTAAAATTAAGGGATCAAGTAAGACTATTACTAGAATGGAGAGTAGGAAATGGACTATCAATATCTCTTTGGTTTGGCTTTTAACTACCACAAGGTTCGTTGGATAAAATAGTAAATGCAAGAGAAATAGCTTCGGTCTACCCCAACATGTTAGAGTCAGTAGCTTGATTGAGAATGGAGAATGGGTTTTACCTTAAGGATAGTTTTGGAAAAATTTCAATATCCCTCTTAATATATGCCCGAATTAAGTTGTAGAAGACAACTTATATGGAGATCATCTCTAAATGGTGTCTTCATTATAAATAGTGCATATTCAACACTTAAGCCTACTAATAATACCATGTCTTGAATCAAATTAGTATGGAATAACAAATCCATACCAAGACATAGTTTTATCTTATAGATTTCAATTATTGGTAAGTTATACACTCTTATAAACTGAACTAGTGGAGAGTTACAAACCAAATAACATGTTTCTTTGCAACTAAAGTATAGAAAACCATCAACATTTATTCTTCAAATGCTCCTTTTTCATTGGTAGTATAAAAAGAAGTAATGTCTAAGTTAGGATAATTAACACCCCATACTTCGTGGCAATAGGTATTAGATGTTCTATCAAATATCTCATCAAACTAGTAGATAGAAAAATAGAAATCAGCATTAGTAGCTATAGTCTACCGTTTATAGTATACAAGGACATAATTCATTTGAGGCAAAGGATCTTTAATACAAATAGCTTAATTAGAATTATTTTGAATTATATTTATATATTTAAATAATAGATAATAGTGAAAGTAACATACAACACATATTAAAACAAATCAAGAGTTATTATATCCAACAAAAGTTTATAAATAGTAGATAATGTTTAATTACCATTTTGTGGATATAAATTTCTTTTTCATCGAATGAAATTAGTGGATTAACCAAAAAAAAAAAAAAAAAAATTCCAAACACGACACACGGGACACAATTCTTTTCATCCCATTTCAACTCTTCTCTCTTCCATCTCCGACCAGCCTAACACACAAAGTAGTGTACAGTAGTGTATGTTCACCGGCTTTCTATTATCTTCAAACTGTCAGTAAGAATAGCATAGTCACTGTAGTCAATAACGGGATAAAGCCGGCTTAAGACTATCTCCCTCTATCCCTCTCTTCAACTAGAAGCATTCAAACACTTGGTTCATTTCCTTTCATCAATTCAAACTACGGTCATGCCGCTTGTGAATTTCTTCTTCATCTCTTCGCTGGCTTTGTTGCTCGTACTTGTACCTGTAACTATAGCTTCTTCGAATTCCATTGGGGCAATAAATGATCTTCTCGCTCGATTGGATTCCAAACGCGCATCTTCTTCGATTCAAGAATCCGCTGCGAAAGGCGTGTTGACACGGTTGCTTCCTGCTCATTCCAACAGCTTCCTATTCAAAATCGTGTCAAAGGTATATGTTCTTCAAGTGTTATTCTTTCTTGAATGCAATTATGTCGCCACATACATTGCATCCTTTGAACATTATTTATATGGGTCTGGCTAATGTGCAGACACTTGTTGATTGCACAAAGATTGAAACTTTTGTACCATATAACATCGATTATACATTTAAAACATGTAAGAGCAAGAAAAAGGTAAGCATTCAGTTATCGAGTGTCGGGCAGCCGTTACGAGCGCAAATGAAGACAATCTCATAATGATGTCGCTCTTGGTAAGGCTAAAGATGTAAATATTTAAAAATTTTAAGATTGATTACGAGTATGCGAGTGCATAAAGAAAATGTGAAGATTGAATACACCCGGCACCTGCTATCATTTACTTTTGGTGAAATTTGCTACGGATTAGAAAATAGGGAAAATTATACTCAACACATCAACGTTTGACCTTGAGTTTAAATAGTGAAAATATAGGTTATGATAAGAGGATCAAGTAAATTCAAATTTTTAAGTGGTTAAAATAGAAAACAATGTTATTGGTTCAAATATAGGATTAAAACCTAGTTTTATTTCACAACTTTCTCAATTTTAATTTTTTAGTTGAATTTTAACTACTCAATTCTCTATTTAAACTCTCTCTTGTATGTTATTGTCACTTTGGAAATACGTGAAAGTTTTTTTTTTTTTTCCCTGTGTGTTCATTGAGGATACCCTTATAATAAATACTGATATAAATGTAGAAATTGTTTTTAAGTTTAGGATATTATCTGTGTATGTACTTTTAATTGTAAGTACCGTGACTTCTTTCCTTTAAATGTGCTATGTGTTAGATTCTATTCCATTGATTTTCTTGAAAGTCAGATCCTATATTTTTAGTGAGAATATGGTTAGCATGTCAGGCTATGGGTGTAGAATTATAATGCTTGGAGTTCAACAATCAGTTGAATTAATCAATAAGGATTTGGTGGAACTGAACATGCTCTGAGTGCTTCACCGTTGGGTTTGCATGATGATGCAGTGGGAGGTTGCATTTGAAATTGGGGGAAAAAAAATTGAAAATGGAAATAAAAAAAATGAAAAATAGAGAATTTGTGTGAAAGATACACCCTTCTATGGTGAATTTGTTTATTTGAGACAATTTGGAAATCATTTACGATAAAGATAAGTACTTGAGAAATCCTGTGATTCAGTTGAGGAAGTTGACATGTTGGGACTGGAATTATAATTTTTTCCCTTTCTTGAAAGGGAATTGTACAAACAGCTAAAGCACTTTAAACCACCAATACCATTGCAAATTGCGTTGTTAACGTGAAAAGTTTGTTCATTGGAACCAGTCCTTGTGGGATGACTATGAGAAGCACCTCATTTGTTTTATCCACGATATCTCAATTAATCGTACTAACTTTCTGTCAGCATTGACAATCAGGATGTTTGCGGTGGACATAGCTGCTTTGTTATAAAAAATTACTACCGTTCGGCCAGTGATGGACCTGAGATAATGTAGGTGCACTCTTTTCCCTCCTAAATGAACTCTTTCAGTGAGGTCTCACTTAAAGGTGCTGAAGCCTTTGATACATTGACTGTCTATGTTTGTTTATGTTCTGAATCGTCAATGTGAAAATGCTTGTTTTGTTGGTAATGTTAAGAAAAAAAGGAAAGCCAAAAGCAATTGACCACCATGTAGTGACGTTTCTTCTTTGTACTTCCTCCCCAACAACCACATCCCTCCTCTTCCTTTCCACATATGCACAGAGTGTTTGAATAGTAATCCATTTGTATTTGTTACTTTCTGATGTACCTTTTATTGATCAAAGGAAAGAATTTTCTTTCTTTTGCATAAGAATGACCTCTCTAGTACCCATTATTAAACATCAGTGTATTTTATAGGTGGCCATTCTTGTTTCTTGTCATCTTATTCCTCTTTGATATTATGTAAAGAGGATTCTTTATTTTGCATAAGAAATCAAATATTTAAGTTATACTCAATGCTGGAATTACTAGGCTGAATCATCTCTTCTGTGTAGTCTCAGATCTTTTTCTTTTTTTCCCTCTAATTTTTTGTTGTTTCAGCTCCCTATAGAGTGTTCTATTTTCTTGGTTTGAGCATTATTTGTGGATGAAGTCAATATTTTGTTGATGATAGAACTGTGTTGAATAGAAAGGAAATTATTTATAATCCCTTAAAGCAAATAAGTTATGTACCTAATTCAAGACTTCTATGATTTTGGGTCTTCTCAAAGAATTGGGGGCACCACTGCTGTGGAAATGGCATCCGGCCTACATTGGTATTTGAAGTACTCTTGTGGTGCTCATATATCCTGGGATAAAACTGGGGGCATACAGGTTGCCTCCATTCCCAAGCCAGGATTACTACCTCGAGTGGACGATAATGGTGTGATTGTTGAAAGGCCAGTCCCATGGAACTACTATCAAAATGTTGTTACATCCAGCTGTAAGTGCAGATTTCTCTCTTTTTTCAATTTCAAACCCACTAAAAACTTCTAAAATTGAAAATTCACAATGTATTGATATCATTCTTAGAGTTTTGCTTGCTATGCTGACTTCAAGATAGTGGCATATCTAGCTTGAGCTAAACTGGAAAATTCCTTTTCAGAACTCATCAATTGCTTCACAGGGGGAAAGCACTTGCACTACCCTTTTTACATTATTCTCTATGTCAACTGCATTACATAAAACTAAAAAATATTCCTTGCAGGGGAAGGTAAGTTTATTTAGAAGTCCTGTAACATCTTCTAGAGCTCATAAACCTCTGTTGAGGGTTTATGAGAGACATCAATAGTTGTGTGTGTATGAGTAGTGTGGTGTGTTGTGTTGTGTGTGTATGTGTAGTGTGGTGTGTTGTGTTGTGTGTGATATTTGTTGCTGTGGAGTGATGTGTTGCATGTGTACTTGCTATTGGGCTGGTCTGTTTTGTGGGATTTATAAGGGGGTGTGTGGTGGTGGTGGTGTTCTATAGGGGTATTTTGGTAATTACTTGACCTTAGTGGTTGATATATAAATAAGATGTAGAGGGAATAAAAGTTAGTTATGAAAATAGTAGAAAAGAATAGAAGGAGAATAGTTAGTTGGTGGCTGTGGGAGCTTCCATTCTGGAGAGCTTAGCCTAGTCGTAAAGTGCCAATTCTTGGCAATTGCTCCTTCAATTGAACATTAGTTCAGGTACTTCCATCATCAAACTAACGTTAGCTTGAAGTGTTAGTTGTTGTAGTTCAAATCCTAGTCCTCTGTTTGTTACAATTGCCGCCGTTTGTGGGAAGAAATTGGGAGGATGACTAGGATGGAGTTGTGTGTTGAAGCCATTGAGAAAAACATACATGAAATCGGTGAAGAAATGCGAGGGGGTATTTATGAGTTTCATCATTAGATAAAAATAGTGGAGAGAAATACAACTACGAATTTCCAAGGGATTGAAAAACAAATTTCTAATATGGAAATGATGCTTCAAAAGGAAGCATGAGCTAAGGAGAAGACCTCTAGTTTGGTCGATTTAGGGTTTCAACCAGCTTCCAATCAATACTCACAGGTGAATAGAGTGGAATTAGTGGAGATATTAGAGGAAGACGTAGACGAACATGCTCGGATGGATGTCAAAACGATGGTGTTGCCGGCATTTGATGAAAGCACTCCGGTACATTGGATCACTGTGGTCGAATAGTACTTCGAAGTGCAACACGTTTGTGAGGAAAATAGGTGGCCTTTGCTTCTACTTGCTTGCGCGGCTGTACGATCTATTGGTACAAGATGATTCAATGAAAGTATCCATAGCTTGACTGGGAAAGTGTGAAATCGAAGCTTCTCATTCATTATGGCGGTCTAATCTCTAGCAATACCTTCAAGAGTTTGTCCACTATTTGCTAGGAAATGATTGTCACAAATTACGTGGAGGATTTTGAGGCCCTTACTACTTGCGTATTGGAGTTATCGGAGATGCAATTGCTTAGATACTATTTGGGCAGTTTGAAGGACGAGATTCGAGTGCAAGTATGTACATTCCGGCTGATCACCTTGTCGGAGACTATTGAGCTATCCCCTAATGTTGAACAGGAATTCGCATGTGGAGTTGTGGTAGTTTAGAAGGGTAGAGAGGACGATCGACTTGTACGATGCCGACCATACCAGAATCCGACCTATTCCAATTTTACTCAATTTCTGGTGAACTCTCCTCGGTTAAGCATGTCGGCTGAAAGTGGTTGGCGATCTCATCCAATTTTTGGTAGTGTGCAATCAATAAATAGAAGTGGTGCTGGGGGAACTGGAAGCAGCAAATTGATGGCGACAATGGTTGGTGGAGCGACCAGAACTGTAGATGATGTGCGCAGTTTGAGTTCGTTTGTTCCTTAGGTGAATAACGTTGGTAGGGACTATGCCAGATGGATTATCAAGAATACTTAGATAAGCGAAGTAAAGGATTATGTCTTAGGTGTAATCAACCGTTTAGTTTGGGACATAAGTGTCCTAATAAAACTTTACGCATATTATTGATGAAAGACGAAAGTGAAATAAGGATGCAGATTGCGTAGATGTCAGGAAAAACGAAGGGTATCTTTGTTGCCATTGTCATTCTCAAGTGACTTCGAGCATGGAACTTTTTTTATTAGCTCTTCATGGGTTTGATGGACCACAGACCATGAAATTTAGAGGTAAATATTTAGGAACTTATCTTTTTATACTTTTTGATAGTAGAGCTAGTCACAACTTATTTCTTCTACAATGGTATATACGATGGCATTAACACTTAAGAAAACTAAGCCTTTTTCTGTAAAACTGGGAGATAGACATAGGGTTTCTTCATGTGAAATATTTAGAAATGTGAAATTTATGGTTGATGGGTATGAGATTTTGGTTGATTGTTATTAGAGCTGGGAAAGTGGGTTGAATGGGCTGGCTCACCCCGCCTCGCACTGGCTCGCAGGTTGAAGTGAGCTAACTCACAATGGCTTGCACATGAGGCGGGCTGAAGAAGTCAGCCCACCCCACCCTATGAGTTAATGTGGGCCAGCCCGCCCCGCACACGAGGATTTTTTTTTCCTTATTACAAAATTAAAGAGTCATTTTCATCGACTCTCTTTCCGTTTGTTGCGTTTTATTTTCTTTTTGCAATCATTTAATTTGTTTGACTCTAAGGTAATGTCAACTCTTTTTTTTCTTCCATATTCTTCAATCCTCTATTATTAGTTTGGGTTTCACCTTATGAGTCAATGTGGGCTGGCCCGCCCCGCACACAAGGATTTTTTTTTTTTCCTTATTACAAAATTAAAGAGTCATTTTCATCAACTCTCTTTCTGTTTGTCGAGTCTCATTTTCTTTTTGCAATCATTTAATTTGTTTGACTCCAAGGTAATGTCAACTCTTTTTTTTCTTCCATATTCCTCAATCCTCTATTATTAGTTAGGGTTTCATCCATCTAATATGGAATTAGGTTAGCTTATTTTTAAGTTAGTTTGAATTAGATTTGATTTAATGTAAAGCACCAGAAGCAAAGTATAGTTTGAATTAAATTTGATTTAATGTAAAGCACCAAAAGCAAAGTATTTTGTCTTTGGAAAAAAAGAAGAAGTATTATTCAAATAATTTCATGGCCTTAATCTAAGTCCCATTAAAGTAGTAATCATTGATTCAATTTGAACTTGGAAGATCGGTTGTTTGTTCAATCAAAATTGATACTTTGTACCAACATAATTAATTATTTTAAGATTTTGTCTAATTTCAAAATTTGAAAATAAAACAAAGGTTAAAGTATAGTTAGAGCTTCACAGTTGACACTTCACACTCTTTCAATCTGTATGTACTTGCTTTTAAATCTCATATGATAGAGAAGAAAACAAGCTTAAATGATAATCAAGCAAATGTAGCAATTATCATAAAGTCTTTTTCATTAATTATATAGGAAAATAAAGTCAATAATAAAGGAAATAAAATCACAGATATAGATCAATTATCATTATCATTAATAACCAAATTGGAGTCTCCCTTTGATGAAGTAGTCCTACTCGCACTGTCTTCTTCTTCATCTATAATTTACCACATTACACATATAATTAGATGTTAAAAGTTTGAAATAATACATTAAAAGAAAATATTACTAAAAGAATAAAAAAAAATTACCTTCACACGCAAATCATTGTAACCAATTACGTGTACAAATTAAAGTTTCCACATTTGATGAGAGTATAGAACTGCAATACTTATTAAGTACACGGGCATCGATACTGAAAGTTGACTTAGGCACTATAGTGGTAATTAGAATGTTAAGCATATCAAAGGCCATGATGGACAAATCATGATATCTCTAGCTTCAACTTTTCCAATGTTGTAATACATCCAATTTTGAGTAGAAGTCTATATCCATTATTTGCTCATCTAGATGAATATCTAAATAAGATTTACTAGAACTTCGTACTTCTACTTGATAATACTCTTACATTGTTAAGGAAAAAACTAATATGTAATATGATAAAAAATATCATTAAAAAAACAAATGAAATTATTATTAAACTCACATCTAAAGTAGTAAGATCAATCGCTAAGCTCTTTCCAAACCTAAAGTGTTGTGGTGTTGCTCCTTTACCGCCACCTCTAGTTGTGTCTTGTGTTTGAGAAGATGATCCAACCTAATGACTTCTAGTTCTAGATATATGATCTATTTTGCTTTTCTCATATTCTCCATAGAGCTTATATAACTTGCTTTTTATGTAAACCAACTTCTCTTCATAAGTGAGGGGATCAAGTTTATTAAAGTAGAACTTAAAAAAATTAAACTTCATCCAAGGATTAAATACTGCTCCAAGTTCAAGGACAATACTATATTTTCTCTAATATTTTTTGAATTTTTGTTTCATTTTAATAGACATTTCCCTTATGACATGATCTTCACTATTTAAATTTTTATTCAACAAACATTTAACTCTATATTTGCAAAAAATAGTGGTTTAAAGTTAGATACGAAGATCTCAACATCAAATTGGTGATACTCTAAAAAGGGCTAAAAAACTTAAATATCTTCCCCGCCCTTTCTTACTCATCCATGGTTGGACAATATTTATAATGAGAATCATTTAATTGAAAGCAAAAAAAGCACGTTGATACTTGAGTGCGCTATCAAGCATAAGGTAAGTGGAATTCCATCTACTAGCTACATCTAAGTGCAAACCAACGTTGGTATCAATGTTGCTAACCTATTGAGCACACTCTAAAAAATGTTTCATTTTACTCTTGGAGCCCTTCACATACTTCATACTCTCTTATTTTATGTAAGGCTTTACTACTTATCGTTAACCCTTTAACGATTAAATGAAGAACATGAGCACAACATCTAATATGAAAATACTCATCACCACATAACAAATTATGCTGCAAGTTTAGTTGTTTTTTCAAGAAATCTTGCATGCAATCATTTGTAGATGTGTTATCCAATTTAAGGGAGAATATCTTTCTATCATGTCCCGATCTTTTAAAAATTCAAAAACTTTCTTGGATAACTTAAACCACGAGTGAGGAGGGGGCATTTTACAAAAAGTAAGAATTTTATTATTGAGTTTTCATTTGTCATCCACATAATGACCGGTCAAATAAATATATTCTTCATTGGTGAAGGTAATTCATACATCAGAAGTCAAACATACTCTCCCTGGAATATTTTGCAATATTTGTTTCAATTTATCCTTTTAAGCTAAATATAAATTCCAAATATCTGACATAGCAGTTTTCCTAGAAATTGGCTGATAATCAGGATCACATAGCCTTGCAAATTGTGTAATCCTCATATATTCAACAAATGAAAATAGCAGATCATATTCAATAATAGCCATTGATATTATCTCACGAGCAACTTTAGGATTTAGTTTTCTTGATCTTAACTTATCAACATGATTAATTATCATATCACCAACATCATTATGTTTATGAATTTGACTCAAATGATACTTTCCTATATGTCGACGTAAGGATGATATTTCGTGGCTATATCCCCCAATAACATATTCCTTTCCACACACTTTATATTTGGCTCTACTTTTACCATCTTTCCCAATACTTATTTTTGCAAATATATCCCAAACCTCAAAAGAAGAACTATTTGCTTAAGCCTTTTTACTTGCAAGTTCTTTAGATTGAGAAGATCCTGGTTGTACATTATCATTATGCCAACCGACTTCGAACACATTGTTTACATCAATAGGTTGTATTGTATTTGTAATCTCATTGCTTGTAAGATCCATTACGAAAATACATCAAAACAAGAAAATATCATAATATAGAATTACGGATATAGCAAATAAACCCAGTGAAATAGCAAATACAATACAACCTAGGCAATTTGGCACAAGTTGCAATTTTCATGTTATGCTTAGAAGTTTAGGTTTTTAAATACTTGAATGCAAAGGTTGTCTTTCTAATGATACAAGGTCGATTTATGTTGAATTTTTAAGGAATGCCATCTACATTAAGGTTTTAAGCATATTACATTTATATTTTCATGTTGCTACTTATGTGTCTATTTATATTAATTTTCTATTAATACCACTAACATTACCTACAATTAGTCACACATCAAATGAATCATTCTCGTTCTTAATTTATTGACAATTGAATTTAAGATAAGATGTTTCAAACCCTAAACCCCAAATCACAACTCCAATTTTCCAAATACATAACCATAAGCTTTATTTATGCATACCCCTTAGCCCCAAACCGCAACTTCAATGTTCCAAATACGTAACCATAAGCTCTATTTATGCTTACCCCCTAACCTCGAATTGCAACTCCAAACCCAAACCTTAAACCCTAAACCGCAATTCCAATTCTCCAAATACATAACCAATTAACCATAAGCTCTATTTATGCATACCCCTTAACCTCAAACCGCAATCCTAAATCCAAACCCCAAACCACAACTCCAATTCTCTAAATACATAACTGATTAACCATAAGCTCTATTTAAGCATACCCGCAACTCCAAACCTAAACCCCAAACCTAAAACCGCAACTCCAATTCTCCAAATATATAACCATAAGCTCTATTTATGCATACTTGCAACCCCAAACCATAACTCTAAACCCAAACCCTAAACCTAAGTCGCAACTCCAAACCCAAACCCCAAACCCCTAAACTGTAACTTCAAACGAATCCATAGATCAAACATAGTACTTGGCTAATTGAAAAAAAAAAAAAAAACGTAACTACAACATGATACAAGGTTGAGGAGAGGACTCACCATGATTGGTGACGATGACAAGGACACAATGACAGCGATATGATGGATCGGTGACTGAGATGACAATGAGGCAACGATTGCAACTAGTATTGTGAGGATTGAGTTGAGCCGTGACCTATGAGTAGCTAGCGAGACTGAGATGAGAATGAGAACGTCAAGAAGACAATAGTGAGAGATGAGAGAGAATGTGAGAGTGAGATGAGCTTGTGAGTGAGAGATTGAGAGTGAGATGGACGACGATGGGATGGGACTTGAGAGTTGAGAGCTGGCAACTGATCTAATTTCAATTTCTTTCTTTTTTCAGTTTTTCTTTGTGTGTGTGTGTTTTTTTTTTTAATATTGTGTGGGCCATGGGGGCCAACCTGTGCCCACATTGATGTGGTCCGCCTTGACCTATGGGCCACACGAGGCGGGCCAAAACAACCTACACATCCTGTGAGCCAAATTTTCCTAGCCCGCCTCGCAAAAATTTGTGGGTTGGGTAGGCCAGCTTGTCCGACCCACTCCGCATTCCCAAGTATAATTGTTATGTCATGGACATTGGTGGAGTGGATGTCATTTTGGGGGTTGCTTGGTTATAGATTTTAGGAGAAATTGAAGTGAATTGGAAACTTATGACAATGAAAATTCCAAGTGATGGTCGTGATTGGGTATTGAAAGGGGATCCAACTTTACATAGGTCAGGTATCACTCTTAAGCAATTCCTTAAAATGCATGATTTAAAGTATAGAGGAGTGTTGAAATTGAATGAATACTTGTGTTTTTTTGTTGAAGAAGAAGCTGAATCTGTTGAAATGGGTGCTTTATTACAATTTTTTTTTGACATTTTTGATGAAATCAAGGAATTACCACCTTTGAGAATACAATATCATCAAATTAGATGAAGGGGTGGGACCAATTAATGTTCAACCTTATAGATATGCCCAAATTCAAAAGGATGAGATTGAAAAATTGGTTTTTGATAAGCTGAAAGCCGAGATTATTAGGTCTAGTTAAAGTCCTTTTTCAAGTCTTGTTATTTTGGTAAAGAAAAAAGATGGGTCTTGGCGATTTTGTGTTGACTACAGGGCTTTGAATGCTGTGATGGTGCTTGATAAGTACCTAATCCCTGTTGTTGATGAATTGTTGGATGAGTTACATGGGGCTTCAATGTTTTCTAAGATTGATTTGTGCTCGAGTTATCAACAAATCTGTGTTCTACCAATGACATTCCGAGGATTGCATTTCGGACACATTAAGGGCATTACAAATTCTTGGTCATGCCTTTTGGTTTGACAAATGCCTCGGCTACCTTCCAATCCATTATGAATGATGTGTTTTGACCTTATTTACAGAAATTCATATTAGTTTCTTTGATGATATTTTGGTCTATAGTTCTTTGGAAGACCATCTTCGACATTTACGTTTGGTTCTTAATTTACTTTGGACACATCACTTTTATGCCAATAAGAAAAAATGTTACTTTGGGAAATCTTCTTTAGAATATCTGGGTCATGTGATCTCTTTTTAGGGAGTTATTGTGGATCCTTCAAAAGTTCAAGCTGTTTTAGATTGGCCAATACCGAAGTCATTGAAGAGTTTGTGGGGTTTTCTTGGGCTATCAAGATATTATCGAAAGTTTATTAGGGATTATGGCAAGATTGCATAGCCTCTAACTCAGTTGTTAAAAAAGAATTCTTTCTTTTGGTCGGATGAAGCTATTTTCGCCTTCCATAATCTTTAGCAAGCCTTGATTCATGCCCCGGTGCTTGCTATGCCTGATTTTTCTCAGCCTTTTTTGGTTGAGTGTGATGCTTCAAGACATGGTCTTGGGGCTATTCTCATGCAAAATCAGTGGTCCATGGCTTTTTGGAGCGAGGCGTTATTTGACAAGACATTGAGTAAATCTACCTATGAGAGGGAATTGATGGCTTTGGTCTTAGCTATTACCCATTGGCGTCCCTATTAGTCAGGGCGACATTTTACAGTGGTTACGGATCACAAGAGCCTTCAACATCTTTTATCTCAGCGAATTACAACTCCAAATCAGCAGCATTGGTTGGCAAAATTGCTTGGTTATGATTTTGCTATCATCTATAAGCGAGATTCTTTGAATGGTGTTGCTGATGCTCTTTCTTGGGAATTTGAGGAGCTGGATTTAGCGGGAATCTTTGGTCCTATTTGGACTGATATTGATGAAATTTGTAAGGATGTGCTTGCTGATGAACTATTGGCTACTAAGTTGCACTTATTGCAAGAGGGAAAGGATGCTGGATCGGGTTTTCATCTATGCAATAATACCCTATTATCATGATTGTTTGGTTATTCCTTCTCATTTGAAGTGTGTGCCCATGTTTTTACATGAATTCCATTCTTCTTTGTTGGGAGGACATGTAGGGTATGTGAGGACATATCGATGATTGGCATCTCATTTATTTTGGTTTAGTATGCATAAAGATGTTTCTTATTTTGTTGCTACATGTGCTGTTTGCCAACAATAGAAGGTGCAAAATGTTTCTCTAGCTGGTTTACTTTCTTTGCTTCCTATCCCTCAAGCCATATGGGAGGATATTTCTATGGATTTTATCACCGGGCTTCCTAAATCTAAGGGGTATGAAGTAATCTTTGTGGTGGTTGTTTGGTTTTCAAAATACGTTCATTTTATCCTCCTTAAACATTTATATACAGCTCGGTTAGTAGCTTAGATTTTTATTAGAGAGGTGGTTCATTTTCATGGATTTCCTTGCCCTATTATTAGTGATCGTGATCCTCTTTTTGTGAGTCATTTTTGGCAACTATTGTTTGTACTCCAAGGCACTTGATTGCATTTTAGCACGGCCTATCATTTAGAAATAGATGGTCAAATGGAAAATCTTAACCGACTATCTTCGTTGTTTTGCTAAGGATTGTCCTAATGCTTGTGCTACTTGAATTTCTTGGGTGGAATACTCTTATAATACATCATATCATTCCTCAACTGGCATGACACCCTTTAAGGTGGTGTATAGGCGTGCTCCTCCAACTCTACTTTCCTATTTACCAAATGAAGTTGCTAATGCTTCGGTTTGAGCAGCTCTTTGTTCCCAAGATGACATTCTTTTGCAACTACGGTCCAATTTGGAGAAACTCAGCTTCAAATGACTGTTAATGCTAATCTCCATTGTTGAGTTATATATATTGGTTCCACATCCTTTAAACATAATATTTTAGTATCTTTTGTATATATATATATAGTGTACTTTTAAATTAGGTGTAATAAAAAATAATTTCATTCTTCCTTTTACTAACATGGTATCAGAGCTATAGAGAAACCTTAGTTCCCACAAAAAAAAAACCTTAGTTCAGCGGTGTTGTGCATCTTTGACCATTTTCCGATGTTGGATTTAGAATCCAATCATATCACCATGTTCATCTTTTCTCTGATGTCGTATCCCCCAAAGCTTGCAATTGGAAACGCCTCTACGTGTGGTTACGCACCGCTATGTGCCACGTCGCCATATCTTACTTTTTTCCTTCTTTTTTTAGTGTTAAATCCTTCTTTTCCTTCACACGTCGGTGCATTTGCTTCCTCTAGCTCCGACCATCCAAATGCCAACATCTTCCACCGCCAACCATTGCTATCTACTGCCAAACACTGCTGCCACCACCGTCCGCCGCTGACTACCACTGTTTACCACCTTTTCATCCTCTTTTTCAGGGTTGTCTTCAATCCAACATGGCTTACGATACGTCCTCACCAAAAATCAGTGCTTTTTCAAGCTTTTATCTCTATCTCCTATTGTTGTAATGAAAAAGTTAATGGGGAGTTCCAAGTACATGTCTTGGTCTAAATTTGTGGAATTGTAATTTATGAGTCAAGGTCTACAAGACCATTTGACTACTAATCTTGACGACTTGCAAAAGGATAAGGATAACTAGCAGAGAGTAGATGCTTTATTATTGAGTCTCTTGTGGTAGTCCATTGATCGATCTCTTTATCCCATTTACAAGCATTACAATACTTATTATGATGTTTGAACTTAGGTAAAAACCCTTTATGCTAATGATATTCAACGTTTATATTCAGTGATATTTAATCTACTTAACTTGAGACAGTCGGGTTTGTTTATTATTGATTTCCTTGGAAGATGGGCATCAATTAAAGCTGAATACAATTCTTTGCTTCCTCTTGGTTAGAATCTTAAGGATGATTTAGCTTAGAGGGACAAATTCTTCATGGTTTGTATTCTTGCTACACTTGGTGCTGACCTTGCTCTTATTCGTGATCAGATATTAGTTAGTCCTACTGTACCATCTATGGATGAAGTTTTCTCCCATCTTCGTGTGTTGTCCATTTCAAAGGCACCAATACATGGGTCTTCTATTATGGATAGTTTAGCTTTGGCTTCTTAGATGGCTACTTAAGTTCAATTAAGTGCAATAGAGGAATGCAGTGGAGCTTATGGAGGTAATCGAGGAAATTGTTTTGGGTGTACCTGTTGCAATTAGTGGGGACATACTAAGGACAAATGCTACAAACTACATGGTCCTCCTCCTCGCGCTGATATTATTAGAATACTAATCATATAACTTTTGATGGATAACATAAGGATTCTCTCATTTTCACTGGAATTGATCTTGAGAATTATCTTCAATATCAAGCTTTAAAACAATCGTCATCCTCTACTGCTTCCATTGCTCATATTGGTATTTTTGTTGCATGCCTCAGTTATTCCTCTTCTCTAAGTCCATGGGTTATTGACTTTGGTGCTTCTGAGCATATCTTTGGTAATCCTGATCTATTTTCTCGATTTTTACAATCTATATCTTTACCTTATGTTATTGTAGCAAATGATTCTCATATAGTTGCTAAAGCTATGGGCAATGCACAACTCTTACCATCACTACCTTTAGAAAATGTCCTTTACATTTTTATTTGTCCATTTAACCTTGTATCTGTTAGTAAAGTCATCTATGCTTTAAATTGTTCAATTAAAGTTGACCTTCATTTTGTTTTTTTTTAGAATCTTAGTACGAGACAAATAATTAACACAAGATGTGAGTCACAAGGGCTTAACTACCTCACTATCCCTCTAGCTTCTCCTATTGCATGTTTTACTCCGATCTCTTCAGCTCTTATCCACAATCGTTTAGGCCATCCCAACATCTCTAAATTTTAGAAGATGGTTCCCTATTTATCGCATTTGTCTTCTTTAGAGTGTGAGTCGTGTCAACTAGGAAAAAAATCTAAAATTTCATTTCCTAAGTGAGTCAATAATTGGGTACCTCCTTTTGCTATCGTTTATTATGACATTTGGGGCCTTAGTCGTATCGTATCTGTTTTGGGTTTTCAGTACTTTATAACCTTTATTGACGACTATTTTTGTTGTGCTTAGTTGTATTTAATGAAACATCGATTTAAGTTGCATTCAATATTTGAGTCTTTTTATGCTGAAATTAAAACTCAATTTAATGTATTTATACAAATTTTGTGCAGTGACAATTCTCCTGAATGTTTTTTTTGCTCCATTTACTAAGTTCATGTCCTTTCATGGTATTTTACATCAATCATCTTGTGTATACACACCTCAACAAAATGGTGTTATTGAGTATAAAAATAGACATTTAATTGAAACTGCTCGCACACTTCTTTTACATCACCATGTATCTACTCGGTTTGGGTTGATGCTCTTTTTGTGTGTTATCTCATTAATTGGATGCCTTCTTTTGTTCTTCAACACAAAATTCCTCACACCATCTTATTTCTTGATCAACTCTTATATGCTCTTCCATTACGTGTATTTGGTTACACATGTTTTGTTAAAAATATGTCTCTTGGTCGGGATAAATTATTAGCCCGTTCTATTAAGTGCATTTTCCTTGGTTATTCTAAATTTCAAAAAGGTTACAAATATTATTCACTTATCACTCATCATTACTATTTGTCTCCTAATGTGACTTTCATTGAAACTCTTACCCCTGTTCCTCCTCTTCATTGGAGTACTCTTCTTGAGCTTGTACCTACTACCTTTGATTCTATTCCTTTAGCCCCATCTTTGCTGGTTTATCATCGGAGCTATTGGAACCACTCTTAATCAGACACACCACCTCCTTTAGATGCTTTCGCTGACTTACCTTTTGTTCCACTGTTTGTACCTACTAAGGACCTCTTAGATGCAGATCTCCCAATAGCTTTCAGGAAAAATAATCAATCTTTTCGAAATTCTCACCTCATTTATAATTTTCTTAGTTATCACCGTTTATCTCCATCCTATTTTGCTATTGTTTTGTTTCTGTCTTCTACTTCTATTCCTAAAAATGTGAGTGAGGCACTTTTAAATCCAAGGATGGACACAAGTAATGGTAGAGGAGATGATTGCTTTACATGCTAATGGTACTTGAGATTTGGTTCCTTTATCTCCTGGAAAATCTTTGGTTGGGTGTCGATGGGTTAATGCTGTAAAAGTTGGTTCTGATGGTAAAATTGATCAACTTAAGGCTCGTTTGGTTGCTAAAAGTTATACTTAGGTGTATGGTTTTGATTATGTTGATGCATTTTTAATTGTGGCTAAGATATCATTTGTTCGATTATTTCTATCCATTGCAGCTATGAAGCATTGGCCATTGTACCAATTGGATATAAAGAATGCATTTCTTCATGGTGAGCTCCAAGAGGAGATTTATATGGAGCAATCACTTTGTTTTGTTGCTTAGGGGGAGTTTAATTTTGTATGTAAACTTCGTCGCTCTCTTTATAGTTTAAAACAATTTTTACGTGCTTGGTTTAGCCGATTCAGTGCTGTAGTTATGGAATTTGGCATGGTTTGTTGTACATTCGATCATTCAATCTTCTATAAACATACATTTGAAGGGAAATGCATTTACTTGATAGTTTAAGTGATGATATTGTCATTATTGGCATTGATTAGGATGGTTTTATTCACTTGAAGGAGCATCTTTTTAGACATTTTCAGACCAAGGATCTTGGCTTACTAAGATACTTCATTGGCATAGAAGTTGCTTAATCTAGTTTTGACATAGTACTCTTTCAGAGAAAATAAGCCTTAGATCATTTGGAAGAAACTAGTATGCTTAATTGTAAGTCTATAGATTCTCTTATGGATTCTAATGTAAAGTTGTTACCAGGATAGGGGTAGCCATTTGCAGACTTTGGGAGATATTATCCATTGGTAAAAAGGCTTAATTATCTTACTATCACTTGACCTGATATATCTTTCGCTGTTAGTGTTGTTAGTCAATTCCTTCAATCTCCTTGTGTTAGTCATTAGAATGCTGTTGTTAGGATTCTCAGATATATTAAAAGTGCTCTAGGTAGAGGTTTACTATATGAAGATCATGATCATTCTCAAGTGATTGGGTATTCTAATGTTGATTGGGCGGACTCTCCTTCTGATAGACAATTCACTTTTGGGTATTGTGTCCTAGTTGGAGGCAATCTAGTTACTTAGAAGAGTAAAAAGTAGGATGTTGTTGCTAGATCAAGTGTAGAATCAAAATATTATACAATGGCCTTGGCAACGTGTAAACTTATTTGGATGAAGCAACTTCTTTAGGAGTTAAAGTTCTGTGAAGTAATGCAAATGAAGTTAATTTGTGATATTTAAGCTATTTTACATATAGCTTCCAATCCAGTTTTTCATGAGAAAACCAAACATATAAAGATCGACTATCACTTTATTCGAGAAAATATTTTGTCTGGTTGTATTATCACTAGTTATGTTAATTCAAATGGTCAATTGGTTGATATCTTAACTAAGTCTTTAAGGAGTCCTCATATTGAATATATTTGTAACAAGCTTGGTACATATGATTTATATACTCTAACTTGAGGGGGAGTGTTGAGTTATATAGGTCTCACATCCTTTAGATAGAATATTTAAGTATCTTTTGTGTAATATATATATATATTAAGTGTAATAAAAAATAATTTTTGAACAAAGATGCTTTTCTAGGGTTGTTATATGCCTCAGATCTTTTTTATTCTTATATATAAGAATATATCTCATATACCATATATAAAAATATCTCCTACCAAGTATAAGCATTTTTACTAACTATAATAATACTTATTACTATAAATAATCCTACTATATTTAGATCATTCAACACTTCCCCTCAAGATGGTGCATAAATGTTACACATGCCTATCTTGGACAATATAATTGAAAAGGCAATAGTACTAAGACCTTTAGTTAATATATCGACAAGTTGATCAGATGACTTGACAAAGGGCAAGTATATAATTCCTTGATCCAGTTTCTTTTTTATAAAATGTCGATTAATCTCCACATGCTTTGTCCTATTATGTTGTACTGGATTATTTGCAATATCAATGGCTACCTTGTTATCACAATAGAGCATAAGAGGGCTTTCTTCTAGAAGTTGTAACTCTGTCAGAAGCAATCGAATCCACAATGCCTCACATACACCTTAGGCAAGTGATCGATACTCAGCTTCGGCACTTGACTAGGCCACCACACCTTGTTTCTTGTTGCACCAAGTCACAATGTTACCCCCAACAAAACTGCAATAACTTGATGTAGATTGCCTATCATCCTGCATCCTATCAAATCTGCATCTCTGTATACTTCAACTCGAAGATGTCCATGGTTACTTAGTAAAATACCTTGTCCTGGACAACTCTTTAAGTATCGAAGTATACGATTAACAGCATGAAGATGTGGTCTACAAGGATCATGCATATATTGACTCACCAAGCTAATTGCATAAGGAATATCTGGCTGTGTATGTGAGAGATAAATTAACCTCCCTACGGTGCGTTGATACTGCTCCCGATTTACTTGTTCTCCACCTCCTACTTAGAGACTATGATTGGGATCCACTGGAGTTGTAGTTAGTCGACATCCAAGCATCCTTATATCCTTTAGAAGATCAAGGACATACTTTTGTTGAGAAAGATATATCCCCTTGGATCATCTTGCTACCTCTATTCCCAAGAAGTATCTTAGTGCGCCCAGATTTTTTATTTCAAGCTCTTTTGCTAACTTCTGCTTTAAATGTGTCATCTCCTCAGCATCATTTCCTATGAGAACAATGTCATCTACATACACAATTAGCAGGGTTATTTTTCCTTCATGTAGTTGGATAAATAGAGTGTGATTAGCACAACTTTGTTTGTACCCAAGTCGTAACATGGCTCGTCTAAACTTGTTAAACCAAGCCAAGGAGACTGTTTTAGTCCATATAGAGATCTTCTCAAGCGACACACTTTCCCAGCTATTTGAGTATCTCGAAACCTAAGAGGGATCTACATGTAAACTTCTTCCTTAAGATCCCTGTGTAAGAAAGAATTTTTTATATCTAACTGATGTAGTTGCCAATCCAGGTTAGCTGCACAAGAAAGCATGATTCGAACAGTATTTATCTTTGCGAGTGGAGCAAAAGTCTCTTCTTAGTCTACCCCATATGTCTAAGTATATCCTTTTGCCACCAGTTGAGCTTTACTATATACACCCATTTGCATCTACCAATTTGCTTTATCTGTGGTCTAGGCACAAGCTCCCATGTTTCATTCTTTTGTAATGCTTGCATTTCTTCAATCATAGCTGCCTTCCACTCAGAGCTCTGCAAAGCTTCCTTCCAGTGCTTGGGAACATTGGCAGATAATAATAAGGATACAAAAAAGGCTTGAAATTGAGAAGACAAGGACTCAAGAGAGATGACATCAGCAAGAGGATGCAAAGTAGAACACAAATGAGACCTATATTGGGAATTGCAAGTTCTCTTTTGTTTTCTAAGAGCAATAGGTATGTTAAAATCATCATGATTAAGAGAGGAGGATGCATCACTTGAGACTGGCAAGGAAGGAGAAGGATCTTCATGAGCTATAGACGGTGTAGGTGAGGCATGAGAGTTATCAGGAGCGACTATTCTAGGCCTTTGACTGTAGACCTCCAATGGAGTTGTTTCCTTAGTAGGAATTTTGGATATTCCGTTGTTAGGTGATCCTGTCGCATCATTAACAGGCGTTTTCCCTTCAATATGAGAACCACTAGGAGGTATCTCCCCCTCGACATTAGGACCACTGGGAGATGACATTGGTAACTCCATCATTTGATCAACATCCATTGAAGAATCATCAGATGTCTCCCCCTTTTGAGAATTCTCAGTTGGAGAGGATCCAAAATATGGTTGTAACTCCAAAAAGTCACATCCATTGAAACGCAAGTCTTCCGATCAGTAGGACAAAAGCATCCGTACCCTTTCTTATCCGGTACATAACTAACAAAAACACATTTCTTAGATCTAGGGGCAAGCTTGCCATCTAAAGGATTTCGATTGTGGACAAAACAAACACAACCAAACACTTTTGGAGGAACAATAAAAGAGTGGTTACCTTGAAGCACTTGTAGAGGAGAACGAAAGTCTAGAGAACGCGGTGGCATCCGATTAATGAGGTAGGTTGCACACAGGATTGCCTCTCCCCATAAATATTTAGGAACATTCATAGTGAAGAGTAGTGAATGAGCTACCTTAAGGAGGCGATGGTTCTTCCGTTCTGCAACTCCATTTTGAGTAGGAGTTTCCACACAAGTCTTCTGATGCACAATCCCATGTGAGAGTAAAAACTCTTGGAATGCCGTATTTGTATATTCAGTCTCATTGTCAGTTCGAATCCTTTTGATGTGAGCACCAAATTGAGTTTCTACCATCCTATAGAAATTTTTGAATGCTAAGAGTACATCACTCTTAGCCTTTAACAAGGTTAACCGGGTTGTCTTGCTATGACAATCAATAAACGTTACAAACCATTTACAACCACTAGTAGAGATATTAGCAATTGGACCCCAAACATCAGAGTGAATCAAATCAAAAGGCTTAAAACTTTTATTTCCACTAACAGGATGAATACTTCGAGAATGTTTAGCTAATTCACATGCTTCACATTTGAGCATGTCTTTATTACAACTTTTATAAAATAAAGGGACTAACTTCGCAAAAACTCTAAATGACGGGTGTCCAAGTCTCTTATGCCACATGATAAGGTCTTGTTCTAAAGAAACCACCAACTATGCCGATTGCAATTTACTCTCCTCCAAAAAGTAAAAACCATCCTGATGACTGCCATGCCCGATCTCCTTTCCCATCTTCAGCTCTTGAAAAACACAATGTGTTGGCCAAAAGGTTACTTTAAATTGAAGAGAATTTGTGATAGCAGAGATTGAGAGAAGACTATGAGGAAAGTTAGGGACATGTAAGACATCAAATAGATGAAGACTAGAAAAACTATTTATTTCACCTTTTCCTAGAATGGGAGAAAGGGAACCATTAGCAATTTTAACTTTATCCCTACTAGATTGGGGAACATAAGAGCTAAAGGTGGCGGATTTGCCAGTCATATGTCTAGATGCATTAGAATCTATAATCCAAGTTCCTAAGTCTTTTTAAGAAAGAAGAGTAAGCATGAGTAGAACTACTAGGGAAATCAGAGTGAGAAAGAGTGGAAAGAAAACCAACAGATTTTTGAGTGGCAGATGCAGAGTTTGAAGAAGACGATGGTTGGGACAACAGTAGACACTTTAAAGATTGAAGCTCCTTGGCAAGATAAGCTATGTTTGTGGCATGACTTGAGGCTGAACTTTCATGTACAGCATTATCGTGTTCTTTGATCTTGCTCTTGTTGCTGCCTGGTTTCTGACCTACACTATTGGGACGTCCATGTAGCTTCCACCAAGTCTCCCGAGTGTGGTTGATTTTGCCACAGTGATCACACCATAGTTTATCAGGTGCTAAGTCCATGGGACATGGACAATGCTTGCCTCTTCCCTTGACAGAATCTCCTGCCCTGGCTGCTGTTTTTGTAATGGAACGATGTAGCATAATCTCCCTCCTACTATTCTCATGCTGGACAAGAGAGCATGCCTCTTGAAGACTGGGTAATGGTGACCTTTTGAAGATTTGGACCCAAATTTGATCATACTCGGGATTTAGTCCAGCAAGGAACTTGTACACTCTTTCTTGCCCAAGTCGTTCCTTGAAAAGTGCAGCATCAGTAGCACAAGTAGCATTGAACGGATAGTAGAAATCTAGTTTCTACCATGCCGTCAAAAGAGTATTGATATACTCTATCATGGTAAGCTCTCCCTGTTGTAGGCTATATATCTTTTGATGTAAATCAAATATCTCAGAGTAATTATTACTCTGAGAATGTGACTGTTTTATTGCACTCCAAATTTAGGCAGCAGATTCATACAAGATGTAGGAAGATGCCAAGGTTGGATCCATGGAATTGAACAGCCACAACATAACCAAGGAGTTCTCAAGAGACCACTGTTCGAAGGCTGGATCATCGGGTTCCGATTGCTCTTTAGTGCCAGTGAGATATCCGATGAGGCCTCTTGAGTGATCGTGATGCTACATTGTCGAGACCACATGAGATAGGTCTTTGGGCCATCAAGTTTGATCGAACTGATGGGAGTATTGAAACTGTGGGCGCTTGGTAAGCGAGTATTTGCGGATAACACCAATTTCTCGGTGCTCTTCAAGTCGTTTGAAATGTTTGTCAGAATAATTGTTGTTCTTTCATTACCAGATCTGCAGATTTTGAATTTGCTCCACACTAAGACAAATCTTCTCGCAGCTTCCTAAAGCTTTAAGTTTGCTTGCTCTTGCAAGGACTGTAGGTGGCACAAGAGCCTGATATTCTGTGGCGTCTGTGGACGTTAATTGCAGTATGCTGGTCTGATGGGAAGGCCCGAACCCACCGGGCAGCACTGTTGGAGTTTTCTCGTCGGCGGTAAGAATCACAAGCACGGTTTTTTAAGGTTAGATTTAAACCTGCTCTGATACCATGAAGAAAGATGCTTTTTTGGGGTTGTTATATGCCTCGGATCTTTTTTATTCTTCTTGTAAGAATACACCTTATATACCATATATAAAAATATCTCCTATCAAGTATAAGTATTTTTACTAATTATAATAACACTTAATGCTATAAATAATCCTACTATATTTAGATCATTCAACAATTTCATTCTTCCTTTTACTAACAACCATCGTCGGGATATGGAATATCAAGTGGGTGATTGGGTTTTCTTACGTCTTCGCCCTCCTCATTCTTCTAAAGTGGTTTTCAAATCTGTTACTAAACTTTAACCACGATTTTTTGGGCCTTTTCAAATTGAGGCTTGTGTGGGAAAGGTGGCTTATAAGCTATGTTTGCCTTCACATTCCCATTTACATCCGGTTTTCCATGTCTCTCTCCTCAAGCGTTCTCATGGCTCCTTTCTTCTTATGCAAGACCTTCCTTTAGATTTTTCTAGTGATGAGATTGCATTTGTTCATTATCCTTCTCAAGTGTTGGGTCACTGTTTTATTATTCGAGATGATCTTGAGGTTCCTCAAGTTCTTATTTGTTGGGATGGTTGTTCTTCTGATGATGATTCTTGGGTTGATACTGAGGAAATGATGCTGTTATTCTCTGATTTTGTCCTTTAGGATAAGGACGTTTTTTCGGAGGGGGGTATTGTAACATCTTCTAGAGTTCATAAACCTTTGTTGAGGGTTTATGAGGGATGTCAATAGTTGTGTGGTAGGAGTAGGGTGTGGTGTTGTGTGTGTACGTGTAGTGTGGTGTGCTGTATTGTGTGTGATATTTGTTATTTTGCAGTGCTGTGTTGCGTGTGTACTTGTTATTGGGTTGGTCTGTTCTGTGGGATTTATAAGGAGGTGTGTGATGGTAGTGTTCTATAGGGGTATTTTGGTAATTACTTGACCTGAGTGGTTGATATATAAATAAGACGTGGAGGGAATAAAAGTTAGTTATGAAAATAGTAGAAAAGAACAGAAGGAGAATAGTTTGTTGGTGGCTGTGGGTGCTTCCATTCTGGAGAGCTCAGCCTAGTTGGAAAGTGCCAATTCTTGGTGATTGCTTCTGCGATTGAACATCAGTTTAGGTACTTCCATCATCAAACTAGTGTTAGCTTGAAGTGTTAGTTGTTGTAGTTCAAATTCTAGTCCTTTGTTTGTTACAGAACTCATCAATTGCTTCACAGGGGGAAAGCACTTGCACTACCTGTTTTACATTATTCTCTCTGTCAACTGCATTACATACAACTAAAAAATATTCCTTGCAGGGGAAGGTAAGTTTATTTGGAAGACTTCTGTATAAACTAGCGCAGATAAGATATAGAAAGATCTGGGAACCAGCTTTTCCTATGTCCGATAGCAGCTATAACAGAAAGCCAATAAGTTCATGTGTGCCATGTTCTTTATTGCAGATTCCTTTGTCTGGTGGGGCTGGGATAGATGGGAGAAAGAGATAGACTGGATGGCTCTGCAAGGGGTTAATTTGCCTCTTGCATTTACGGGGCAAGAAGCCATTTGGCAAAAAGTTTTCATGGTGATTTTTAATTTTATGCTCTCAGTCTTGACATACCTTATGGAGTTCACTTTAATGCTTTACTTTGGAAAGGAGAATTCATTCTGCACGGGTCCTTGTGCTGGATATGGACAAAATACTGTAACCAAAAAATAATCTATCTGTGCATCTCTCGTCATCTTCTCAGGCCTCTAATTTGCTTGTGTTATAAGCATTTGGTGGAAATCCTACTTGCATAAAGATATGCCATCGACTTTGTCTTCTCTTTTGTAGGATTTCAACATCAGTGCTGAAGAATTGAATGACTTCTTTGGTGGACCTGCTTTCCTTGCTTGGGCACGGATGGGAAACTTACATGGGTAGGTGGGAGAGTTGTAAATTAACTGTAAAATTACTAATAATTGCACAAGCTCTTGGAGCTTACTATATTGGCTCCCTCCTTCTTTGTGTGAGAGAGTGTAGATGCTAACTTTCGTAATTATTATGTAGCTCAAAGAATGGATGTGAAGTTCCTTCAAGGAAATAATCAAAACAATTAAAAACATAAGCATCTTCTTTTTCAATTATCTGCTGTCTCTTTGACATGATGTTAGATATATAACATCTTTTCAGCTAATGTATTGTGCCATAATGTGGCTCTTCATATGTTAGCAGATTCTTTTCCCACATTATGCAGTATTATACCCATTCCTGACTTTAATGCTGCCGTGTACATACCATCACAGGTGGGGTGGCCCTTTGTCACAGAATTGGTTGAATGGGCAGTTGAATTTGCAGAAGAAGATATTATCCCGAATGTTAGAACTAGGCATGGTTCCAGGTAAACTTCAGTTGTTCCTGAGGTGATGTTGGCAAATAAGTGGCTGGGTAGATGACCTATTGCTGTGATTGCTTTATAAGAAGTTAAAGATATGACCAATTGATTGTTACAGAATGTGTTCTTGCAATTGCTCACCATGTTGTACACATCTTTCAGTGCTCCCATCGTTCTCTGGAAATGTTCCAGCTGCATTGAAGAAGATATACCCATCAGCAAACATTACAAGACTTGGGAACTGGTATATGCACCTTACTTATGCTTGATGCAGCAAGTAGTGCAACATTCTTAATGTGTTCTGTTGTTGTCTACTTGCCTCATATTTTTTGTAAAGTCGCTCCCTTATGCAATTGTCTAATGAATTACTACCTTATCTAAATACGATCCCTCTTCAAATTGTAATATTGTTAAGTGTTGCAACTCTGCAAGAATCTCAAACTCTCTCTTTGCCGTCCATAAGGAACACAGTTGATAGTAACCCAAAATGGTGCTGCACTTACCTCCTGGATCCTTCTGATCCTTTATTTGTGGAAATTGGAGAGGCTTTTATTCTGAAACAGATCAAAGGTAAGCATTGCTATTGCAGTTAGGTCCTGATTCACCAGCAATTTTGCATTTAGAATTGCACAATACTCAGCACTCTTAAAATTTTGTTTGGATGATCTCTTTTGGTCTTTCCCTTAGCAAAATCATCCAACATGGCTTCAAGTTCAGAGAACTTATATTATGCTTGTGTATCTAATTTCATTGTATCTCATTTTTATGCAAATTTTTGTTTTAAGCCAGCTTTTTAATCTATAGTATGGTCATCTTCTTTTTATTTTCTTTTTCATAATTCATTGCTTTTGCATTGACTACAGAATATGGGGATGTGACTGATGTTTACAATTGGTAAGTCTACTTTTCTTAAATTGTTTACGTATATCTTAGACTGTGGAATATGGTGCATGCTTTTATTAAATTAGATGGTTTCATTTTCTTTTCTTCTTCTCCATGGTGGATATCTTAATTCATCCTTAAAAAAATTGAACTTTACATCTGTTACCTAATTCTTGTCCCTAATATCAGAGCATATCCATGTCTTCATCTGGTTGTGATATTAATTTTCTGGAAAAAGTATACACCACTTTGTTTTGGGACCATCTTGGAAGCTCCTATGCTTTTATAAAATAATGAGTTCACCCATGTCGAATCTTGTAGTTACAGTAAGATGAAAGATTAGACATCAAAACAAACAAAATTATTTGGACTACTGGATTGTTTCTGGGAAGAGTTGTTTTCTACCAACTTATTGCTATGACAAATGGTTATACTTTGTAAAATTAATCGACCATGGTAGCTTTTTGTCCTTTGTTTTTGATATTTCTTTGAATGGACATATACCATTTTCAACTGCAAAATGAGGGAGATGGTAAGTTTATAAAATCAGGGGCTCATGTCAATGCATATTCAAAGTACAAGGTTTACATTGGTATGCTTCTAGATGTGCATTACTGATATTCCTGTTTTGTCATTTGCTCTGTGATGAGTTGCTTATTGTACCACTGGTTCAATGTAGTGATACCTTCAATGAAAATTCACCACCTACAAATGATACAACATATATCTCGATGCTGGGTGCAGCAGTCTATAAAGCTATGTCAAAAGCAGATGAAGATGCTGTATGGTTAATGCAAGTATGACACCCAGGTTCTCTATTTTTTTTACATCTTTCACGTTTTAGCTTTTTATTTTTCTTTCCTGGTTGCTTAAAAGTGATATGCAGATTTCTTAGCAAAAGGGTGGTGTTGATGCAGGATGCAATAAGGATACCTCTACTTTATTTAAACTCATTCCGTATATGAATTTTAGCTTAGTGATATTCATATTTGCCAAAGTTTAATCATTTGAGCTTCGAGCTGATATTGTTACAGCAACAAATAAGTGAATATGTGAGGGCTTCAGTGGATATGGACTCGAAAGAGGATTTTCCAAAAAGTCTTGGAATGGGCTGCCTTGATGGTTCTGTTGCCATGTCTTTGTAGAGTATGGATGGAGATTCCCTCACTGCACTAGTTGTAAAGTTTCATGGCATACCCTTGACTCTTGCTTAGAAAGCCAACAAGATGTGGAGGAGGAGAAGAAGGCTGATGTTATTGATCAAAGACAAGAAAGAGGGCTTACCATTAAGGAAGGTGGTGTGAGTCAAAAGAGTCTAAGAAGATGGGAAGGCTAAAGGCAAAGGAAAAAGGTTTATGGAAAATAGATGAAGCTGATGACCTAGCGTGTAGTCCTTTTAAGTGTGGAGGTTTAGTCTGTCCCTGCTGCTGAAGATGAGGCAGAACAAGGGGCTTCTGAGGCAAGCAGGAGTTACACTCCAGTCAGATTCAGGCCAGAAAGCTGATTACTCTGGAAATCTAGAGGACACAACGTATTATTTGACTAGTCTTGTCCCAGAAACTCAACAGTTAAATGCTATGGAGAGTCCTTTAATGGAAGATGAGTCCACTTGGAGTGTAGTGAAGAAGAAAAAAGTTAAAAAGAAGAAGACAAGGGGTAGCTATAGCAGTTGGTCAGGTTGAGTTGTCTTCCTTTTACCCCTGTAAATATCATGATAGCAAGTTGGAATATTAGGGGCATAAACGACCTCCTCAAAGCAAAAGACATTTTTTTTACATTTTGTGTTGAAAAAAACATTTCTTTGGTAGCACTTCTAGAAACTAATGTAAGGGAATGGAATGTGAAGATGGTTAGAAGATGATTCAACTTGAGATGGTCCTTTGAATCCTACCCTAGTGGTTGGTTATGGGTTATGGGTGGCATGGGATCCTAATTGTTGACGAGTTACAGTAATCCAGTCACATGAACAGTATATCCACTGCAGCTGCTCATTGATTGGGAAAAATGTTCATTGCAAAGTTACTTTTGTTTATGGCTTGAATCAATGATTTGGAAGGAAGCTATTGTGGAAAGATTTAAAGGGTTTTAGCTCACAGATTGATGAACCATGGCTTCTGTTGGGAGAGTCCATGACTCTGAGAATTTAGACAACAAAATGGAAGAAATGAAGGGTTTTATGGGGCATGATTGACTTCAATGATTTGTTTGCAAAGCAAATGTGGATGACATCACACATGGGCTACAGCAAATAATAGTGATCCAACTTTGAGAAAACTGGACAAGGTGCTCATCAATGATCAGCGATTTTCCTTTTCCACTTATTCGAATACTGTTGCTTCCTTCTTGGCCCCTGGAATTTTTTATCATAGTCCAATTATTGTACGTTTACATCTGGAGAATTATCCAAAGAAGATACCTTTTGTTTCTTCAATTTTTGGTGCAAGCACCCAAAGTTTAAAGATATTTTGGAGTTTGGAGTTGCCAAGTAGAGGGAATGGCCATGTTTATGGTCTACTCAAAGCGCGGTATAGAAATATCTGATTATGAGGATCTAAAGGAAGCTGTGGTTACTTTTTCAAGAAAAAATTAACTGAAAGAAAGGACCAGCCACATCAACAGCGATTTCGGTAGCAACAGACATGCTAGCAACTGTAGCTCCCTTAAAAAATATGTTCAAAAGTCAGGGAAAGAAGGGGGAGTGGTTGTTGACCAAGTCTAATTGTTTTTCACATGTTTTATGTTTTAACTGTTTGAATGTTGTACGTTGGTTTCTAGTCAGTTGCATTGTTGTATTTAGTTAGCATTTGTTTCTGGTCAGTTATTGCCGGGTTAGGTGGGAGTCCACAACTGAGTAGTTCCTATTTTTCAGGCTAGATCATGATAGGGCAGTTATTTTCTATTTTATGTACATATATTGTTGCATGGAAGGAAAAAAGAAGGGAGGTAGCTGGCGTTTCTTTATCAAATTTCTTAATCATTGTACAAGAGGTCAGGGATTCTGTCTTAATGAGTCCTAAATATTATTAGCAAAATAGGTCAACAAGGGAGAAAGATCAATAAAGGCAAGGAAGTTTTTAGTGGTGACTTCACCCTTGTCAAATCACAAACAAGACTACAAACCTGATCCTATATCAATGTGGCTTGTAGTGTGAGATTGAACTCAATTCTTAGATAACGTGCATCAAGGTGATTGGACAGCTTTGACTAAACCTGTTTTAGAGGAAGAAGTCCTAGATGTTTTTCTATGTTTGGCACGTGATAAATTCCCAGAACCTGATGGCTTCAACAAAAACCTTTTTAAGGAGTGTAAGATAATTTGCAAGGAAGTTTTCCAAGCTGTTCAAGATTTCTTCACCACAGGCAAGTTTTTGAAAGCATTGAAATTTGACTTTTCTATCTTAGTTCCTTCCTATATCGTACTGTAATTCTATTTACAAGTGCATCTCAAAAATTTTAGCTGAGCATCTTAATCCATCTCTTATAGGAAAGGAGCAGGCAGCTTTCACAAAAGGAAGGAGAATTATTGATAATGTCCATGTTGCCTAAGAGTTAGTTGATGGTTATCGTAAGTCATCTTTGAGTCCAAGATGCAATAAACAGTCATATCATGAAAGCTTATGACATGGTAAATTATTCCTATTCTAAGTGTTAGAAGCTCTCAACTTTCCTTCACTTTTTATAAAGTGGGTATCCCAATTTATCATTACTCCTAGATTCTCTATCAACTTACATGGAGAAATAGTTAGCTTTATTCCTGTCTCTAGGGGTCTTAGATGAGGATACCCACTATCACACCATTTCTTTGTCTTGGTCATGGAGGTTTTATCTTGTTTATTGAAGGAAAGAGTCATGGAGGGTAGATTCAGATTCCATTAGCATTGCAAAAATGAAAAACTAACTCATCTTTGCTTTGCCAATTATCTTCTAATCTTTTCCAAAGGTGACCTAGTTTTTATCATAGATATTAAGAAATCTCTTGGAGGTGCTATTGGGTGTGAAAGCTAGCAACACAAATAGCCAAATTTTCCTTTGTAGACATTGGATATTAAATGTCAAATTGTTTGAGTAGTTTGGGTTTTACTATGGGATCATTCCTTTTAAAATACTTGGGCCTTCCCCTTGCATCTTTATGCCTTCAAAACTTCTTGCAATGACCACATAAATGGATTCCCTTCATGAATTCCTGTCTTTTACAAGTAGAGTTCAATTTATCAAGTGTGTCATTTTTTCCCTTCAAGTGTATTTAACTCTGTGCTTATCCTTCCGAAGTATGTCCTCAAAATAATACTTTGAAAATGAATAGATTCATTTACAATGGAAGTAATGATTCAAGAGCTAAAGCAAAAGTGTCATGTTTTTTTTTTTTGGGTGAAAGCAAAAGTGTTGTGTGAAGTAGCTTGTAAACCAAAAAAAATGAAGGGGGCTCAAATTAATAGACATGTTTTGTGGAATGAGGCAGCCCATTTATAGCACATTTAGAATCTTTGTGAAGGGGTGGAAGACTCCCTTTGTCTGAGTTGGGTAAAAATTGATATTCTTGGAGGAAGAACTTTTGGCAAGTTAGAACTCCTAGTATAGCTTCTTGGAGCTGGAGAAAAATCACTTTTGTTGAAATGGAGGATGGGAGATGGGAAAATGATTTAATTGTGGTATAATGATTGGCACCCAAATGGTCCTCTTGTTGAATGGATTGGGGAAAGGGATCAATGAGTCAAATTGGCCCAAAGAAACTAGATCATGTTCAATAATTTATGGAGGGCAGCGGGTGTGGCCACTGGGTCTTTAATGGGAAAGAATAAGCGAGGGTACTCCTTTATCCTTAAGATCAAACCCTATGTTTGGGGTCATTTAATTTGGAAAAGTAACTCTATGCCTCTTTTTATTTGGGAAACATATCCTTCAATGCAGGTCCCTAGTTCTAAAGTGCCTTGGAAGTCTCTCATTTGGCACGAGAATGAAACACTACGTCACATGTTCATTTTTTGGTTAGTGGTACAATATAAACTGTATACCCATGACAACCTTTTAACATGGAATGTTGTTAATAGGAGCTGATGTTTCTCATGTCAAAATGAAGAGGAGTCACATGATCATCTTTTCTTCAAATGTGCTTTTGCAAGAGAAGTGTGGAATATAGTGGATGAGGAATTCAAGTGGCCAGCAGGTCTTATGGATAGAACAAAGAATTTTGTAACCTTTTCAATAGGTCCTTTTGGGGTCTAAGTATGGAGAATAGAAGGGCTTTTGCAACTGTTTGCTATTATATTTGGCATGAAAGAAATGCAAAAAGATCGAGCCGACAAGAGTATTTGGCGATGGGAATTTCTAGGAAAGTTCTAACTTTAGTTTGATCTTTGAATCTTTTTTGAATTTACAGGATCTTAAATGTACTTGCGATCAGAAAAGCATGGAGTTAGAACTTTACCTTTGGTGGGTGTACTTTTTGTGTAACTCTAGTGCATCCACCAATACTTGGGTTTTCTAAACCTTCAATAGTCTACTCTTTTGATATGTAGAGTGGATTATTTTTCATAAAGCTTTATTTTATTAATGAAACTCTTTTAAACTTATCCAAAAGAAAAAAAAGTTTAATTGTCTGAGGACTTGTTACTTAGGCTTTTATATAAGCTCATTCCCAGTAGGTTAGAAGTAATTAGTTTTTGGTGTATTGCATCAGCTATGCCATGATTATGTTACTCGAGGGTTTTAAATATCCTTTATTATGAGCATCATCATTTTTTAATTGTTTGTCATGGCATCTTCCCGTTATTTATGCATACTTCAGTCTTCTATCTAATAATCTTGTTTTGCTTGTACAATGGCCACGTGTTAAAAACTTTCTTTTAATCAAAGGTGGAGTAAATGGGCATGATGGTAGAGATTTCGAGGGAAAAAGGTTCAAATTTAATTACAGCCATGAAAGTTTTCATTAAGTACCTCATGTTTGAAAATCCAAAGGGTGAGAGAGGACAATAGTGTAAAGAGCTTTCTCAAGGATTTTTAGGAAAATGCTCTCCTCTCTCTTCTCCCCATACACTTCCCTATACACTTTTACCCTTAGAAACCACCGTAACCACTCCCCTTGCCTAGTTCAGTAGCTTATAGGAACCATTTACCAATATACCAACCACCATGGCAACTCCGGCCAAGGAAGTGGTGCCGGACTGCCCTTAGTCGCCGCTTGACGAGGTGATAATGCCACCGGTAATGGCCTACCATCATCGGGAGTGCAAGACCAATATGCTCACCAGGGGGTGAACACGGATTTTGAGGTGGCATTTAATGTCAACCCAAAAGTGGTAAGTCAAAGCCGTGCTTTTCCAACTGGGAAAAGTAAAGTACAGATCATAGCTCGGAAAGGCAATGTGGAGCCTTGTGCCCACACAGTTGATAGCAGGCCTAACACCTGCAACCGGTGTCCCACAGATACCAAAATAGCCAAACATCCTAGCTACGTCCCACTTGTCTTCCAAAGTTATCCCACTTCTGGAAATTCTGCATTGGAAAAAGACAAGGCATTTTCCGAGAACCTTGAGGAGGCCAACCGGATACCACCTAGCAACGGTCACCCAACTGCATAGACGACTTTGGCTGCTAGAACATATGCCCAAGTATGCAGCTCCAAGGCGGAGGACGGCACACCGGCGTTTCCTCTGCAATACTTACCGCCGGCCGCAAAGGGCCTTCCCCAACGGTGAAAATACCCAAGGCAGTGGGGGACCTAGGGGCAGAATTTTGGAACAACACCCTCGTGGGCTATTTCCTTGGCCGCAAGCTACCATATTCCCTAGTCCGATCCATTGCCTTCAAACTATGGAAGGAATACGGCCTTGTAGATGTGCTAGGCAGCTTGGAAGGTTTCTTCTACTTCCGGTTTAGTGGGGTGAGCGACACAACACTTGTTCTGGAGAAGACATGGCACTTCGCCCAACGCTTTCTCATCCTACAGAAATGGAGGAAAGGCATGCCACTAGACAAGGCGCAACCCACCAACATTCCCGTGTGGGCAACCTTCTCGCGAATTCCATGTGAATACTTAGGGGCGGAAGGCTTGAGCCACATAGTCAGTGGCTTAGGAGTGCCACTCAAGGCTGATGTCCTAACGACTAGGAGGCAACGGGCAAACCATGCGCGGGTTCTAGTGGAAATTGATGCGTGTGAAGACTTGGTCACCCAAGTAAGGGTGGAGGGTGAGAATGGTGTGGCTGCGGAAGTCCAAGTGGAATATCAATGGTTGCCTCCACGCTGTGCGAGATGCAGAGTGTTCGGGCATAAATGTCAACCCATGTAGACCACTCAAAGGAAGGATGGTTAGACTATGGATGTGGAGGGTAGCCAGGCTGCCCCACGAGTAGCTGTTGGCCAGAAGGTGCTGCGGGGTGAGGAGAAGGTAAGGCAAGATCCAACCGCTGACCACCAACAGCATCCCAGTAGAGCAACAAGCATGACGCCTTCTAAGGGCAAAACAGTAGCTAGTGGGGCGGCACTACTTGGTGGGCATGTGATGCCAATGAAAGAAACCAGCGTTGCCAAGGAGCCTGCGGATAGTCCCGGTAATCTGAGGAGAACAATGGTTGAGCGGATGGAGGTGGACAGTGGATGTAAGGCACCTGGCTTGAAGGCTGTAGTAGCTCTGGCTGGAGTAGAAACACCCCTGGCAGCAACTGAGGCACCAATCTCCCCTAGCTATGTGACGAATATACCACTGGCTGGTTAGGGAGGAGACGAGGTAGATGGTGGTGACGATTTTGAGAACACCCCACTCAACAAATTATTAGTTCACATGAACCAAATGTCGGGAACTCAACCCATGACCAACGGAAGTTCTAGCTCCTCTAGTCGCCGGAAGAAGAAGCAGCGCAAGAGGAGTCGGAATTTCACATAATTGTATCGTATTTACATTTTCATGTCAATGGCAGCATGGAATGTAAGGGGCTTAAATGACCCCATTAAAATTTCGGAGGTTAGGAAGTTGTGTGCTATGTATAGCATTAGCTTGATTGGTTTATTGGAAGCAAAAGTGAATGCTGCAAATGAAGATTCCATCAAGAATAGGTTGGGTCAGCATTGGCAAGTATGGGTTAACTCCATGGCACGGAAGCGCATCTGGATTGCTTGGCAACCAAGGGAGTGGAATATATGTGGAAAAGGAACACATGCAATTCCTACATTGCACTGTGACAAACTTGAGAGCAAATAGTAATATGACAGTCACTTTTGTCTATGGATCTAATAATGATAGAGAACGCAAGGAGTTATGGTTGAATCTCGAGGTGCTGGCCCAAGCTATAGGTGACAGACCGTGGCTGGTCATGGGCGATTTCAACACGACTCGCCTAGTCACAGAGAAAGAAGGAGGCCAAGCCTCAGTCATGGAGGCAATGTTGGAGTTCCAGAGATGCCTAGCCAAAGTGGAGGTGGAAGACTTGAGATATTCTGAGGATTTCTTTACATGGTCTAATAAACAATAGCAGGCGCCTATCCTTAGGAAGCTTGATCGGGCCATGGTCAACCTACCTTGGATGAATTTGCATCCGAAAGCTCATGCCCAATTCCTTTCACCTATCATATCCGATCACTCATTAGTTGTGGTTCGTATGAAATATGGATTGAGGGCTAGAAGGAGCCCTTTCAAAATTTTCAATTATTGGGCAGATCATGAAGGTTTCAATGACCTAGTTAGCACCATATGGAGGAGGGATATCCAAGGCTCCCATATGTTTCAGGTAGTACAGAAATTAAGGCTTGTTAAGGAGGGGCTCAAAAGCTTGAACAAAACTGAATTCTCCAACATCTCGCTAAGAGTACAAGATGCGAAGTGACGGTTGGTACAAGTGCAAGAAGCCATACATGCGGTTGGGGACACAAACCGGTTGGAAGAGGAGCGGATAGCCTACAAGGAGTATTACACTCTAAGGGGGGCGGAGGAGAGCTTCTTCAAACAGAAGTCTAGGGCAAAATGGTTGGAGTTGGGGGACAAAAATACGGCTTATTTCCACAAAGCCATGAAGAATCTTCACAACCGAAGCTCCATACACAGACTGTCCCGAGAGGACGGCAGTGAGGTGGCCGGGGAAGAAGAGGTCGGGCAAGAGATACTTCATTACTTCCAACGCTTATATGACCCACCTACATCTCCTACCACTCCTGTCGACGTGGGGAGTTTGACACCACAGACTCTAACTGATCAACAACAACTTGGCCTCGATGCTGAATTATCAGATGAGGAGATAAAGTGGGGATTCACATCTCAAGCGAATGGAAAAGCTCCTGGCCCAGATGGATTGTCTGCTTTTTTCTTCAAGAAAGGCTGGGACATTATAGGTGAGGACTTGATTATTGCCACTAGAGAGTTCATGACATCAGGGCATCTACTGAAAGAGATAAACAACACTGCCATTACTCTAGTACCCAAAGTGGCCAACCCTACTAGACTAGGAGACTTCAGGCCAATCGCATGCTGCAATGTCATTTATAAGGCGATATCCAAGGTGCTTGTAGCAAGGATGAAATCGGTATTGCCTTCCCTAGTTGGGCGAGAATAGGCGGCTTTTGTTCCAGGTAGGAGGATAACTGATAATATCTTCTTGGCTCAGGAACTCATGGCAAATTACCACTCCAAAGTAGGAGCTCCTCGCTGTATGATGAAGGTGGACCTCCAAAAAGCCTATGACACAATGAGGTGGGATTTTGTTCTAGGGGTTCTTTCGGCTATGCAATTTCCTCCCCATTTCTGTAGGCTTATTAGTTAGTGCATATCAACGCCAAAATACTCTGTCAATATCAATGGGGAACTGGTGGGGTTCTTTGCAAGCAAAAGGGGCTTAAGGCAAGGGGACCTTATCTCTCCTTACCTATTCGTCCTTTGTATGGAAATTCTCTCCATGCGATTGAGACAATTAATCCGGAATCCGGGGTATTCACTTCATTGGAGATACCAGAATGAACGCCTAACCCATCTTTGTTTTGTAGATGACCTCCTCATATTTGCCAGAGGGAACAAGGAATCTATTTCCTTGGTACGACAAACCTTACAGGACTTTTAGGCCATCTCGGGGTTGGCAATAAATAACCACAAGAGCAGCATTTTCTTTTCTCAGGTCCCAGCAAGTATAAAGGAGGCCATAATCCAGTGCACCCAGTTCAGTGAAGGCTAACTACTTGCACGATACCTAGGGGTTCCCCTCATATCATCAAAGCTCAAAAAACAGGACTGTGAGGTGCTAGTGGAACGCACCCTGTCTCGAATCAACTCGTGGACAGCAAAGTACTTGTCCTATGCGGGTAGGTTCCAATTAATCAGATCTGTCCTCTTCTCCATGCAGGTCTATTAGTGCTCCATCTTCATCCTTCCTAAGTCGGTTGTCTCAAAAATAGAGCAACTACTAAGGAACTTCCTCTGGAGTGGCAACCCACACATATTTACTAGAGCTAAGGTCAAATGGGCTGAAGTGTGTCAACCAAAAGGAAGTGGTGGCCTAGGATTACTGGATATTCATCTGTGGAACAAAGCCATCCGAATCAAGCGCATATGGAGACTATGTAAGGAGGGAATGAAGAGCTTATGGCCGGAATGGGTTCATTTCACTCTACTCAAGGGAAAGAATTTTTGGTCTTCCAAGGCACCAGCCGTCTGTTCTTGGACATGGAAGAAATTACTCAAGCTAAGAGGCTTGGTCAAATCTTCCTTCTATTGGGAACCAAATAATGGCCTTGAAATTTCATTATGGGCAGACTTTTGGCTCCTGATAGGATCTCTGGATACTTTGTTTAGTGCTCGGGTCATGAACAGCACAGGTTTTCCAGACAGTACGAGACTATGCTCCATAATGAATGGAAACGAATGGTGTATTCGGAGGGCCCACTATGGAATAGTATTAGCATTTCCCCCTCCATCAAACCGAATGGTATAGAGTCGGACCGACTTTGATGGAAACACTTAGGATCTGGAGAGTACACCATCAAAAGTGGTTATGGTTTCCTTAACCCCCCAGGACCCAGTGTACCTTGGCAGAGAGTAGTATGGAATAAAACCTCCCTACCTAGACACGCCTTCATACTATGGTTGGCTTGGTTAGGGAAACTATCCACTCTTGATAGGGTACACCGCTGGGGACTAGTGCAGTCTATTACTTGCCTCCTATGTAACCAGCATCAGGAGGACCACTCCCACTTATTCTTCCAGTGTGATTACACATCGCAAGTCTGGAGTATAGTCTGTGACTATACGCATTGTTCAGCCCAATCCAATAACTGGGATAATGTGACCAGATTTTTTATGGCTTTGGGAGACTCACCGACATACCAGAGATGGCGTGCAACACTAGCGGCAGCAGTCTACTGTATATGGCGCACCCGAAATCAAGTGCGTTTAGGGAATGACCTTCTAGGGATTAGCATGCTAGCAAACCACATACGAGCCTATATTAGGCCATTGTAATCCTATCACTTTACATTACATTAGTGCCTAGGATTAGTATGCTAGCACGTTCATCGATTATGTGCTCCTTGTAACTCGATGTCATTTCTGTATTGTATTCCTCAATATTTCAGTTTAATAAATTATTAATTACCCAAAAAAAAAAAATCTAAAGGGTGATTTATCGTTACAAGCTGGCTTATTAAATAGGAACCATCTGAAATAACTGTTGAAACTCTTGATCCTGTTGCACTCCATTGAAGCTATGCAATACACTGACCTGGCTAATTTTCACTGCACTTAAGTAGCAAATCAGTCCTATAACCTATTGTCTCAATACATGCACAATGCAGCCCTAGTGCAAAAACTCAAGTCAGGAAAGATGTTACCTAGGTATATAACAAGTGACACTTTGAAAAAATGTCTTAACTCTTGGAATGATCTTTTCACTTAATGTATAGATAAGTTAGAGATGGGATTATGTTTGCCAGCTATTATAGACAGCCTGTTTGCAATCTGCATTCAGGAAGTTACAAAGTCTTCAATTTATCAGATGGCTATGTCTGCTAAATCTTCAGTCCTCTTTTTACGTGTTAATGTGTTTATATCTAACATTCAAATTGATGAAGTCTTTTAAAATGGCTCTTCCTACATTATGAAAAATCTTCCTTCCTGATGTTATGCTTGATGGCAGATTGGTCTTTGTGCAGGGCTGGCTCTTTTACTCAGATTCTGTTTTCTGGAAGCCACCTCAAATGGAGGTAGGGATGTGCTTGAACAGAATAACAACTTCCATTATTCTTTCATGAACTCATCTGATTTACCCAGTTTAGGCAATCTTACTCCCAAACAAAACATGCCCATTTGATATTTCTCTTGTTATCTGTATGGATTTGGAGATGGACAGGCATCTCACTAAGTCCTTTAATAATTTTTCTATTCTTATCCTATGTCATCTGAAATTTGTCACTTATATATGCATGTTCAATAACATAAATAAAGTGAAATCAGATTCATTTAATTTTTTCTTTATCCTCTTCTTTCTTTCTTTTTTCTTTGCCAGAGGGGGGCTTTAAGTGCCTTTTATTTATTTATTTATCCTTTTAGATAAGAGTTTTCTCAATTAAATAATATTGATCTTATTTGATATTGAATTTAACAATCATGCTCTTCTTTTCAAATCCTTTAACGAAATAGAGGACATGGTCTTGTTGAACTTAAAACTAAAGGCCTTCCTACCTTTGTACAATTTAAGGTGAGTTCTTACATTTTAGAAAAATAGAAAATGTGGAAAACCAACTAACTGGGAACACATATGGAAAAACAAGTGCACAAACATATTGTCAAGAACCAGGTAGCATAAAAATAATTTTGACCTATTTCAGTATGAATTGTGAATTAAGTTTGCCTACATGTGTGTCCCCATTGGAATCTAAAGTGTCATTTAGACAAATTGGAGGAATAGTTTTAAAATGTCATCTCTCTGCATTTAATGAGTATATATATTGAATAATTATATTGCCATCCTCTCACATTATGGAGATTTTTAGTAGCGTAATTGTTAAAAGGAGGAAAAAATAGAGAGAGAAGAGAAACCTTAATCTTATTCACATACAAATATTGTATTGTACAAGTATTTATATACATATACAAGCTTGGTACTCTATTGACTAAGCTACGTGAGACTAATGTACATATATTATTTAACACTCCCTTTCAAGTTGGAGCATATAAATTGTTAAAAGGAGGAAAAAATAGAGAGAGAAGAGAAAACCTTAATCTTATTATATTACAAATATTGTACTATACAAGTATTTATATATGTATACAAGTTTGGTGCTCTATTGATTAAGAGATGTGGGACTAATGTACATATATCATTTAACACTCCCCTCAAGCTGGAGCATATAAATCATATGCGTCAAACTTGTTACAAATATACCCAATACGAGAACTCCTAAGAGACTTGGTCAAAATATCAGCTAATTGATCATTTGAGTTGATATGACTAGTGATAATATAGTCAAAGATGATCTTCTCTCGAATGAAGTTGTAATCAAAGTCAGATTTGTATATGTATATATTTAGAATTGTTTATAATTAGAATTTATTTGTTACCTTTTTTAAATAATCCTGTTTCAATAAGCTAATCTTTTGTTTCCTACTTTAAGACTTATTCCTTATATAATTTATTCCCCCTGTAATCTATTTAAAGAGATGAAATCTCAATAAGAAAGTGTGTGGATTTCTTCATCCCTTGTTTATCTTTTTTCTCATGGTATTAAAGCTCAAACCCTATTTTTTTTCTTTTGTTCGAATTATTCTAAAACCTAGCATATCCACCCGAATTTTTATTCACCTAAATTAGATCAGATCAGATTAGTGTCTCTATCACCTGTCGCATTCAAACTCCTTAAAGATTAATTCTTATGGAGAAAAACGATAGTGATGTTCAGCATGATAATAAATATATGGCTACGTCTATAGCTCTTTTTTTCGGGAGTGATACCTCTTTACATATTACTTCCTACAAATTAAATGGTAAAAACTATTTACAATGGGCACAATCCGTGAAGATAGTGATTTGTGGACGTGGAAAACTGGGTTACATCATAGGTGAACTCGCAATCCCTAAGACAACTGACCCATCATATACAACGTGGCAATCCGAGAATTCAATTGTTCTCACTTGGCTTATTAATTCAATGGAACCACAAATTAGCCACCGTTATCTATGGTTTAAAATAGCTAAAGATGTATGGGATACAGCTTGTCGGATGTACTCTGATCTTGGAAATGCATCTCAAATTTTTGAGATCCGATCAAAACTAAAAGAGATGATGCAAGGATCCAATTTTGTTACCCAATATTTTTTTGATCTCTAAGATCTCTGGCAAGAATTGGATTTGTTCTTGGAGGAAAATTCTCTTTGTACTAAGTGTAGTGTGAAGCAACGGTGTAACCTAGAGAAGGAGAGAGCATTTGATTTCCTTGCTGGTCTTAATCGAAATCTGGATGAAGTACGAGGTAGAGTGGTATATTGAGATCCTTTCCCATCCACTGAAGAAGCCTTTGTTGAAGTACAATGAGAGGAAGCTCACTGAAAAGTGATGCTCGCGGATGACAAACCCATTGCTCCATCTGCACCAGAAGGATCTACTTTAATGATAAGAAAACCTCACCAATATGGACAGCAAAATTCTGATCAACATCCAAATAAGCGACCATGGTGTGATCATTGTAATAAACCTAGACATACTAGAGATAAGTGCTGGCAGATTCATGGGAAACCAGCAAATTGGCAGCCTCGGAAGAAAAATGAAGGGCGTGTGTATCACACCTGATCCAATCAAGATCAACCTAATGTCTCTCTCCCATTCAACCAAGAACAAATTGATCACCTATGCAAACTCCTAAGTCAATCCTCTATCAGTATGTCACAGAACACCCCACCATCCAGCTCCAACATTGGATCATGTTTTGTGACTCAGCATGGTAAACAATTTTTAGCCTTAACACTCTTCAATTCTCAAATCCTTAGGTTATTGATTCTGGAGCCTCCAATCACATGATAGGTGGCTCTAATTTTTTTCACTCTTATGTCCCTTGCTATAATTATATCACGGTTAAAATTGTTGACGGATCCTTGATAAGGGTTGTTAGAATTGGTGACATAAAATTAACTCCAAGTTTAATTCTCAAATCTGTGTTCCATGTACCTGATCTAAAGTGTAATCTAATCTCCGTCAGTAAACTTACACGTGATAATCATTGCATTGCTAATTTCTTGTCTTCATCTTGTCAATTTTAGGACCTATCATTGGGGAAGACGATTGGCAGTGCTAGGATTCATGATGATCTTTATTACTTAGACAATGATCAGTCAACGATTCGTTCAAATTTTGTGTCTGGAATTACCTTTAAGTCAATCTCTAGTACAAATGAAATAATATTATGGCATCATAGACTAGGCCATCCTAGTTTTTCTTATTTAAAGCATTTTTATCCATCTTTATTTGAGAATAAAAATCTTGTTTCCCTTGAATGTGAAGTCTGTCAATTAGCTAAGCATACTCGCACTATTTTTTCTCCTAAACACTACACACCTTCCACACCTTTTTCCTTGATCCATATTGACATATGGGGACCTTAAAAAATTACAACTTACCATGGCAAAAGATGGTTTCTTACGTTCATCGATGATCATACACGGGTTACATGGGTATACCTATTACATAATAAATTAGAAATTGGTCATATATTCAAAATTTTTCACAAGATGATTCAAACACAATTCCAAACACAAATTCGTGTTCTAAGAACCGATAATGGGAAAGAATATTTCAATTGCATTCTTGGTGATTATCTGATAGAAAATGGAATTCAACATCAAAGTTCTTGTGTTGAAACTCCACAACAAAATGGAGTATCATAAAGAAAAAACCGGCATTTATTAGAAGTTGCTTGGGCTCTTATGTTTACAATGAATGTCCCAAAGTACTCGTGGGGGGATGCTATCCTAACTGCTACCTATCTCATAAATAGGTTGCCAAGTCGTCCAATCAAGTTTGAAACTCCTTTGTCCATGCTCTCTAAAACCTATCCGCAAGTGTTTAAATCCAATACACTTCCATTAAGAATTTTTGCTTGTACCACATTTGTTCATATTTGTTAAGAGGAAAGGAAAATAGAGAGAGAAGAGAAACCTTAAATCTTATTATTTAACAAATACTGTACTGTACAAGTATTTATGCACGTATACAAGCTTAGTATTCTATAAATTAAGAGATGTGGGACTAGTATACATAACGCTCCCTCTCAAGTTGGAGCATATAAATCATATACACCAAGCTTGTTACAAATATACCCAATACGAGAACCCCAAGAGATTTAGTCAAAATATCAACTAATTGATCATTTGAGTTGACATGACTAGTGATGATACAGCTAGAGATGATCTTCTATCGAATGAAGTGACAGTCAATCTCTATATGTTTAGTTCTCTCATGAAAGACTGGATTGGAGAATATATGTAACTTGATTATCACAAATTAGTTGCATTTGTGATATTTCACAAAACTTTAATTCCTGAAATAATTGTTTCAACGAAATCAGCTTACAAGTTGCTAAGGCCATGGCATGGTATTCTGCTTCTGCACTGGATCTAGCCACAACATCTTGCTTCTTACTTTTTCGTGATATTAGGTTACCTCCAATCAGAACATAGTAACCTGAGGTAGATCTTCTATCAGATGGAGAATCTGCCCAATCAGCATCACAATATCCAATTACTTGGGACCCTGATCTTCATATAGTAAGCCTCTACCTGGAGCATTTTTAATATATTTAAGAATCCTAACAACCGCATTCCAATAACTGTTTACAGGGTGATTGAAGAAACTGGCTAACACCAACCGCAAATGATATATTAGGTCGAGTGATAGTAAGATAACTAAGTTTACTAACCAACCGACGGTATCTACCGGGATCTGCAAATAAATCCCCTTGTCCTGGTAATAATTTTGCATTAGGATCTATTGGAGAATCTATAGTCTTACAACATCTTAGTTTCTTCGAGAAGATCTAAAGCATATTTTCTTTGGGAAAGAACTATACTGGAACTGAATTGAGCCACTTTAGTACCAAGGAAGTACCTTTACAAGCCAAAATCTTTGGTCTGAAAATACTTGAAAAGATGTGCTTTCAAGTCAGTAATACCATCCTGATCGTTACCGGTTATGATAATATCATCTACATAAACAATTAAGTAAATACATTTCTCCTTAAATGTGTGCTTATAAAATACTGAATGATTAGATGAACTACGAGTCATACCAAACTCTATAGCCACCATACTGAACCGGCCAAACCAAGCACAAGGAGATTGTTTCAACCCATAAAGTGAGCAACGAAGTTTATGTACCAGATTAGACTCCCCTTGAGCAACAAAGCCCGGAGGTTGCTCCATATAAATTTCCTCCTGGAGTTCACCATGAAGAAAGGCATTTTTGATGTCCAACTGGTATAAAGGCCAGTGTTTCATTGCTGCAATGGATAAAAACAGGCGAATAGATGACATCTTAGTAATAGGAGAAAAAGTATCAACATAGTCCAAACCACACCTGAGTATAACCCTTGGCAACCAATTGAGCCTTAAGCCGATCAACATAACCATCAAGATCAACTTTTACAGCGTAAACCCATCAACACCCAACTAGAGACTTTCCAGGAGGTAAAGGAACCAAGTCCTAAGTATCATTAGCATGTAAGGCAGTCATCTCTTCTACTATTGCCTGTGTCCATCTTGGATCTGAAAGTGCCTCACTTACATTTTTAGGAATAGAAACGGAAGATAAAAATGAAACAACATTGCAATAGAATGGGGACAACCGATGATAATTGAGGAAATTATATATAGGGTGAAGATTATGAGTAGAACGAATACCCTTTCGGAGAGTAATTGGAAGGTCTGCTTCAAGAAGGTCCTCAATCAGTGGAGGCATTGGATCAGAATGTGTTTGTAGGAGCATTTGAAGGAGGTAGAGATGCTAAGGTATACTTGCAACGGTGAAAGGGAAGAACTAGAGTCAGACAAGAGGGATAGACTCGGGAAGAGATAATTGAGATGGAATAGGTAGAACTTCAGACATATGACCATCAGATGAAGACGAGGAATAGAAAGGAGAAGATTCAAAGAAAGTGACATCAGGAGACAAATAGTAACGGCGAGTAATGGAAGAATAGCATTTGTAACCTTTTTTAAGTTTAGAGTAACAAAGAAAAACACACTTAATAGATCAAGTTGAGAGTTTATTCTGACCAGGAGACATATCATAAACGAAGCATGTGTAACCAAAGACACGAAGAGTAAGAGTGTACAATGATTGATCGGGAAATAAGATAGTGTGAGGAATTTTGTGCTGAAGGACAAAGGAAGACATTCTATTAATGAGATAATATGCAGTAAGCACAGCATCAGCCTAAAAACGAGTAGGAACATGATGGTGTAAAAGAAGTGTACGAGCAGTCTCAATTAGATGTCGATTTTTACGTTCAGCAACACCATTTTGTTAAGGTGTGTAAGCACACGAAGATTGATGTAAAATTCCATGAGATGACATAAATTGAGTAGAAAAATACTTGAGAGCATTATCACTACGCAAGACTTGTACAGATGTATTAAACTGAGTTTTGATTTCAACACAAAAAGACTCAAAAATAGAAAATAATTTAGAACGATTTTTCATCAAATATAACCAAGCACATCAAGAATGGTCATCAGTAAAGGTTACAAAATATTGAAAACCTAAAACAGAGATGACACGACTAGGACCCCAAATATCTGAATGAACTATAGAAAAAGGAGATGTGGCCTGATTATTGACTCTCTTGGGAAACAAAGTCTTAGATTGTTTTCCAAGTTGACACGACTCACATTCTAAAGTAGATAAATGAGGAACCGTCTTCTGAAGTTTAACAAAACTAGGATGGCCTAACCGATTATGAAGAAGACTTGGAGAGACTATAGCAGAACATGTAATAGAAGAATCTGGTGATTTATCGATGTAGTAAAGCCCTTGTGACTCACATCTTGTGCCAATCGTCTGTCCCATACTGAGGTTCTGGAAAATAACAGAATGAGGGTCAAATTTAATAGAACAGTTTAGTGCACGGGTGATTAGACTAACAGAGACAAGATTAAAAGGACAATGAGGAATATAATGAATGTGTTCCAATGGTAGAGATGATAAGGGTTGAGCACTACCCATTGCTTTGGCAACTGTATGTGAACCATTTGCTACAGTTATTGATGGTATTGAGGTAGATTTAATAAAATGAGAAAATAGTTGAGGATTACCAGAAATATGTTCAGAAGCACTAGAATCAATCACCCGTGGGCCTAAAGAAGAAGACTGAGTGAGACACACAACAGATTTACCAGTATGGGCAAAGGAAGCAATAGAAGGTGATGACTGCTTTGAAGCTTGATACTGAAGATAATTTTCTAGATCAGCTCCTGTAAGTAGAAGAGTCTTGATGTTGTTCTTCAAATGACGCAGAATTAGTATTCTGGATGATGTTAGCACGTGGAGGATATCCATGTAACTTGTGGCATTTGTCTTTAGCATGTCCCCATCGATGACAATAAGTACATCTAGGACAATCTCCCCTATTGCCTCCACGATCTCCACCTTGTGCTTCTCTTGAATTTATTCGAGCTCTAGGAGCCACATGAGAAGCAAAAGCTGAATTGTCCACAGGAGAAAACCTAGATGAGACATGAAGAAGGCGGGAGAAAACTTCATCCATAGATAGTACAATAAGACTAGCCAATATTTGATCACGAATTGCAGTAAGATCAAGATTGAGTGTAGGAAGAATGCAAACCATAAAGAATTTGTCTCTTTAAGCTAAATCATCATTGAGTGACTGACCGGGAGGAAGGAGTGAGTTATACTTAGCCTTAATAGATGTCCATTTTTCAAGAAAATTAGTAATAGATATACCTGACTGTCTCAAATTAAGCGAGTTAGAAATTACCGAATGCAGACGCTGTATATCATTAGTGTAAAGAGTCTTTGCTTGAATCCATACATCATAGCATGTGTGATAATGATTATAGATTGGATGAAGGGAAGAATCAATGGATTGCCATAGGAGACTCAATAGTAAAGCATCAGCTCATATCCAATCATTTCTATTTTCGTTCTCCACATCTTCTACATTAGTGATCAAGTGGTCCTGTAAACCTTGACCCATACACCATAACTCGACTGCTGTAGACCAAGATAAATAATTTGAACTACCTATCAGTTTCTCGGTTGCAATGGCAGGAGAAGGAGATAATAAGCTCGAAAAAGGACTAATTTTTTTATGATGAACTATCATAAGCCATATTGGATTAAGAGAACACCTTAAAAAAGGAATGAAAAAAGGTGAAAAGACAGTGGTGGTCGGTGGCAGATGGCGGCGGTCGATGGTAAACAGTGGTAGTTAACGGTGGACGAAGGCGAACAAATTGGGAAGAGGATGGTGCTATTGTTCCACGCCTTAATAAAGCAAAACAATCACTGTGAACCCTTAAATAAGTAGATATAAGGATGATGGCGGCGTGTGGTGGGGCATAGCGGTGTGTGGAGGAGCTTCTAGCGACAAGGCTTTTGGGATTTGACACTAGAGAAGAGAGGAACACGGTGATGTGATTAGATTTTAAATCCAACACCAGAAAGTACCTCTTTGCCGAAATTAGATTTGGTGAATAGTACTCACCGCCGAAATTAGGTTTTTTTTTTTTTTTCTTTTTAAAGTGTTTGGGCGAATTTAGAATTTCTCGTTCCTTAGCTTTGATACCATGTTAAGAGGAAAGGAAAATAGAGAGAGAAGAGAAAACTTAAATCTTATTATTTAACAAATATTGTACTGTACAAGTATTTATATATGTATACAAGCTTATTAATCTATAAATTAAGAGATGTGGGACTAGTATACTTAACAATATTCATGATCATAATAGGAATAAACTTGATCCTCAGGCAATTAAAGCAATTTTCGTTGGCTATTCTCCTAACCAAAAAGGTTATAGGTGTTATTGCCTAAAAACAGGAAAAACATATGTTTCATGTGATGTCACATTCTTTGAGAAAACACCATTTTTTTTCTTCATCTTCACTTCAGGGGGAGAATTGGAATGAAGCTTCTTGTCCTTGGGATACACTTGATCTACCGCTACCTGACATCACCTTAGACACAATCCCTAAACCTGGCCCAACAAAAATCAGTCTTCCTGTAGTTGACCCAACTTCATCTGATCACATCACAAGTTTGGAAACAAGGGGAGAATCAAGATCCCTAAGGTCTGAACAGCAAGAGTTGCAGGTTTACTCTAGAAAAAAAAGGGCATCAAAGAAATAAAGAAATCCTGAATCTTACTCATAGTCAAGCAGATGAATTGATGATAGAGTCTCACTCACCCAGCAAATCAGGTAATACAAGTCATGAATTAGATTTGAATTTACCGATAGCATTGAGAAAGGGTCTTAGATCTTGCACTCAACATCCTATTTCTAAATTTATATCTTACTCTAAGCTATCTCCTTCTTTCAATGCTTTCACTTCAAGTTTATCTAGAATTATGATTCCTAGGTCTATTGAAGAGGCATTATCTATTCCAGAGTGGAAGGCTACTGTTCTTGAAGAAGTACATGCTCTTAGATAGAACAACACTTGGAGTTTGATGGAATTACCAAAAGTAAAAAATGCGATAGGTTGTAAATGGGTCTTCTCGGTCAAATATAAGGCTAATGGTTTGATTGTGAGATATAAAGCATGCTTAGTGGCAAAAGGTTTTAGTCAAACATATGGGATAGATTATATTGAGACCTTTGCCCTTGTTGCCAAGCTTAATACTATTCGGATACTACTATCTTTGGCTGCAAACTATGATTGGCCTCTTCATCAACTTGATATAAAAAATGCTTTTCTAAATGGTGAACTTGAGGAGGAAGTTTATATGTGTCAACCTCCGGGATTTGAAGAAAATCTAGAGAGTAAAACCATTTGTAAACTCAAAAAGTCTCTCTACGATTTACAACAGTCTCCACGAGCTTGGTTCGATAGATTTTCCAAAGTCATCAAGAAATTTGGCTATATCCAGGGACAAGCTGATCACACACTAATCGTTAAGCATGCTAAAAAGGAGAAAATTACTATTATTATAGTATATGTTGATATTATTGTCACAGGGAACAATAACAAGGAAATCCAAGGATTGAAGCAAATGATGGCAAATGAATTTGAAGTTAAAGACCTTGGAGCACTGAGATACTTTCTTGGAATGGAAATAGCAAGGAGTAAGAAAGGAATATCTATCTCTCAAAGAAAGTATACCTTAGATTTATTAAAAGAAACTGGAATGCTAGGATGCAAGCTAAGTAAAACACCAGTTAAAATCGGGAACAAAGGGAAAATGTTTGAAGGAAAAATGTTTGATAAAGGATAGTTTCAAAGATTAGTTGGAAAGCTTATATATCTCTCACATATAAGGCTGGATATTGCCTTTGCAGTGAGCTTGGTAAGTCAATACATGCATGCACCATGTCAAGACCAACGATTGCCGAGTGAAAGTCTTTATGGATGCTGATTTGGCTGGATCAATTGATGATTGCAGATCAACATCAAGCTATTGCACACTATTATGGGGAAATCTAGTAACTTGGCATAGCAAAAAAAAAAAAAAAACAGTGGTTGCTAGGAGCAGTGCGAAAGTAGAGTTTAGAGCTATGACCCATGGAATTTGTGAGCTTATTTGGATAAGAAGAGTGCTGAATGAACTGAAGATTGAAGCTGAAGAACCTATGTCACTCTATTTTGATAATCAATCAACAATAAGTATTACTCACTATCCTATTCACCATGATAGGACCAAACATGTGGAGGTTGATTGACACTTCATTAAAGAAAAACTTGATAAAAACATTATCAAAGTTAAATATGTGCCTACATCCCATAAACTAGTTGATCTTCTCATAAAAGGACTTTTCGAAAGACTCATGAGAATCTTGAAGGCAAGCTTGGTCTCATCAATATCTATAGCTAAGCTTGAGGGGGAGTGTAATCAAAGTCAGATTTGTATATGTATATATTTGGAATTGTTTATAATTAGAATTTATTTGTTACCTTTTTTAAATAATTCTGTTTCAAAAGGCTAATCTTTTGTTTCCTACTTTAAGACTTATTCCTTATATAATTTATTTCCCTTGTAATCTATTTAAAGAGATGAAATCTCAATAAGAAAGTGAGTGGATTTCTTCATCCCTTGTTTATCTTTTTTCTTAGAAGTGACAGTTAATTTCTATATGTTTAGTTCTCTCATGAAAGACAGGATTAAAGAATATATGTAACACAGCTTGATTATCACAAATTAGTTTCATTTGTGATATTTCACGAAATTTTAACTCTTGAAGTAATTGTTTCAACCAAATAAGCTCAAAAGTTGCTAAGGCCATAGCATGGTATTTTGCTTTTGCACTAGTTCTAGCCACAATATCTTGTTTCTTACTTTTCTACGATATTAAGTTACCTCCAATTAGCGCATAGTAACCCGAGGTAGATCATCTATTAGATGGAGAACCTATCCAATCAGCATCACAATATCCAATTACTTGGGAATGACCCTGATCTTCATATAGTAGGCCTCTACCTAGAGCATTCTTAATATATTTAAGAATCCTGACAACTGCATTCCAATGATTGTTGCAGGTTGATCGGAGAAATTGGCTAACAAAACTAACCGCAAAGGATATATTAGGTCGAGTGATAGTAAGATAACTAAGTCTGCCAATTAACCGACGGCATTTACCGGGATCTGCAAATAATTCCCCTTGTATTGGTAACAATTTCACATTATGATCTATTGGAGAATCTACAGTCTTAGCATCTTAGTTTCTTTTAGAAGATCTAAAGCATATTTTCTTTGGGAAAGAACTATACCAGAACTAGATTGAGGCACTTCAATACTAAGGAAGTACCTTAACAAGCCAAGATCTTTGGTTTGAAAATACTTGCAAAAATGTGCTTTTAAGTCAGTAATACTATCCTAATCGTTACCAGTTATGATAATATCATCTACATAGACAATTAAGTAAATACATCTCCCCTTAGATGTGTGCTTATAAAACATTGAATAATCAGATGAACTACGAGTCATACCAAACTATATAACCACCGTATTGAACCGACCAAACTAAGCACAGGGAGTTTATTTCAACTCATAAAGTGAATGACGGAGTTTACATACCTAATTAGACTTCCCTTGAGCAACAAAGCTAGGCGGTTACTCTATATAAATTTCCTCCTAGACTTCACCATGAAGAAAGGCATTTTTGATGTCAAACTAGTATAAAGGCCTATGTTTCATAGCTGCAATGGATAGAAACAAGTGAAGAAATAACATCTTAGCAACAGGAGAAAAAGTATCAACATAGTTCAAACCATATACCTAAGTATAACCCTTGGCAACCAATCGAGCCTTAAGCCAATCAACATGACCATTAGGACCGACTTTTACAACATAAATCCATCAACACCTAACTAGAGCCTTAAGCCGATCAACATGGCCATTAGACCGACTTTTACAACATAAATTCATCAACACCCAACTAGAGCCTTAAGCCGATCAACATGACCATCAGGACCGACTTGTACAGCATAAATCCATCAACACCCAACTAGAGACTTTTTAGGAGGTAAAGGGACCGAGTCCTAAGTATCATTAACATGTAAGGTAGTCATCTCCTCTACCATTGCCTGTGTCTATCGTGGATCTGAAAGTGACTCACTTACATTTTTAGGAATAGAAATAGAAGATAAAGATGAAATAACATTGTAATAGGATGGGGACAACTGATGAGAATTAAGAAAATTATATATAGGATGGGGATTATGAGTAGAATGATTACATTTTCGGAGAGCAATTGGAAGGCTTGCTTCAAGGAGGTCCTCAGTTGATGGAAGCATTGGATCAGAATGTGAGTCAGTAGGAGCATTTGAAGGAGGTAGAGTTTCTAAGGAGGGTAGGTTTCGAGAGCGTCGATGGTATACCTGCAAAGGTGAAAGGGAAGAACCAGAGTTAGAGACAAGAGGAGCAGACTTAGGAATGGTAGGGATAGACTCAGGAAGAGCTAATTGAGATGGAACAGGTAAAACCTTAGACATAGGACCATCAGATGAAGATGAGGAATAGAAGGGATTCAAAGAAAGTAACATAAGGAGATAGATAATAACGACGAGTAATGGGAGAATAGCATTTGTAACCTTTTTTAAGTTTGGAGTAACTAAGAAAAACACTTTTAATAGATTGAGCTGAGAGTTTATCTTGACTAGGAGACATATTGTGAACAAAGCATGTGCAACCAAAGACATGAAAGGGAAGAGTGTACAATGATTGATCAAGGAATAAGATAGTGTGAGGAATTTTGTGTTGAAGGATAGAGGAAGGCATTCTGTTAATGAGATAACATGCAGTAAGCACAGCATCGGCCAAAAAACGAGTAAGAACTTGGTAATGTAAAAGATGTGTGCGAGTAGCCTCGATTAGATGTTAATTTTTACGTTCAGCAACACCATTTTGTTGAGGTGTGTAAGCATAAGAAGAGTGATGTGAAATTCCATAGGATGACATAAATTGAGTAGAAAAATACTCGAGCATTATCACTGTGCAAAACTTGTATAGATGTATTAAATTGAGTTTTGATTTTAGTACAAAAAGACTAAAAAATAGAAAATGGTTCAGAACGACTTTTCATCAAATATAACCAAGTACATCGAGAACAGTTATCAATAAAGGTTACAAAATATTGAAAACCTAAAATAGAGATGACATGACTAGGGCTCTAAATATCTGAATGAACTATAGAAAAAGGAGATGCAACCCGATTGTTGACTCTCTTGAGAAATGAAGTCCTAGACTGTTTCCCAAGTTGACACGATTCACACTCCAAAGTAGATAAATTTGATAAGTAAAGAATCATCTTTTGAAGTTTGGCAAAACTAGGGTGGCCTAACTGATTGTGGAGAAGAGTTGGAGAGATTGTAGCAGAACATGTAATAGAAGAAACTAGTGACTTATTGATGTAGTAAAGCCCTTGTGACTCGCATCCTGTGCCAATTGTCTATCTCATACTGAGGTTCTGGAAAATAATAGAATGAGGATCAAATTTAATAGAATAGTTTAGTGCACGGGTAATTTTACTAATAAAGATAAGATTAAAAGGACAATGAGGAATATAAAAAACATGTTCCAACGGTAGAGATGATAAGGGTTGAGTGCTACTCATTGCTTTGGGAACTGTATGTAAATCATTTGCTACAGTTACTGATAGTAATGAGGTAGATTTAACAAAATGAGAAAACAATTAAGGATTACCAGAAATATGTTCAGAAGCACCGGAATCGACCACCCATGGGCCTAAAGAAGAAGATTAAGTGATACTAGTATGAGCAAAGGAAGCAGTAGAAGATAATGACTGTTTTGAAGCTTGATACTAAAGATAATTTTCTAGATTAGCTCTTATGAGTAGAAGAGAGTCTTGATGTTGTTCTTCAAATGATGTAGAATTAATATTTTGAATGATGTTAGCACGTGGAGGACATCCATGTAACTTGTAGCATTTGTCTTTAGTATGTCTCCACTGATGACAATAAGTACATCTAGGACAATCTCCCCTATTGCCTCCACGGTCTCCACCTTGTGTTTCTCTTGAATTTATTTGAGCTTTAGGAGCCGCATGAGAAGCAAAGGCTGAATTGTCCATAGGAGGAAAACCATGTAAAGGTGCATTAGGGATGGATGAGACATGAAGAAGGTGAGAGAAAACTTCATCCATACATCGTACAATAGGACTAGCTAGTATTTGATCACGAAGTGCAGCAAGATCAGGATCGAGCATAGTAAGAATGCAGACTATAAAGAATTTGTCCCTTTGAGCTAAATCATCATTGAAAGACTGACCAGGAGGAATGAGAGAGTTATACTCAGTCTTAATAAATGCTCATCTCCCAAGAAAATCAGTAATAGATATACCCGACTGTCTCAAATTAAGCAGGTTAGAAATTACTAAATACAGATGTTGTATGTCATTAGTATGAAGAGTCTTTGTTTGAATCCATACATCATAGCATGTGTGATAGTGATTGTAAATTAGATAAAGGGAAGAATCAATGGATTGCCATAGAAGACTCAATAGTAAAGCATCGACTCTTATTTAATTATTTCTATTTTCCTTCTCCACATCTTCTACTTTAATGGTCAAGTGGTCCTATAAACCTTGACCCATACACCATAACTCAACTACTGTAGACCAAGATAAATAATTTGAATTGCCCATCAGTTTCTCGGTTGCAATGGTAGGAGATGGAGATAATAAGTTCGAAAAAGGACTAGTTTTTTACGAGGAACTATCATAAGCCATATTGGATTAAGAGAACACCTCAAAAAGAATGAAAAAAAAAGTGAAAAGAACAAACACACAATAGTGGTCGGCGGCGGTGAACAGTGGTGGTTGACGGTGGATAGGCGAACAAAGGCAGAAGAGGGCGGTGTTGCTGTTCCACACCTTAATAAAGCAAAACAATCAGTGTGAACCGTCGAATAATCAGATATAGTGGACAGCGGTGGTGCGTGGCATTGCGTGGAGGATCTTCTGGCGGTAAGACTTCTGGGATATGACATCGGAGAAGAGAGGAACATGGTGATATGATCGGATTTCAAATTTGACACTGGAAAGACGGTGAATAGTGGTGGTTGACAGTGTCTGCTGCCGAAATTAAGGTTTGTGTTTAGGCAATTTAGGGTTAGGGTTTATGTTTAGGATTTAGATGATCTAGGGTTTCTCATTCCTTAGCTCTAATACAACGTTAAAAGGAGGAAAAAATAGAGAGAGAAGAGAAACCTTAATCTTATTTACGTACAAACATTGTACTATATAAGTATTTATATATGTATACAAGCTTAGTACTCTATTGACTAAGTTATGTGGAACTAATGTATATCATTTAACAGTAATGATGAACTTGGAATTTTCTGCAGGCACTTCTGCATTCAGTACCACTGGGGAAAATGATTGTTTTGGACCTTTTTGCTGATGTCAAATCAATATGGAAAACTTCATCCCAGTTTTTTGGAATTCCATATGTCTGGTAAGCATCTTGTCTTCAGAGACAAATTTTCCAATTGTAGTGAAGCATTTCTGATTCAAGCCTGTTCATATCTGAAAGTTTTGAAAAGATGCACTTTGTGCTGATTGAGGTTCATGATCAACTGTTACATGCCAGGTGCCTCCTGCATAACTTTGGTGGAAATATTGAAATGTATGGCATACTAGACACCATATCTTCAGGTCCAGTTGAGGCTCGCACCAGTGAAAATTCTACTATGGTAACTCATGCTTTTTTATTTTTCTTCTAAACATAGATTATCAGTCAGAATTAAGGGAATGCAATCTCTAGTAATTAGGATTTTGGATGAGTCCAAAATGTTATTTTCTGGTTTCAATTGTATTTCCTGCTCCAAGTTCAGCCTGTCATCTTATTTTGTAGGTGGGTGTCGGAATGTGCATGGAAGGAATAGAGCAAAATCCTGTAGTTTATGAACTGATGTCAGAAATGGCTTTTCGGAGTGAAAAAGTTCCTGTTCCGGTAAACCATTGTTTGGTGGAAATAATATTATAGAAGAATGTTATGTCGTTAGTAATTGTCTGTAGGTAGTAGTAGTCTGCAGTTGGTAGTGGTAGTTGGTCTCTCTGTTTTGATTCTGTTACTTTGCTTTCTGTTGTTATCAAATTTTTTCTTTTTTAGTTGTATCAGATAAGGTAGCTGATTCATAGGAACTAGAAGGCACGGTTGTTGTGGGAATATCCAGATTTGTATCTATCTGGTTCTCTCTCCCTTTACTTGTGTTTCTATGTATATATTTGGCAGTTGCATTCAAATAAAAGTAAGACTTATGTTCTAAGATTTCTTCAAATATCATAAAGCATATGACTAAAAAATTTCAGTATGTCTATTCTATGTGAAATATTTGCACTTCTGATATCACAAAAAGGCAAACCCAATCCCTTCCACGGTCATCCCAATTGAACGTGTTGAATAAAAAGAAGAGTAAATTTTTGCTAATATAGTGATGGGAAAGTTATTCTGCAGTTCACTGATAAATTTCCTCTTGGGAAAGCAAAGTGTAACATTAACTAGCATTTTACCTAATTATTGTTATAGTATTATGTGTACATCAAATCTTAAGAGGAGAAAGGTGAAAATGCTGATGAAATAGTGTTTCTTGATATAATGTATTGCTTGCACTGTACTTGATATGATGTCTTAATATATGTGTTGTTAGTTAATAATTATCTTGTCAGTATGTTGTACTTCAATATTATTTGATTGATAATTGGGCCTGAATTTGTTACTTTTGTAGGAGTGGCTGAAAACTTACTCTTGGAGACGCTATGGTAAAGCAGTTAGTCAGATTGAAGCAGCATGGGAAATTCTTCATCACACAATTTACAATTGCACAGATGGAATTGCTGTATGTTATTGGAAAATAGTGCACATTGCATGAGTCTTCTTCAGTTACATTATAGTCTAATGAAAGGGTTCTATATAATAGATTTTACATCCTTCTGCAAGTCACTTTCATCAATGTCTGCTATTTCACTGGTCATAGTTTTATGAAATTAATGATACGCTGTAGCCTTGTCATATTGTTTTAGTGCATCTGCTCTATATTTAATTTTCTTATTACATCCTTTACAACAATGAAGCTGTTAGCCAGTGAGCTCTCATAAATGCTTCCTCCATTTTCTTCTTATGCAGGATCATAACACAGACTTTATAGTGAAATTTCCAGATTGGGATCCATCATCAAGCTTTGGATCTATTAATACAAAACAAGAGAAGCTGCAAATTTCCCTAGAACTAACACGAGAAGGAAGGTTCTTATTCCAGGCAACAAGCTCCAAGTTACCTGAGGCTCATCTATGGTATTCTACTGTGGATTTAATCAATGCACTGCGACTGTTTATTGATGGAGGAAGTGATCTTGCAGGAAGTCTAACTTATAGGTAAACTTTGAGACCCTTTAGATTGTCAGCTTAAAATTATTTAGCTTTTGTTCAAAATTGCGGGACAAACCAAGATGAAGGGTGGCTTAGCCCACACAAGAACAAATATGTGGAATGGTAAAATGAAAAATTCAATTAAAAAAAAAAAAACCCTATCCAGAAAACTGATATCTTAGAGCATGAACTGCCTGTTGGAGCAAATGAAAATCATGTTTCTTTTTTAAGTATCAATGCTTCCTTCTGCTACTTCATCAAAACTTAAAAAGTTTTCCTGTCTGATAAATTCAGCATACAATAGCAGTTTGACTGAGGTCCCTTTCATTGCCTAAAAAAATTTCACCTTATTGCAAATTATTTGAATGGTCTTTCTTTGGTTTATTCAGAAAGCAACTCCAGTTTCTCTCCTACTGGAGTCCTACTGTGCATGTTCTACCTACTTAAGTTTGTTGAGTCAAATGGCAAGAATTCAGGCGAAGAACTAAACTATTTTGATGACAGTTTCTGTGCTGTGACTTTAGGTTTATTGATGAGAGCAATTTGAGTGTCGAATTAAAGAATGGAAGAAATGCAATCAAAGAATCAAATAACAAACCTCAGGAGATTAACTCCGAGCAAAAGGAATTTGTTTAGAGCATCCACTTCCTAACTTTGAAAGTACTCGGCTATGGTGTATTGATATTTTCTTTTGGTTTCATCGCTTCCTGCTCTTCTCTGTTCTCCTTTCTAATTATATTAAAACCTTGTTGCTTTATTTACCAAACTGCCGCTGGCCTTTATTTGCTGAAATGCCACCCACTTAATATTTCTTTAATAAACCTTGTTTTTCTGTTTCTTATAGACTTCAGCATACTCCACTATCGTACCTCTTTACAACAACATTTGACACTCGACACTTCACAGCAACACGACTACACCCACAACACACCATCAAAACACAGCACATAACCACACACCAGAGCAGCACAACACAACTAACGCCACACCTCACACACAAACACATCCACCACTACACTACTCCATCCTTCTCTTATAAACCCTTAATAATGGTTGGTGAATTCTAGGGTTTGTATCATTCTGTGTTTTGAACTTAACTCAAAATTCTTTCACTATTTACTGAAAGTTGTTATCAAGTTATAGATCCAAAATCTCTCTTTTCCACTCTGATTGTGACCTCATTTTAGTATAACGCTAGACTAGTTGGTCTTAGTGTTAACATAAGTAGAAAATCTTGTCTAAAGATCCGCATCTTAAGACATCTGTTGTTGTTTGACATGGTTAAAATAAAACAATACGTATTCATAAAACTTTCCATTTTGAGTAAACCATAATGAACAAGATAAATGTTGTTTGATGGGGAACTTCTCAATAGTATCTAATATATTAAGGCAGCTCTCTCTCTCTTTTACTCAGACTCTTCTTTCGTTCTTTTTCTTTTTTTCTTTTTTCCATTCTTAGCTTGGATAGACCAATACCACGAATTACATATCACTAAACTCTCCATTATGGGGCATCTTTTTTTCTCATCTTCGTCTTCTCAGGTTATTTATTATTATATATATCTATGCTATTATCACAAATCTCCGTCTTCTCATATTATTTATTTATTGAACAAACTATTACCACAAATCCTTGCTTTTTATATCCTTCCTTGATTAATATAATTTTTAATTAATTTTGTATACAAATGATGACTTCTTCAATAAAACAAATTAATTTCTATTAGCATATTTTTAGTGTGTTATTTTGTTCCTTTTTTTTTTTAAAAAAAAAAAAAATTTACAACACACTTTCCATAATGTTTACGCAGCTTTTTCTCTCTTAAAATCATCAATTGTACACATAGTTTAAATAACTTATTTAGTATGTTATAAATTCTGTTATGCGGGTTAGTTGTCCATTAGTATTATTTCAATCTCTTTTTAATTATTTTAATTGCTCTCCCCCCGATCCCCTACTCCCTCTCTCACTCTCTCCCGGCGTTCCTCGTTCCCTCTCCGTTCTCTCTCTCTCTTTTTCTTTCTCTCCTCTCTCCTCTTTTTGATGTGACACGTATTGCCCTAAGTCTCTTTTTATTTATAGTAAATAGATTATGTAAAATGCGAGAAGCAAGAAAAATTCTTTTGAGCCACATTTCTGTGAAAGCAACCAAACAGGAAAACGCTTTGCCGAAAATGTTTTCCACAGGCAAGTGTTTTGATTCAAAACAGACAGGCCTAAGAAGCTGTCTATTGATGTGTTTAATAAGCTCATCAATTTCTTAGGAAAAAAAGATAATGATTTAAAACTGGGTCATTGATTTGTAACTAGAAAACAGATTACCATCTCTCTGTGCGTTATAATGCTAGTCCCTATCCTGAGGTATCTGTCAAGATAGCTTTAATAAATGCATCATGGGTGAGCAGGTTTAAGCGGGATAGGTAAGGAACCCTCACCCTATACCCTAGCTTATGAATGCATGTTTCAAAAAGTTAGAACCAAAAACTTATGGTATGACTCCTTAAAATCACTTTGGAAGCTGTAGCTTGTAAAATCTACAGGTTTTAGGATTCTATGAGGAACTGTGAAATTTTTTACCTTTTTTTAATTCAAAATATTATAACCATTTATTTCCAAAATCATGATATTCAATTTACAAACCAGCGTCATTTTTAAAGATAAATGACAACAAATGCAAACATAACGAATTTTGATAGAAAATACAGGATAACAACAAAAAACAATAAAGTTAGAATTCTACCTACATTAGTGGAAAATATGACATGAGCTTTACTGCCTGAGTATTACCCTAAAATAGTGGGATGTAAGTTGCACCATCTAGGGTGGATTTTTTCATTTTATTTGTCAAATTATATTATATTATATTTATTGGCATTATATTATTGGGGTGGTATATGCTAGCTTGCATATATTGAGTAATTATAGACACCCTATAACCTAGAACTTGTAATGTGTGTGATTCACATTCTAGGGAGATTCTAGGGTAGGTTTAAGATGTGGATGTAGTTTTTGAAATTTTGGAATTGGAACCCTATACAATCTAATACCTACCTAGGAAGTTGTTGAATCTTGCATGGTCTGAGATCCTGATGCTCAACCCTAACTTGTCATACATCTTCTTACTTCATACTCTTGTTAAGTACTTTTAAACAATTCATTGTAACCTTTCTAAAGTCAATAAGAACCTATATATATCTGACCTTTATCCAAAAGAAAAATAAGAACCCTATATGAAAAATGAAAGAATCTATCATCTCTTTATTCATTGTAATGTTAGTGATTATCATGAATATCATGTATTGTTTTAATATATTTGGTGCACATCTTTCTTAGTCAATACTCTTCACAATATACTTTTGAGCATCCTTTTCAAAGTCAATAAGAACCACGTATAATTTTATCATGCTTCTTGCGGTGCATCTTCATCACCATCTAATAAAAGGCATGTTATCCATACTTGATTGTTTTGATGCAAAATATTTTACCCTTAAATTTGCCAGAAAGTCACACCTAAGTATATGAAATAAGCCAGCTATGTTTCTAGTCTAGGTTTAAAAAGAAGGAAAGCAAATTAGTTTTGAGAAAAAAAAATCCTTGCAATTTCCCATAATTATATATTTAATCATGAAAAGCTTGACAGTACAAGTAATTCAACTTCAGTTGCATTTTTGAAATGTTTTTGCAGTTGATTGAATAATTGAAAGTTGTGCAGTCAATAAAATAATGCCCTTTAAGTCAAGAATCCTTAATATAAATATTCTTTTACAAGAAAATTAAGAGTTTGCATTTTTTAGGGAGAACCGTGCTGCAGAACAAAACAATTATTTTCTGAATGATCATTTCAGGTATGATTTGGTGGACCTGACACGGCAAGTATTGTCAAAGCTTGCTAACCAAGTTTATCTGGATGCTGTGATTGCTTTTCGTCAGAAGGATGCTAAGGCTTTGCATCTTCACAGCCAAAAATTTCTTCAACTTGTCAAGGATATTGATATGCTACTTGCATCTGATGATAATTTTTTACTTGGTATATGGCTTGAAAGTGCAAAAATGCTAGCAGCCAACCCAATTGAGATGAAGCAGGTTAGATGGAATCCTTCTTCAACATTTTTTTTCTTATGGTGCAATAACAGAGTGGAAAAGGAAATGTTCCCTCCAGTAGCACAAAGAAGTATTGTTTTTGAATTAGTGAGATACTGGAAAAGTGCACTGCATTCTTCTGAAACCCAGGTAGCAAGCATGCTTGGATAAAAACTCTAATAAGCTGAGTGACCAACATAGAAATTGTTGTGTTTCACCCTTAGTTTCTTTACCCATAAAACTGAGTCCTGTATATGAACCTCATTTTACCAGGTGGTGAGGAAACATAATTGTTGTTTTTGTGCGGTTGTGCTGGCAAAAATTTATGATTGTCTCTTTTTTAGGTATCACAACATATACGACCATAATATCCTATCTTTTGGGCCATCTCTTTGTAGCACCGTCTTATCTGCTCTGGACTTTCTCTGTAATTCTTTATAAATGTTAAACAGTTGGACCAAGCTGACTTTTGCATTGCACATAATTACATCTCCATGATTTAATATGTTTTTTGAATTTTCTTCAGTATGAGTGGAATGCAAGAACACAAGTCACAATGTGGTTTGATAACAATCAAACTACTCAGAGCAAGCTTCATGATTACGGTAATCTAGAATACCAGCTTCATTAGCTTTATTGGTTTGCCTTTTTTGTGTAAGGAGAGATTATGGACTGCTTATCTAACTTCTTTTGGTTCAGCAAATAAATTTTGGAGTGGTTTATTGGAAGACTATTACCTGCCACGTGCCTCAACTTATTTCAGTTATTTATCAAAAAGCTTGAAAGAAAACAAGAATTTCGAGTTGGAAGAATGGAGAAAGGAATGGATATCATACTCAAACAAATGGCAATCAGAAATTGGAAAATACCCTGCAAAGGCAAGAGGAGAAGCCTTTGAAATAGCTAAATCATTGTTCAAGAAATACTTAAGTTAGAAAACGGTTTGCATAATATCACCGCATTCTGCTTTTCTTACGTGCTATGTGGTAAAGGTTGTTTGATCTTTATTAACATTCTCCGAAGTAGTCAACAGCTGCCATAATAAGGAATTTCCATTGGCATTTTAATGCAAATCTGGTCTTAGTTTGTCATCCCAATAATTGCTTTTGCATTAGGTGTATATTGCTTAATGTTCTCAATAATGAGGTTTTAAGAAGATGTAGAATAAATGGTCTTGATGTGGATGTTACATATATACTAACAATTGGTCTAGAAGTAGATGATTACTATCTTTCTAACCTTTGCACGTCAGATAGGGAATCCATAAAACAGCAGCAGCTTGTTCAGACTTTAAGCCGGGTCTGATTTTATTTGATATATAGAAATTCATGCTACGGAAGTTGAATCTCTTTGAAGACTGACGAGATGAAACAAAGCTAATTAATGTAGTGTGCTGAGATGTTTTAGTTTTAAGTGTGGTCATTTGTCTTTCAGCTAATAATAATTTTTTATTTTATGATGAATATTTCTAACAAGGCTTGACAGTCAACTTGATACTATAATCTTACTTAGCTGTTGTAATGAGACCATGTCTTTGTAAGCCTTTACTTAAAGTTTATGAAAGGCATTTGCCTCATTAAAGTAGTTCTATTTGTTGTGTAGTGGGTGTGTGTTGTGTTATGTATGATATGTGTTGATGGTGTGAGTGTGTAGTACGAGTGCTATGTGTCGTGATGATAGCATGTGTTGTAAGTGCTATGTTTGGGTGTTGTGTGCTCTAGTCGTATGTGTGATATATGTGGAGTTGGGTATATGGGGTGTCATCTGTATGTGTGTGCAAATGGTTTAGTATTTTGTGGGAGGGGTATTTTTGATAATTGCTCCACCTATTATATAAATAGGTAGAAGAGTGGAAAAAAGGAGGGAGTTAGAAAGTTTGTTATGCAAAATCCAATCTGGTAAGAGAGAGAAAAACTCTAGAAACTGAGTGAAAGGGAGATTGTTGGCTTGGTTCAAGTTACTGTTCCAAGTAATCTTTTACTCAATTAGAGTAGATCTTCTATTGTGCGTAGTTGTGTGTGTTCTTTAAGTGATTGTGGACCTTCGGATGTTCCAATTTGGTGCCACCTGTGGGAAACATATTAAGTGAGGAAGAAAACTTGATTGTGAAAAATTTACTTGATCAATTGAGATATCTGTTGATTATGGAATTAGCTAAGGTGTGTTTGATTGGATGACAATGACCAGAATGGAAGCAAGAGTTGAGTAAGTGGAGAAGGACGTGAAACTAATTAGTAGCAAGCTTTGTGGAATCAAGGAGAATGGTGGTGGAATTTTGGAGTTACAAGATCAGATAGCTTCTTTGGAGAAGAGATCGACCTGTAATGATGATTGGCTTACTGATATAAATTCTCGGATGTCCAATCTAGAAACTATGCTCCATGATTTGTGGATAGATTGATAAAAATCCATTTGAGGTAAGGAACAAGTTTCTAGCTCGCAAACAAGGATAGAATCTCAAGGAACAACACATTCTAATTCGGATCAATTAGTCAAGAATGAAGAAAAGAGCGCAATAGCAAGTATAGTGAATTTACCATGTTTTGAAGGCTTGGACTCAGTGTAATGGCTTACTTTGGTTGAACAAATTTTTTAGGCTAATCAGGTTGAAGAGGAACCAAAGGTAGCTGTTGTGAGCATGTTTATGCATGGAAAGACTATCTATTGGTTTAAAATGTTGAAAAGAAGATTTGCGCAATTAGAGTAGCAAATGTTTAAACAAGAGTTAATGTTGAGGTATGGAGGCCAATTTTTGAATAATCCATATGAGTGCCTCTCTACGCATAAGCAAGTAGCTTCTATAGCTCATTATTTGGAAGAATTCGAAGCCTTGACTTCCTAAGTACCTAGAATAAGTAGTGAAGCTAGAAAGGGGACCATTTATTCTTAGAGTGAGAAAATGCTCTCTCCTCTCTCTACCCCCCTAGAGGACCACTTCCTTTAGGTTACATCACACACACCATTAGAACTAGGAAATATCCAAACACCCTCCTTCTTCGCCCATCACCGATCAAATGCAGCCAGAAGTTCCCCCTTACGGACAGTCAGGAAGTTCGTCCGTTCACCGGAGCACCCAGGGTGTCAACCATCACCCTCATAGTCCACCGGACAACCAAAAAGTGGCCTCAAGCCCAAGGCGTCCCAATAAGGAAAAGGATACAACAACTTTTCAAGCATTTGGAAAAGTCACAGCTAGCTTTCCCAAAATGGCATGCTTGGAGACCCACACCCTTGCTGCAGCCTGCACACCTGCAACACTATCTGCCCAAAAAGTCTCTCACAACGTCCTTTTATCAAACTCTGACCCACTTCACTCCCAAAGCCATTCCCTTAACGGCAAAAACACATTGGAACCTGAACACAATAAAAAACGCTCCTTTTCCGACCAACTACGACCGGAAAACAACCACCTCGTACCTCCGAAACAACCGCTATCCTACGCCTCTGCCTGCTGCCAAGGAACAACCCCACCCCCTCCAGAGTTCCAACTCCGATTTATCCCACCAAACACCTCGTCTAGCATTCCCAAGGTCAGAATACCTCAATCCGTAGAGGATGAGGGAGCCACCTATTGGGAGTCCACACTAGTAGGATATTTCATTGGTCGGAAAATGCCCTATACCCTTGTTCATGCGATAGCCACTAAGCTTTGGAAGGACTTCGGACTCCAAGGCATTCTGGCCAGCCCTGAAGGATTTTACTACTTCCAGTTCGAAAGAAACAAGGACCTAACTCCCATCCTACAGAAGGTATGGTTCTTCTCCAAGTGTTTTCTCATCATTCAACGGTGGAGGAAAGGAATGAGGTTGGACAAACCTCAACCAACACACGTTCCGGTCACACTTAACCGTATACCATGCGAGCTCTTATCTGCGGAAGGTCTAAGCCATATTGCAAGCGCAGTAGGTCTCCCTTTAAAGGCTGATACACTTACAACCTCTAGACCCCAATCAAGCTCGCGTCTTGGTCGAACTGGATGGAAAGAAGGACCTGGTGAAGCGGATCGAGGTAGAGAAAGCTGATGGATCAGTGGCCTTCATTGACGTAGACTATCAATGGATCCCTCCCCACTGCAAAAAATGCTAAGTATTTGGACACAGATGCCCAGCCATCACCGTTCCCCCAAAGACAACCCCTTCTGACCCAACCGCAGCTGCAACTCAACCTCTTAATATCGATACAGCCACACAGAACAAACCAACTAACCCCACCACCCAAACACACACTTCTGGCGGAAATCACCCTCCTCCTAGCAGTAACTGTCCTATTCCAAACACAACCCAAGATAGCAAGACTTCCAACCCAGCTCACACCAAACACGCTACCAACCACAACCACTACCAGGCTTCTAACCCAGACCTTAAGCACACGGAGACAGCAGAAGCCCACAAGCAGGTATCCCAAACCTGCCCATCCATCAGCACGGAACCTCCCATACCAGAATGCCCACCTCGTAACATTACTTCAAACAATGAAGCAAACTCCACAGCTCCACAAGAAGACAGCGAGGACAGTAATTATGAGAACACTCCCTTGTCCAAACTGCTGCACGTAGCTTCCAAGCCAACAGCGAGCTCCTACAAGGGAAACAAAGGCTCCAATTCCTCTGGAAAACACAAGAAGAAACAGAGGAAGAGGCGCCGCTCCTTCACCTAGCTCCACTAGGAATCCATCGTCACACTCTTATCTTATCAATGAACATAGCGGCTTGGAACATAAGAGGGTTAAACGACCCTCTCAAAATGGCAGAATTAACAAAAGAGTGTGACAATAATAGGATATCCCTAATGGGGATATTGGAAACTAGAGTGAACACCAACAGTGAAACATTAGTAAAGCAGCGAATGGGACAAAATTGGCAAGTAGCTATCAACCGAGAAGCACCCAAGCGAATTTGGGTAGCTTGGCAACCGAGAGTGTGGAATATCCATATTGTTATAGAAAGAGCCCAACTATCACATTGCATTGCAACTCATCGTAGCCTCAATATTAGCCTTAGCATCACATTCATCTACGGTGCAAACACTAACAACGATAGAAGGGATCTCTGGACACAATTGGAAGAACTTTCCCTCACACACACCACCACCTCGTGGCTGGTCCTTGGGGATTTTAACATAACCAAATCCCCTTCTCGAAAGCAAGGTGGTCGGGGGCGAATAACTTTCGCCATGGCGGAATTCCAGGACTGCATGGCCAAAACCAAATTGGAGGACTTAAGATATGGGGGCGACTTCTTTACATGGACCAATCGACAAGCCAACAACCCCATCCTGAGGAAGCTTGATCGCGTCCTAGTCAACCAAAGCTGGATGCAAACCTTCCCTAGCTCCCAAGCCAAGTTCCTACCTCCCATCTTATCAGATCATTCCCTATCCGTCACACACATACAGCCTACACAGCAGGTAAGGAAGACACCCTTCAAATTCTTCAATTACTGGATTCATTATGCAGATTTCAATGATATAATCTCAAGAGTGTGGAGCACCAAGACAGTAGGTTCCAAAATGTATCAAGTAGTAAGTAAGCTTAAGCTAATCAAGGGAAAGCTGCGACAGCTCAACCACACCAATTACTCAGACCTGTTAAACCGAGTCAAAGAAGCTAAGCAAACACTCCTTCAGCTGCAGTCCAACATCCACAGCAGCCGCAATGTATCCCAGATGGAGGCCGAAAGATCAGCCTTCAAGGAGTACTACCTACTGAGGAAAGCTGAAGAGGACTTCTACAAGCAGAAATCAAGAGTAAAATGGCTGAAAATCGGAGACAAGAATACCTCCTCCTTCCATAAATCCATGCGAAACCTCCATAACAGGAGTCACATCTTCCAAATCGGCCGGGAGGATGGAAGTGAAGCAATTGGCAGCGAACAGGTCAAGCATCTAGCGGTCGAATACTTTCAATAGATCTATAACAAAGCATGTCCACCACTCAATATAAAGGACATAGCCAGCCTTGTGACATGGAAGCTCAATGCGCAACAATGCGAAGAGCTGCTTGCACCTTATACGGATGAGGAAATCAGATGGGGATTTTTCTCCCAAGCAAATGAGAAAGCCTCAGGTCTGGATGGATACACAACTCTCTTCTTCAAGGAAATATGGGGAATAATAGGCAAGGATCTTACCATTGCAATCAGGGAGTTCCTCCTATCGGGACATCTTCTCAAAGAAATAAACTCCACCATACTCACATTGGTTCCCAAAATCCCCAACCCAACCAGTATGGGGGACTTTAGACCCATAGCATGTTGCAACGTGCTTTATAAAGCAGTGTCAAAGATCTTAGCTGCCCGCCTCAAGAAGGTCTTACATGTACTAGCTGCATTCATCCTTGGACGAAAGATCACAAATAACATCCTCATTGCCTAGGAATTAATGGCAGGTTACCAGATACAAAAAGGAGCGCCCCGTTGCACTCTAAAGGTCGACCTCCAGAAAGCCTACGATACCATACGGTGGGACTTTATAATTGAAGTATTGAGAACCATGCAATTCCCTCTACACTTTTGCAGACTCATAAAGCAGTGCTTATCAACTACAAAATTCTCAATCAATATCAACGGGGAACTGGCAGGCTACTTCTCAAGCATGCGATGTCTCAGACAGGGGGATCCTATTTCCTCGTACTTATTCGTTATAGGCATGGAAATCCTCTCCACCTCTCTCCGATGGCTCCTATCCAACCCAACATTCTCCCCTCACTGGAGATGTAAGCCGGAACGCCTCAATCACCTTTGCTTCGCGGATGACCTACTCATATTTGCCAAAGGAAATGTACAATCTAAACCCTGATCAGAGACACTCTCCAACAATTTCAAGCACTCTCAGGTCTAACAGCCAACAGTTCCAAGAGTTCCATATTCTTCTCCAACGTCCCCTCCAGGGATAAACAAAGCATCCTACAAATCACACAGTTCCAAGAAGGCTCTCTTCCAATAAGATATCTTGGCGTCCCACTCCTCTCCACCAAACTCAAAATGGAGGACTGTGACATCTTAGTTGACCGAATCACAGCTCGCATCACCTTGTGGACAGCGAAATTCTTATCATATGCTGGTCGCCTTCAGCTAGTTCGATCAGTCTTATTTTCTATGCAGGTCTTCTGGAGCTCAGTATTCCTTCTTCCCAAGAAGATAATCACAAAGGTAGAGCAGCTAATCGGGAACTTCCTTTGGAGTGGAAATCCTCATACAGGAACCAAAGCCAAAGTCAGATGGGAAGAGGTTTGTAAGCCAATCAAATGTGGGGGTCTGGGGATTCCTAACCTTCATCATTGGAATAAGGCCCTACAAATCAAGCACATCTGGCACCTATGCAGGAGCGGTCAGCGTAGTCAATGGCCTGAATGGTTACACTCGACATTGTTAAAAGGTAGAAGTTTCTGGACAACGCAAGCCCCAGCCGTATGTTCTTGGTCTTGGAAGAAACTCCTAAAGCTTAGACCTTTAGTGCGAAATAGATTTCAATGGAAAGTGGGAGATGGCCTAACAATCTCTATTTGGACTGACTTTTGGTTACCCATGGGTCCTCTGGACACCTTATTCTCTCCAAGACAGATCGGGAACTCTGGATTCCAATAACGGCAAAATTATGCTCTTTGGAGGAAAACAACACATGGTGGCTACCAAACCATCCACCATGGTCAGATATCAACATTCCCGTGCATATCAAACCCAATCATCACACTTCCGACCAACTCTAATGGATTCACACGACTGCAGGGGAATACAACATCAAAAGTGGCTATTTCTTCCTCAATCCAGTTGGACCAACAGTACCATGGTATCAAGTTGTATGGAACAAAACTACCATACCAAGGCACTCCTTCATATTATAGCTTGCCTGGTTGGAAAAATTATCTACACTCGATAAGCTGACCACATGGGGACTAACCACATCCTCCACATGCTACTTATGCCAACAAGAAGACGAGGACCACTCCCACCTATTCTTTGGGTGCTAATACTTATCCCGAATATGGCTGACAGTGAGTGATATGGCCAATTGCCCCCCTTCCTATAAGGATTGGCAGGGAGCCAAACGAGTCCTACTAGCAACAAACCAGTCTAATGCCAAACAACACCAGACTTGGAGAGCGAGCCTTGCAGCCACGGTATACTGCATTTGGAGAGTGCGCAACAAAGCAAGACTTAGATACCCTATCCTTAGCCAATCAAATCAAATCTTATATCTACATAGAATAATTTGATAGGGCCAGTTTGTACCAACTACTATAAGTATGGTACTAAAGTTGTAATAGAATAGTTACTAGTGTTGTATCGTGATGTAATCGTCTTTGACGGATGTATCTTTATCTCTAATCAATAAATAATGAATTACCGAAACAAAAAGTACCTCAAATGATTGAGCTACAATTTTTAGGCTATTTTTTTTATGGTCTATGAGATGAAATGAAGTTAAGAGTGAGGACTTTAGGTCCTATTATGGTGGTCAAAGCAGTGGAAATGTGTTAGTGGATCTTTTCGAGGACCTAGTTACCGGTTGTTGAAGATTCGAATCGAGCTTTATTCCCTTGGAAAGAATCTCGCCCCTGTTTCCTTATGATTGCCTAAAGTGAGGGCTCATTAGAGAGAACCCTAGATCTCTTACAAGGTGTTTAATTTGGATTCAAAAGTCAGTCCTTGATTCCTTTTTCTTTTGTTGTTAAGTACATCCAGAAATTGAGGGGGATGGAGGTAGTTACTAACCACCTTCCTATTTTTACTCCCACTACTTTATCCACATGCCATATCCTAACAACTATCCTTACATGGCATGATCCTAATTGCCCTTATACACATTTGCTCAATTTCGACAGCTCTCTACCCTATACACGTAGACCACTATGCACACACACAGACTACACGACATGCACACATTCCTACAACATGGACACTTAGCTTTGACACATTCCCCTTAGACTCGGATGTTGGGAAGTCCACTCAGCTAATCTTTCCTCCTATTCTTACGTGTGTATACTTTCATAGGAGATGTGGCAGGTTGTTGACTAACATGGCTCCCTCCCTCAAGATGGACACCTGGCTTTGACACATTCCCTTTAGACTCGGATGCTGGGAAGTCCACTCTACTGATCGTTCCTCTTATTCTTGCATGTGTATACTTTCATAGGAGTGGTGGTAGGTTGTTGACTAACATGGCTCCCTCCCTCAAGATGGCGCCTGACCTCAGGTGCAAAGTGAGTGTAGTGATGACATATCATCGTCACATCTTCTTAGGACACTTTAGCAGGGGAGTATCTTTCTTAATGGATCAAGACTTTAGGCTGAGAGTTGCTGTAGCGAGCTTGGAGGATGGCTTGCAGTGACGGCACTACGTGTCCTTGACTAGTGAGGGGTACACTGGGCTGAGCAGGGGTTTAGCTTATGAAGCGCTTGAGACTGGAGACATGGAATACTGGGTTGAGTTTGTTGGTTAGGGGTAGGTGCAGTTTGTATGTGACAGACCCAATACATGCATCTACTGGGAAAGGGCCTAAAAACTTTGGAGAGAGGCTGTGAGTTTTGGCAGTTGATAGTGAAGATTAGCGGTATGTTGTAATTTAAGGAAGACTAAGTCACTGGGATTGAAAGAAACCTCCTTGTGTTTGGAATCATATTGGACTTTCATGAGGTGTTGGGCATGTAGTAGTTAGTTGCACAAATCCTTAAGTACAACATCTTGATCCATCAGAGCCTGATCTACCGCTTCTAATTTGGTTTGGTTGGAAGTATAGGAGATAAGGTATGGAGGAGGGCAGCCGTAGACTACCTGAAAGGGGGTGCTCTTGAGGGATGAGTGATACCCCGTGTTATAGTAATACTTGGCCCAAGGGATCCAGTCAATCTAGCGGCAAGGTCGGTCACTAATAAAGCAACAGAGGTACATCTCAATGGTATGATTGACCACTTTAATTTGGCTATCACTTTGGGAGTGATAGGCGGATGAAACAAACAGCTTGGTGCCACTGAGTTTGAAGAGCTCTTACCAAAATAAGCTAGTGAATGTGACATACCTGTCATTAACAATAGTCTTGGGAAGTCCGTGAAGGCAGAAAACCATGTCGAAGAAAATCTTGGCAATTGAAACAGCAGTGTAGAGGTGACTGATGAGAATGAAGTGGGCGTATTTAGAAAAACGATCCACTATCACTAAGAGGGTAGTTTTCCCATAAGATGGAGGAAGAGCGTCGATGAAGTCCATTGAGATGTCTGACCAAACTTAGTAGGGCATTGGCAAGGGTTGTAGGAGGCCTGCTGGCTTGAGGTGTTCGGCCTTGTGTTTTTGGAAGTGCAAGCGCGTATCAGGTCTCTTACTTGTCGATTTATGCCCTTCTAGTAGAAGTCCCAACTAATGCGATAGAGTGTACATTGATGGCCTTCGTGGCATTGGTCGTGGATGGTTTACATAATAGTGGAGTAAAGTGCGGAGTTCGGCTCCAAATATACTCGATCTTTGTAAAGAACGAAGCCTGCTTCTAGGCGTTGTTGAGGACCCTTTAGGTTGTTGCGGATTTGCTGGCAAAGCTCTTGCATTGTGGGGGAAGTGGTGGTCTCGTCCTTGATCAGGTCAAACGGATGTAGTTGCGGGGTGAACAGGGCAAAGCTTTCGGCTCCAACTTCCTCTTGGCAGGAAAGGGCATCAGTTACTCAGTATGTCTTCCGAGTTGGTATTAGATATCAAAATCAAACCCCATTAACTTTCTGAACCAATACTGTTGGGGCGAGGTAGTGATCCGTTACTCCAAGAGAAACTTTAAATTATAGTGATCCGTCTTGACAAGGAACCGCCTTCCCTACAAGTAGGCCCTCCAATGCCTCTCTGCCTTTGTTAAGCCGATCAATTCCTTCTCATACGCTAGTAACTTGAGGTGTCACTATGCGGAGGGGCGATTGAAGAAAGAAATGGGTTGCTATTCTTGCTGTAAGATAACCTCGATGCCACTATCGGATGCATCACATTCAATTGTGAATGTCTGTGAAAAATTTGGGAGTCTCAACACCGAGGTTTGGGTTAAGGCATTTCTTAACATGACAAAGGCTCGATCTGACTCTTTCGTCCATACAAAACTATTTCTACGTAGCATCTTCGTCAATGGTTCCGTGATCATACCATAATTTCGAATGAATCTGCGATGGTACCATTCAGTCTTAAGAATCTTCGCAAGGCTATGATGGTTGCCGGTTTTGGCCAAGTTTGTACTGTTGCAATCTTTTGGGGGTAATCTTCCACACTTGCAGCAGAGATCCGATGGTTGAGATAAGCCACTTGCTTTTGTCCGAAGTTGCACTTAGACCTTTTAAGGAATAGTTGGTGCTAATTAAGCATGTAGAGGACCAGGTTGATGTGCTATAGGTGCTCTACCCAAGTGCAACTGTAGACGAGGATATCATCAAAAAACACTAAAACAAATTTCCTAAGGAATCCCTTGAATACCTCATTCATGAGGTCTTAGAAGGTAGAGGGGGCATTGGTGAGCTCGAAGAGCATGACTAAGAATTCGAAATGGCCGTGATGAGTGCAGAAGGCTATCTTTTCTACATCTGTTGGCCACATCCTTACTTGATGATACCTTGAGGCCAAATCTAGCTTGGAGAAGTAGGACGCCCTATGTAATTCTTCCAATAGTTCCTTAATCACCGAAATTGGGAATTTATCCTTAATGGTTTTTTTGTTCAAGGCATTGTAATCGACGCAAAAGCGCCAAGTGTGATCTGCCTTCCAAACTGGCAGCACGAGAGAGGAGTAGGGTGAGCGACTGGGCCGAATGATCCCTTGGTTAAGCATCTCCTCACATTATTGCTCAATCTCGTCTTTTTGGTTGTGGGGGTAACGGTAGGGCCGGACCACTATGGGTGGTGTTTCAGGTAGGAGGTTGATGGTATGGTCACATGATCGAGGTAGAGGGAGACCTTGTGGGGTTTAGAAGACAACCCCAAAAGTGGTGAGAAGCTGCTGTAATTCATGTGTTTGATCGGTTTCCTTGATGGCTGCAGTGAGCCTTAGTGGTTTTGATGACCTTACTATCCCCTGTAGTCTAATCATCTTAACCCCTTGTTGGAATGTCATCCTTATGGAAGAGAAATCCTATGCAATTAGTCTAAGGGATTTCAGCCAATTGACCCCTAGGACAACTCCTACTCTGCACAAAGGTAAGGAATACAAATATAAGTGGAACAAAACTCCATTGACTAGCAAAGGTACCCCTCGACAAATGCCTTCACTTTTGATTCTTTCTCCATTGGCGAACACTACCTGCAGCTTGGCATGAGGCTCTACTCGTAAGCCTACTTATGACACTAAGGGGGTGTTGAAGGTGCTTCCCGAATCCACTAGTGCCCTTGTCTCTTGCCCCAAAACATGTCCCAACACCTTCATCTTTTAAGCCTTTGCCAACTTTACCATGGCTTGGAGTGAGATTTCCAGTTCGCCTTTAGTTTCCTCCCTTTGATTCTCTCCTCCCCTTGGTTGCAACTTAATCTCTTCCTCTTCACATTCTAACCAAAAGAGCCACTTGCAATTATATCCCACTATGAAAGGCTCATCACAGTTGAAGCATAGACCTTTGGCTCAGCGTTCCTCTAGATTAGGTTTACTCAGCCTCCTGATGAAGGGTGGTTACATCACCCCTGGCTTGGTGGCTGGTAGGTGTGGTTTTCCCCTTAGGTCATCTCTAACCAGTGGACCTCGCTTCTCATACAACCTTACAAGGCTCATGGCCTCCGAAAGGCTCGAAGGCCAGTGGAGTTCAACTTCCACCGCAATGAACTCCTTTAACCCATTGATGAAGATACCAATCTCGTTCTCAGTTGTGGGTATCGCGATTTGCGCAAATAGCTGTTGAAACTGTCGTTGGTAATTGTCTACCATGGTCACTTGCCTCAATTTAGCCAATTCCCCTATTTTATTGCTTTGGATGAGTGGCTCAAACCTTAAGTCACATAGGCACTTGAACTCTAACCAACTCCCTACTGCGTTTTCATGCTCCAGTTTCATGAACCACAACTGTGCATCCCCTTCTAGGTGGAATGTTGCGAGTTCCACCTTACCCTCATCCCTCATGAGCCAGTGTTTGAAGAATTGCTTGCTATGGTTAAGCCATGCCAGAGGATCAGTGCTCCCATCATACTTAGGGAAGTCCCATTTGGTGTAGTTGGGAACTGTCGGGCCATGTTCACGTCGATCTTCCACCTAAGCATCATCTCCAGTCTCCTACGTCTGCTCAGGTTGCTTGGACGTCGACCCTTCTCTTGACAGAGTCTCCACCTATGTTGCCAATTGCTTTCGTTGGGCTTCCATTCACGCCATGCACGACCTATCCTCCTAATACATTGCCATAAGAGTCTCCAATTGTTGCTATATCTTCCTCAAGTCCTCCATGCCTAGCTTTGATATCAATATGTTAGTGGATCTTTTTGAGGACCTAGTTATCGGTTGTTGAAGATTTGAATTGGGCTATATTCCCTTAGAACGAGAATCTCGCCCCTGTTTCCCTATGATTGCCTAAAGTGAGGGCTCGTTAGAAAGAACCCTAGATCTCTTACAAGGTGTTTAATTTGGATTCAAAAGTCAGTCCTTGATTTCTTTTTCTTTTGTTGTTAAGTACATCTAAAAATTGAGGGGGAAGGAGGTAGTTACTAACCACATTCCTATTTTTACTCCCACTACTATATCCACATGCCATATCCTAACAACTATCCCTACATGGCATGATCCTAATTGCCCCTGTACACATTTGCACAATTCCTGCAGCTCTCTACCCCACGCACAGAGACCACTATGCACACACATAGACTACACCACACACACATACACACACAAAGGCTACATGACACACACACATTCTTACAGCATGGATACTTGGCTTGACACATTTCCTTTAGACTCGGATGTTGGGAAGTCCACTCCGTTGATCCTTCCTCTTATTCTTGTGTGTGTATACTTTCATAGGAGTGGTGGCAGGTTGTTGACTAATAAAATGGCTCTCAATGTTGAGTAAGAATTTAATTATGGAATTTTCTTATTAACATTTGATCATTCCTTTACTGTAAGTAAGGGGATTGGGTAGAGTGAAGTACACCATGAGTAGGACACTTTTACTCTACTCCACCACCTATTCAAACCAACTTGGTTTGACCTTCTGTTTCTTTATCTTTTCGGCCTAACAATGGAATGCATGGGCGTATGTCTACAGAGCAAGCTCAATTCCAATTGGAAGTAGTCATGCATCATGGCCACGACCTGAACAATCTGGCACTTCTGGTGCTAGTGGAAGGACTGGAGAGAGGAGTGTGGGATGTAGACCAAAGCCAATGTCTAACCATGAATGTTTGGACGAGAAATAAGAGATTATGTTTTAATTGTGATAAACCATTTTCACCTGATCATCAGTGTCCAAATAAGATATTACGAATTATGTTGTTAGAGGATCAATGTGTGGTTGATGGAGATTTATGGGTTGGAACTACTTAGTTTGGAGTGTAGCAAGGTGATGTTGTTGACCAATTAGTTAGAGAGCATCAAGTTGAACTTTTAGAATTGGCTTTGTATGGCCTAAATGGGCCTAATACCTTTAAATTCCGAGGTACACTTAATGGACATCATATATTTGTGTTGATTGGTAGTAGCGTACTCACAATTTTATTTCTAATTCAATGGTTTCAAAATTGAGTATTGCAAAAGTAGAAACTACTCCATGTAAAACTTGGTGATAGGCAACTCATTTGTTGAAATGGAATTTGTAGGAATGTGTGTATTATGGTGAATGGTTATGAAATTTGTGTAGATTGTTATATGTTGATCTTGCAAGGGGATGATATGATTTTGGGAATTGCTTAGTTGAAAATGTTGGGTGAGATGAAAGTCAATTGGGCTTTTATGACTATGAAGATCCTCTATAAGGAGGAAAGCAATTTGTCCTAAAAGGAGATCTTTCTTTACAAAAAATCTAATATTTCTTTTAAAGATTTACAATGTTTAAGCGTTTATGACTATTGTAGTATGATTTGGAATGAAGAAATGGTGTGTTGCTCGATAGACAACGAAGATATACCTACTGCCATCACTGATTGTTGCATGTGTTTTTTAAGGTGTTTGAGGAAATTAAAGGATTACCACCCATTTGGATGCATGATCATAAAATAATTTTAAATGAAGGTGTTGGTCCAATTAATGTTTGCCCTTATTGCTATGCTCAAATTCAAAAGGATGAAATTGAACTACTTGTGAGAGATATGTTGCAAGCTGGAATTATACGTCCAAGTTCTAGTCCATTTTTTAGTTCGGTTATTTTGGTGAAAAAGAAGGATGGTTCTTGGTGTTTGTGTAGATTATTAGGCGTTGAATGATTCTATTGTTCTTGAAAAATATCCCATACTAGTTATTGATGAGTTACTGGATGAGCTCCATGGTGCTTCCATGTTTTCTAAAATTGATTTACGCTCGGGATACCATTAGATTCAGGTTTCTTGAGAAAACATACCCAAAACAGCTTTTGGAACACATCAAGAACATTATGAATTTGTAGTCATGTCTGGTTTGACAAATGCTTTGACTACCTTCCAATCAGTAATGAATGGTCTCTTTTGACCTTATTTGCATCAACTTGTCCTTGTGTTCTTTGATGGTATATTGGTATATAGTTCTTTGGAGGATCATATATCTCATTTGAGGACAACGTTGGAATTGTTGCGTACTCACAGATTCTTTGCGAATCAAAAGAAATGTTCATTTAGAAGGACTTCATTGAAGTATCTTGGTCATATCGTGTTTGCTAGTGGAGTGAGTATGGATCCTTCTAAGGTTAAAGCTGTATTGGATTGGTCTCTCCCCAAAACTTTATAAGGATTACGAGGATTTCTGAGTCTATCCGGTTACTATCGTAAATTTATTAAGGATTATGGAAAAATTACTTACCTACTCACTAATCTCTTGAAGAAGAATTCCTTTTCTTAGAATGAGGAAGCTACTGATGCTCTTTAATCTTTACAACATGCATTGGTACATGTGCCGGTTCTTGCCATGTTGGATTTCTTCAAGCGATTTGTAGTCAAGTGTGATGCATTGGGTGTTAGATTGGGGGCAGTTCTTATGCAAGACCATTGGCTTATTGCTTATTAAAGGCTCTTTCGGATAAGACTTTGGGAAAATCTACTTATAAAAAGGAGTTAATGGCATTTGTACTTGTTATAAACTATTGGCGTGCTTATCTTTTGGGTCGCAAGTTTGTGATTATGATTGATCAAAAGAGTCTTCGTTTTCTTGTTAGCCTGGACATTACTACTCTTACACAATAGCATTGGCTTGCTAAGTTGTTGGGATATGATTTTGACATACAATAGAAGGTTGGTATTTCTAATAACACAACTGATGTGCTGTCTAGGAAATTTGAAAATTTAGCCTTGGCAGATATTTTAGATCTAATTTGGATAGATTTAGATGAAATTAAGAGAGCAGTTATGGGTGATGAATTTTTGGCTCATAAATTGCAACTCTTATGGGATGGGAAAGATGTTGGTCATGGATTCCATTACTTCATGACACCTTATTTTATAATGATAGACTAGTTATACCAGCTCATTCTAAGTGGGTTCAAATATTTCTTTATGAATTTCATTCTTCTCTTATGGGGGGACATGCTGGGCATGTTCGAACCTATAGACAATTGGCTTCTAACTTATTTTGGTTTGGCATGAAAAGGAATGTTTCCAATTTTGTGTCTTCATGTTCAGTGTGCCAAAGAAAAAAGTTGCAAAACCTTTCTCTAACTGGTCTTCTTAGCCCATTACCTATTCCAATAGGAGTGTAAGAGGATATCTCAATGGATCTTTTAACTAGATTGCCCAAATCTCAAGGTTATGAGGTTATTTTTGTGGTTGTAGATTGCTTCTCTAAATATGCACATTTTCTCCTTTTGAAACACCTTTGTATTGCACAATATGTTGCTTGATTATTCATGAACGAGATTGTTCGGCTTCATGGTCTTCCTCACACTATTGTAAGTGATTAGGATCCTCTTTTTGTAAGCAACTTTTGGCAAGAATTGTTTATTCTTCAAGGCACAAATCTAAATTTCAGTATAGCTTATCATCTCAAAATGGATGGCTAAAGTGAGAATTTGAATCAAAGTTCGGGTTATTCTTCTCAATCTAATAAGCATTGAAGAGATGTTGAGTATATTGTAGGTGATTGGGTTTTTTTACACCTTCGATCATCTTTGAATGTTAAATTAAGACTACAATCTACTACTAAGTTGGAACCAAGATATTTTGGTCCTTATCAAACTGAGGTTCGTATTGGTGCAGTAGCTTATAAATTGAAATTACCTAATGAGTGTCATCTCCATCCAATAATTCATGTTTCTCTCCTTAAGAAGGCTCACGGTTCTTTTCCATTTTCCTATGATCTTCCGAATAATTTGGCCTCAGACAAACTTTTGGAGTTGCATTATCCTTCTAAGATATTGGGTCGTCGATTTATTGTGGTGGTGACTTTGAAATTCCCTAGGTTCTTGTTTGATGGTTGGGAGGCTCGATGGATGATGATTTTTGGGTCGATGTTGAGGAATTCTAGCTCTTGTATTCCGAATTTGTCCTTGGGGACAAGGACACTCTTCAAGAGGGGGGTATTATAATGAGACCACGTCTTCGTAAGCCTTTACTTAAAGTTTATGAAAGGTGTTTACTTGGTTAAAGTAGTTCTATTTGTTATGTAATAGGTGTTTGTTGTGTTGTTATGTATGATATGTGTTGATGGTGTGAATGTGTAGTACGAGTACTATGTGTTGTGATGGTAGTGTGTAGGGCTAGGAATGCAGGCCGAACGAGTCGGCCTGCAAGTCGAAGCGGGCCAGCTCGTGTTGGCCCGCACATGTTGTGGGTCCAAAAATTCCACCCGCCCCGTATAGAATTTTTTTTTTTTTACAAAATAAAAAAATTATTTTTATCATCAACTCTTTTTTTATTTATCGTCTCTTTTTTTTTTTGACAATCATTTAATTTGTTTAATTCTAAAGCAATATTAAACTTTTTTTTTTCTTCCATATTCTAGTGGCAGTGATTGAGTACGAAATCACAGTTTGAATATAAAAGTTTCGTGTTGTATTTGTTGTTGCATCTCCTTTTTAGTTGTTACTTTTGCCTTTGAGTTTATTTACTTATTTTACTTTTAGTTTTACTATTGATATTAAACAGTTTAGTGAGCTAATTTTAGTTTTTTTTTTTTTTTTGCGAGCCGTGCAGGCCAACCGGTGCCTGCAGCAAGTTGGCCCGCCCCGACCCGCGGCCATGCGGGCACGGGCTAAAATGACCTGCAACTTTTACGGGCTAAAATTTTTTGCTTGCCCCACATTCCTGACTTTAGTAGTGTGTTGTAAGTGTTATGTTTGGGTGTCATGTACTGTAGTTGTGTGTGTAATATATGTGGAGTTGGGTATAGGGAGTGTTGTGTGTGTGTGTATGGATGGTTTAGTATTTTGTGGGAAGCGTATTTTTGGTAATTATTTTGTCTATTATATAAATAGGCAGAAGAGTGGAAAAAAGGAGGGAGTTAGAAAGTTTGATATGCAAAATCTGATCTGGCCAGAGAGAGAAAAACGTGAAAGGGAGATTGTTAGCCTGGTTCATGTTACTCTTCCAAATAATCTTCTACTCAATCAGAGTTGATCTTCTATTGTGTGTGTTCTTTAAGTGATTATGGATTTACAGATGTTGCATGTATATGTTGTACCTGAGGTAGGTCTAGTGGGAGGTAGTCTGGTTGGATGTGAGGGAGTTTATGGTCTGTGAGTAATTTTTTTGAAGCGTATTTTTGTAATTCCTAGCCCACTATATAAATAGGAAGTGAAGGGAGACTAGGAGTTAGCTATAGGAAATTTGTTACAAAAATCAGATCCGGAAAAGGAGAGAGAAACAAAGAGTGGCGAGTGCTTGGAAGATTGTTGGCCTAGTAGAAGAATTCCTTCCAGGTAATCTTTCGCTCGATTGGAGCTGTTCTTGTGTTTTGTGTGCAATTGAATGTCTTGTGTGTGATTGTGGACCCACGGTTGCTGCAGCTGCGATGCTGAAGCATTAAGTTACTAAAGAAGGGCACCCAAAATTTTATATATAATATGGCTTGTCTGGACCACGATTGGACTCCTTAAACGCATTATGTCTTTGTGGCCAGTTCTTTGAATTTATCCGAAAAGGATTCATATATTGGGTTTATTAATTTTGTTTAGATACTCTATTTGTTGACGCCATAAAATATTAACCTTAAGTCTCCTCCAGCTGTAACCAATTAAATTTTACAGAAGTTCACTGTTGTAGTATAGACCGAACCCTTGAGTGACACTCTAAAATAATGTGATTGCTGATAGATGTCTGGCCCATGTTGTCCATTGATAAAGGCATTTCTAAACATATAAAGCTACAATGGGCTACTGATAAAACCGCGCCCGGTTGGGGTTTGTGGGGGTTGGGGTGAGAGTGGGGTTTGTTGGAGAGATAGAGAGAGCTAAATATGCAGACAGTCGACAGTCTACAAATTCTGTGGATTGAATACCTTATGGTGCAAGAGGAAGCTGTGGGACTGATGCATGAATATGCATGACTTTCATGGCTATAGCACTTGACTGGTAACTAGTAATGTGTTGTTTTGCAGCACATCGGTGGAAAAGTTTAAGAAGGCATTGCGATGCAGAAGAAGCACGACCCAACGATGACTTAACTGCTAAGAAGAATGGAAAAAACAGAGGATGTATTCAATGTTCTGCCACTAGATGTGCAAGACAAACTTGAGGCAATTATTTAGCAAGTTGATATGATGGAGCTGGAGCAAAGGAAGGTGAAGGGTGTCAGCTTCATGATCACCCGTTGTTTTCCTTATTAAGACAATGATTCAGCTATTCTATATTTATTGCGTGTCCAGAAGTCATTCAAAGTTTGGAGTAATCACCTTATTGGGCAAAAGGCAGGTTGGGGGAGGGGGTGGGCGGCGGCGATGAAAACTGCTGTTTTCCTTGTTTTTCTTTGAGATATGAAGTCTATATACATGCTTTCTTAATATTGATCCTTGTCTGTGTCGATTGAATTTAATCCTTATATTTTGATCAGGTTAAGCTTGCATCCTTGACTGTTAGGGATCGCCTATGATTATGGCCATATCAGCATTCATTTCTTTATAGTCATGAAACTATTACAATTAGCATCTTTACCTTTCCTTTCCCCTTTCTAACAGATTCTACACCAATGACCACCCTTATGTGTGCCCTGGAAAACCAATTCTCTTCCATATCAAAAAGGATTGGGGCTCCTTTGAGCCACAGCCACTTCATATATTTCTACCATTCCGCTTCTGATTGCAGTGTGTAGGACTACCTTTCACTTCATATATGGCATCGACCCGAGTGTCTCTTTGGGAGCATCCTGGCCACCCTGACTATTGGTCATTATACTTTCTGTATCGTTGACAGAACGAATGTTGCTTGGTCCATGTAGTCATAATATCGCTTCGGGGAGTCCTAGCTTTCTAGTAAGATGTATCTGCGATTGGATTTCACATTTATGAAGACCTCCAGGTAGTGATTCTGCCTGTGCTAATGACAATGACCCTGTCAATGCTAACAAAGGTTCTAGCAAAAAGGCTTTATCACTTTTTCTTTCTTTCTCGTTCCTTATTTCTTCTATTAATGATTTGCTTGTATCGATGCCTACACAACCAACCGAAACCACCGGACAAATTGTCAGATTAAGAAATTTACAAGTCACATATGTTGCCATAATAAATTCTCTATTTCAATGGACTGATGCTTTTAAATTCTCACCTGCTAAGTATCCACCATGGACATAACCGTTAAACTTTTCGCTTGTATGCTCCCCAGTGAAGAAGATGCGTCCTACTGGGGCCTAAAGAGAGATATAACAACGTTAAGTAATGCAATGGAGCCTAAAGAAAGATATAACAACGTTAAGTAATGCAATGCAAATGAAATGTATTGGCCCTTCTAGAAATAAAAAGATATCAGGCTAAAACATTTTATGTTAATCTAGAAGGTTGAAATGAGATTCTGTTTCTATTTCATTAGATGGTTTTGGAAGTCCATTCAATTTCTTTAACTGGACTAAAAGAGGTACTTCCATAAAGATGTGATTTATCCTCTATCCTACTATGTAAACAAGAAACGTTCTGTGGTTGACTGGATTACTATGATGCCCTTAAAGCTACAAACATTTTGCAACAGAACCAAAGTGGTCTATAGCATACTTAAAAAGTTTATGAAGATATTAGCTTAAGCATTCCTATGCGATTATAGGTCAAAAGTTCTCGGAAAAATGGAGAAAATTGAATGATAATGAGCATTATTAAATACCTTGATATCTTGAATAGCTTGAAGGTCACAAATAATGGGGTAGTTGCTGTAGCTGCCACGCTGGAATCTGTTGTTCCACCAGCGAGGTACCAGAATATCAGTGGCATTAGGTATGTTGGGACCAAACATATCTCTAAGAACCTCCATAGCCTCTTCTAGCGTTTCTTTATCGGATTGATTCTCCACACGCTTTGATTCCCCATTTGTCAATGTTACAACAAGAATGTTGGACCCAGGGAATGCATTCTCCATGTGCTGATCAAACGTCAAAACAAGCTTAGATTAGTCTTTATTCAATTATGGTCAATAGATCATATAGTATAAGATTAATATGAATAATTTTGTCATTCCATCCTCTTAAGTACTTGTTAAGTGAATGGTACATGAAAGAATGAAATTTCGATTTACAAAATAACCATTTTAAAACACTTGTAAGGAGTTTAAAATAAAAATTCATAATATTAGTCATACAATTTACAAAGAGCAAATAAATAAATAAATAAAGAGTTGATAAGTATATTATGAGCACTTAATATCATTTTCTTATTAAAATTATAATATATATAGTTAAAAAGCGATAAATTAACGGAATGGGATTAGCCTTCAAACTAATAATTGACCATCCATTGAGTAGAGCGAAAGCTAACCCTACTAAAACCTTATTGATACTATCATACATGTAAAAGGAATCTACAGGGACCAATAATGTTTATCACATAGGCCATTGAAAATGATCATGAACAGTAAGATACCACATTGCCTTTCACAAGAGGCCACGTGTGGAAGTTAAAAATATTCATCTTCATCTGTCGCTATCCTATTACATCCAATGAAATGAGAAATTTTGTAGCTTTGCTTTATGGGCTTCGAAAATGAAAACTCATCGCCGTACATGGTATCAATTCCTCAATAATGTAATAACAATGGCTGCGTTGGGAATTTTATTTTATTTTTGCCCAATTGTTACACCCACAGGCCACAGCACAAGAAAAATGACAAAACACCATACCCATAATACAAAAGATTCTAAGTTGTCATACCAGTGCCAAGGATGCACCCAAAAGAAAAAAAAAAAAAAAAACACATGCAATGCACACTAGTAGACATAAACAAATAAATGGATAATATAGCTGAGTAGATTATGAGCTCAGCTTTGAACAAATAATTAAGACTTAAACAGTCCAACAAGTACCAACATCCATTGAACTCAACAACTGGCTTGACCGCCATCTTGGCATACAATATATTCTGTAGTTTTTACCAAAATATTTTCGTGAAGAAATAAAGCTATATTAAATATAACGCTTTATATTTGCTTTTTATATACTTAATCTCCTTTCTTTAAAGTTAGGCTATAAATCTTTAACTTTTTTAAAAAATATGCTTTTAACTTATATGTAACCATTTTGCCTTTAATCTTTTATATATATAAATTTTAAAAAAAGTTCAATATTTTTCATTATTTTGTCTAAGGACAGAATAGTAAAAGAGAATCTAAATGCACATTTTTCAAAAGATTTAAGATTTAAATATTTGATTTCAAATATTGAAATTGAATACATATAAAACAAATATAAAATAATATATTTACAATTAACCAAAAAATAAATAAATACAATTTAGATAAATAATTCTTAACATTAAGGACCTATTTGATTTATTGAATTTTCTCTATGTTCGCTTAAAATCACTTGTTTATAACCTTAGAAACAAATAGGAGCATAAATACATACTAGGGTTGGCAATTGGCACACCCACATTCGGATTCCTAAAATATGTAAAGCAAATTAAACAAATAAAGGTTGTTGACATATTTTTGAAAAACTTCAGATTATGAAATTACATAAAAACTTTGTTTTTTTAAACGTTGAAAATTATGAACTCAAGTGTTGTGCTAAAACTTTCTGTTACCCTTTACATATAATAGATACAGAAATTAATAATCAAAATGATAGAAAACACATCATAGCATCCATAGTGTACTTAAAAAAAAAAAGCCAGACTTTCTCATTGATTTGCACATACACATTCGCTTTCCTATCAAGTTATCGATTAACTCCATGAATAAATACGTCACCAGAAAAATGCAGCTTCAGTAAAATGACGGGGACAACATCCAATCAATATATATTCCAAATCAAGAATAGTAGGGGTGCAGTGCCCATATAAATATATCGAGATCCGGGCCCCATGTGTCCAGGGTAATTATGGCACAGACATCACAACAGTGATTTCGGCTTTTATCACTATATTATAACAATATCAATTTTTTTTTTTTCTAAATTAGGTCCTCATGACTCGGCAATCTTTTCAAGATCAATCACAAAGCAAAGGTGCAAAATCTTGATTGCTAGCTTGCAAGTCAAAATATTGAAACAGAAGAATTTGCATGGTAGTCTAGGAATGTATGCTGGAAAAGCATATCTTGCAGTTAATGTAAATTGCACACTAATATTATTTAGTTGTTACAGGGTATAGTTTATAGTCAAACGTTTCACTCATGGATCAACTATTTTTCTTTTTCACTTAGGGTGAGTTGTTTCACGGGAACAATTTCCCAACCCTTGTTATAACCAGAACCTTAAAATTGCCAAATGTAATTGCATCAATCTCATCAAGTTGTAGAAATTAGCAGCAATGTAATGTTTCACTATGACAGAAAATGTCAATAAAAAATGGACAACATAATTATTATTTTTTTTTGTAAAAATAAAAAGAGAAAAAAATCATTTTTCTATTAGCATTTTCAGTGCTTGTTAATCATTACTACATAGTCAAGTATTATCAATAACATTTCATTATCACTTACTGGATAACAATTTTCGCAAAGCGAACTTACACAAATCAAATTAATTTAGGAACACAAGGACTACATGACATAATAATGAGGTGAAACTATTCTAAATGCATCCATACTCTTTTTTTGTTTCATTATTTCTATTCATATTGATTTTGTTTTTAATTTGCACAGTTTTAGCCATTTAATTGGAAACATATAAATATATTCAGTAATATCGAAATATACTCAAAATAGATGTAATGAGATAAAAACAATAATAATCATAATCAAACCAATATTGAAAGATTAATCAAGCATCTCTATTCTAAATGTATCTATGCTTTGTTTTTTCTTTTTTTTTAATGTTTCACTGTTCTTATCCATACTTATAATTTCAGTTTTAAATTAATAAAAAAAATCATCTTTAAACCATGAGTTTATTAAATTTTTTATAAATAAAATTTTCGATGTATGCAAATGGGATTGGAAACATACAGTTTAAGGTTTTAAAAGAGAGCAAATAAACAAATCAATTGAAAGAAAAAGTTAAAAGGAAAGGATTTGTATTAATAGTACTGAATTAGAGAAGCTGAAGCTGAAGCAGAGGCAGAGGCAGAGGAGGAGACCGCAAGTGATAAGTGAGATTGGAAACTATACCTGCCAGAACGTGTAGTAGCCTCTGCGCTCGTGGGCGTAGATGAAGAACTCTTTTCCTGGCCCACACGGCCAAAACTTACACGGAAATTTTAGGAAGATTTTTGTATACACCATCACGTCAAGCTTCTCTACCGCTTCCGTCTTCCACCTCTGCTTACATTAATTATTAAATACATTATATATATATATATATATATATATATATATATATAATTGAGCTTGACTCCGTGACCCAATATACATTTTTTTTTCATAAAACAAAATACAGAAAATGTAACGATATTCTATTAACTTGCTTATAACCGTATTTTCTTTCTTTCTCATAAAACAATTACATCTATACATTCTTATTTTTTTTAAAACATAGTAATAGAGAGTGCAATGCATAATCCTGTAATTTAATTTAATCACATTACTATAATACTTTCACATTCCACAAAGTACAGAAATTTAAATTCGTCTCACGAAGCTTCATATCAGTATCACCTAAATTCTTTAATTAGGCTTGTGGGGTCCAAAGACAAAACAAACTACCCTGACCTTATAATTATTTTAATGCGTCAATCATATATCACTTATTATTGTTGCGCATAAAATAAACATCATCTTTTATTTATAGTATAGTATATAGCACCCTTTTACTGGTGATCAAATCCCCAAGATTAACCTTAAAAAGTTTCCATCATCAATGTTTTTGTACTGATGAAGTATAAGTGATGTGACAATGCTAATTCAAATGGTTTTGGTTTCGGATAGTAAATTGTGTAATTAACCTAACAACTATGTACTGTATAGTGCACAATTATTCAAATACGAACTAGGATAGCTATGTTACGCAAAATTAAATCAGCATCCCTAATCAAATACAGAATAAGAAGCAATTTAATTTATATTTACCATCACCCTGCTGGACCATTAATTCTAACTATAAAACCAGTCTAGCTAGAAAGGAAAAAATAATAATGATGATAAAATAAAAAAAATAATGAAAGCAGCCGTCAGTCGAGTCAGTCAGTCGGTCAGTCTGTCCATGCAAATTATTAAACCTAAGTCTTAGGAAAGAAGGCAGTCAGTGTCAGTGGGTAACATTATTAACAAATTCTGTGGTCAGGTCATGTAAAACCACGGTATCTTGGTTTACGCTACTCCTACTCTTGCTCTACACTCATCAGGAAAATCTGTGTCCCAGTCCCAGACAAAGAGAAAGGGAAAGCCAACAGGAAAATCTGTGTCCCAATCCTAGACATAGACAAAGAGAAAGAGAAAGAGAAAGCTAAATTAAATAAAGATAGATAGATAGATAGCAAGTCTTAACCTAGAATTTCTAACAATCGACCATAAACAGATTGGCACAAATTAACATTATATATATATATTTTACTGAAATAAAGTTTTACACTGCCTATTGCCTTATTGCCCAGTCTTATTAATGGCTTTAATATAGGGGGTGCATATTTTCTGCGAACAGCTTCTGGCTTTCTTAATAACAACATTTGTATTAAACGGTCAAGAACTAAAGTATTACAATTTTTCACTTCTTTTTTTTTAAAAAAAAATTGAAATTAGAATATGACTTAATATATATTACTAAGAAGGAAAATATTAATGCACATCTTGAGCTACTTATAAAGAAAGTAAATCAAAAAACTTTTCACATAATCATAAATTCTTTTATTTATTTTATATTTTTATATTCAACGTATCGTCTTTATATATAAAAAGTTTTATTCGATTTAGATTTTTGATAAGTATGTTTGGTACAATCTCAATCGGACCCCTGACCTTACTAGAAAAATGATTTGGGGGGTGGGGTTTGTGGGGGGTTTTGATTTAATAATAATAATAATAGCAATAACTTACGGGCAAGGGTGGAGCGAAAGAAATAAGATCACTTTGAAGAACACCAATGCTGACGGACAAAATCACATAATTAGCTTCGTAAACGGAACCATCCTCCGTTGTGACCGCAACGCCGTTTCTCGAGTGCTGTATTTCCCGGACAACCTGCTCCATTTCCCATTAAGTATTATTATTATTATTAATCACACCCCCAAAAAAAAAATTACATCTATCAATCTTATCATATACAGGAAAAAGTGAAAACCCACTCCTACTACTATTATTATTATTATGTGAAGTCAAACCAAGAAAATGTGTGCATTTCAGATATCAGCATATCTGATTCTAATGGCATCCCAACAAAGGTGGAAGACGTTTCTTCCAAATATTAATGTCACGGGGCATGGCCACAAACACAATGTAATTGGCTACTCTAGATACATAAATCATCTTATATTATACTTGTAGTATATAGGTAATCTTAATAAATGTTTCAGGTAAAATATGAACCTAAGATTTCATATAAAAGTATTTTGATCTTTAGCCACTAATGACTAGTCAATCCTTGAAGATTTGTAGTCTTCCTATTTATTAAAAGGAGAATTGATAAGATATTATTAGAATAAATTATTACGCATAGAGATTAATTAAAAAAATTACCTAACAATTTAAATTGAGTGTTTCATTTTAAATTATCAATTTAGTAACTTAACCTAATATCAACCCGAAAATTGACCCATGAACTAATTTATTCCATGGGATACCATAAAAACCCAACCCATTATGGGAGGTCTGGTTAGAAGTAAGAACTAAAGGCTGTTGATCTCGGCGGGCATACAGCACCCTTCGCCACTGGACCAACCAAAAGTGATGCAACACACATACTGCATTAATAGAGAAAATAACTAGAATAGACTAGACTTGTGTGTTCGTTATTCAATTTTTATTATTACAAAGGTGTGACATGACATCTCAATCTCAATGCTTTCCAGTGCGTTGGATCCTTATTATTAACAGTTACAATTTGAACAAGGCTAGTGGTTGATGATTGGTATTATAGAGTATGATGTTAGAAAAAAAGAAAAAGGATCGTGCTAATAAATAAGAAACATGATTGGACTGATGCATTGTTGCTAGGTCAAATTATGGCAATGTGTGGGGGGGTCTCCCCTACGTACTATATCACTATGCGGACAAATTGAAAATTTTTGCAGACATGGTCAAAGGATGCCAGAATAAATGCTAAATTCTGAATTGTTGATTTCATGGTTTGAAAGAAATAGGACTAAATAGCAGAGCTAGCAGAACTAGCACCTCACTGTGATAATGAATTTCTCTTCTTCTTCTTCTTCTTTTTTATTTAATTTATTGTATTAGACCAGACCTCGCATCATCAAGCTTCTGTGTGCTGTATCTAGTCTTAGCTAATAATAGCATGAGTCATGACAAGCTTCAATAACTGCCAAATCATTTTATAATAGTTTCATCATATTTATATTTTACATGAATTTATGTTAAGAATTTTTTTTCTTTTTTTTTCTGAAAAAAGCTTATTTATCAACACAACATGAAAAAAAAAATTATATTAAAACCATGAAAAAAAAATTCAATTAAAAAAAAAAAAGAAAATATGGAAAGGAAAAGAGAAAAGCAGAAGATGATATAATCATGAAACAGTTGACCAAAATGATTGATAAGGCTAATAATAATAATAATAATAAAAGAGTAAAACGAAAAACAGCTTTCAACAGACGTCGTTATCCACAAACTCAGAAAGGTGGGTCAATCAAGCTGAACCAAAAGCAGCAAAGACATCTTGTTTATGTTACTGTCCTCTAATTAATTTCTGTCATTTTGTTTTCATCATGATTAGTTCATTAACAAACAAAAGAGACATCATATCACCGCTCCAACTGTTTTACTGAGAGCAAGTTATCATTCAATTAGTAGGTAAAAGCCAACTAAAAGATTTTTTTTTTTTTGATTTAGGTAGTTTTATTATTAAAATTTTAGTATATAGATTTTAAAATAATTTATAATATTATATTTTTAAAAAAATATTAAATTATTTAAATTCAAAAATAGATAATTGATATATTTTTTTCCTATAAATAAATAAATATATATATATATATATACTATATTCTTTACCTTATTGAGTTTGAGCCGATTATCCAAAATTTGACCTTCTGATGTAAGAAGAAATTCCTCTGCCATTTTGTAAAGAAAATACTCATATCCTCTCTCATCGGCCACCAAAAACTCTCTTTCCCCAAAATCAACATACGTTGATATAGGCTCAACCTCTATATAAATTCAAACAAAATTACACAAATCACAAATTTATTAAAGGAGACAAATAACAAAAGCACAATCTAAATTTTCAATCCTAAATCAGAAAGCTTGAAATTTACTAATGCTATACTCAATCTAATTGAACTTTTGCTTTTTAAAATATTATATACCTAATTTTCTATTCAGTTGGACTTTCGTTATCTAATAATTTCATTATTTTTATCATCTTCCAAAAAAAAAAAAAAAGTTTCATGACAAATTTTCATTTATCAATGAGCAGGAAAGATAAATTTGATAAGGAAAAAATTAATTGCGCATCAAACGAAACAAATACCTAAACCTTTGAATCTAAAGCTAAACGAGCATCCGAAATTCCTATAGCGATCAATATATATCCCATAAGTAACAAAAATATCATAGCCAAAAAGAAATTAAGAAATCAGACAAAAGTAAACATATCATAAAAAACAGAGTAGACAACATATCGTCCCACGGATTGACAGAAGAAGAGGACAGAGTTTGACACAAGAGACAAAACCTATTAACCTAATTGTTTAATATGATATGATACGATATGATATCATATCCAAGACAAATGGACAACATTTGACTCCCGGCTCTTTTCCTTTTCCACAGAGGTTAAAAACGTTACGTTTCATTGTCAATCAAAAACGTTGTTTCCCGGAAAATCCGTTTCACCGAACAGACAAAGAGCGCGCTCTTTCTCTTTTTCTCTCTCTCACACGAACACGATGAAATGAAATCAATGAAATTTATAATACCGACGTACCCGCCATCTCAAAATCATGAAGAATGAAGTCAATCGCCAGCTCTATTGGTGTCTTGGGTGACCTGAAAAATCAACCCAAAAATTCAAAATTAATTTTATTTTTATTTTTTTTAAAGAAGAAGAAGAAGAAGAAGAAGAAGAAGAAGAAGAATGATAGTTTTGATGAAAAGTTATTTCAGTGATAACATTTAAAATTCAATAGAAAATAGTTATGAGAAAGAAATTCTGCACGTAGCACGTGACAATAGATATTTGGGTGGGGTGGGGTTGGTAATTACTATTTAGGAAATCAAACTTCATACATTGGGGGTTCGGTTGGTTTGGAGATTCGGTCACCACCATTGCCCTTGGATTGTAGACCCCTTAATTTTTCAATTGCTGAGTCAACTGCCTTTTTGTACGAGTCCGCTGCAACTCCACTCGGAAATATCTTTCCACTGACTCAAGAATCAAAGATCAATAATTACGATTTCTTGACAGTTTCTGTGTTTTTAAGTGTAACTTTCCGGGAAATAAATAAAAAGAAGAAGACATTATTGTCAGTTTTCCTATTTTGCCATATTAACACAAAATTTTAAGTACCAGCTAAAATAAAATAAAAGAAAAAGATGAATATAAAACAAACCAAAAGGAGGAGAACCAGTAGAGGTAGTAGTAATAATAAGAGGAGAAGGGGTACCTCCGGTCATAAATGTTAAATCTGGCATTGCTATAATCGGAGAAGAAGGTGCGGATCCCTAATTGGTTAGCCAACTCCCAAACGGGATTGGACTCCTTCCCTCCAACGCCAGCGATCCAGCCGGCACCCACCTCCACCGACAACCCCCCGAATTCCTCCTTCCTTATCCTCCCTCCTATTCGATCCGTCGCCTCCAGCACCACCATGTCCTCTATTCCATTCTCCGCCAACACTTTCGCCGCCGATAAACCTATAATAATAATACCGAATGAAAACACGCATCACCATTCCTCGTCTCGTCATCGGTCACAAACACAAACCAATCTAAATTAATAAACAATAATTCCATATAAATAATATTTTAACAATATCCTCATTCAAACTTTTAACATCATCGTTCAACGATATGCTGCTGATTAAAAATAATAATAATAAATTAAAAAAAAAAGAGAGATAGATAGATACACGACACTCCTAATAATAATAATAATAATACCTGAGAAACATAATATTATCATAGGTAGGTATGCCTCTATTCTTTTTTCATTTTTAATTTTTAATAAATCAAGGTACGTCAGTCTTTCATGGTATCTGGATGCATCTACCTTATGTATTATCGTATAAATGTCTATGTCTAATGCTTATGTAAGGATTCAATATATGTACCAGAAACGCCAGCACCGATGACGATCACAGAAGACCTTTTTGAAGTTGAAGAAGGTAATTCCATGAGAGCAAGGAAGAGAGAGAGAGGGGGGGAAAGAACAAATCTGTCTCTGCACGTGTCTGTGTATGTATATATATATAAGCTTAAGAGATATTTGTTGTTTCAATCGAATGGTTAGGAGTTGGATTTGGAGTGTTGTAGTTTGTGCTACGTAAATTGACGGAGATGGATGGACGCCTATTTATAGATGATACCATGGATAGTTTTGTCTTTTTAACACTATTTCACCAAGGGTTGATTGGGAATTTCATGGATGGTTATGGCTGGCAATTGGCATACCGCATACGGATCCGGCCTTTCTTGGCAAACATCAAAGCAAAGTTAAATAGATGCTCTAACGAAAAATATTCAAATCGACGGTAAATTGGTTCCTCCATCTGTGTTCAATTCTTATTTTTTGAATTGGTTATTAAGAAATCTAAATCTTCAAATACATATTTTCATACCTATACACGTTTGTTTTTAATAAAGATAACAAAATAAATAATAAATAACTATAACAAAATATTTCAAACAAATAAATAAAGGATTTTTTTCTTTTATATATATAACAATGTTAAAATGTTCATGTAGGGGTTTGGAATCACATTTAAAAAAAATCAAAGATCTAAAATTTGATTAAAAAGGTAAAATTTTATACACTTATGAAGCAAATATAAAAAAGTATATTTCAATTTATCTATTGGTGGGCTTAAGGATGGTAGGAAAGAGTTCAACCCCTAAGCTTGGAGAAAAAGTTATTTGTTGAAATTCATCAAAAAAGGAGAAATATATACTAATATATGTTTTGAAGATTACATTTTGATATTGTTGATAGGCCATTTTTTATTAAGGTCCCCCCAAGCCTAATCTGAGTTGTCGAAGCCTAAGGTTGAGCTCTAAAGGTCAACTCTAAGTTCCCTTATCCTTCACCAAGCCCTCATAGTAGGGAGCACCATTGACAAGGTTCAGGTTAAACACTAGCAAATCTCATTGACCTATCGTGAGGTCAAATCAAGCTACTAAAAGCAAAATAACTTAGAAGCCTTTGAACACCTAAGGACCCAAGCTTTAAGGTCAAGTTGCTTAGATTCAAATAGGCCTTCAAAAAAGGAGTGCACAATAATCGTTTAGTAGATTAGGAAAGATCACGATCAAAAATTTCCATCTTACCAAATCTAGAGTAGATCATTAATCCTCTTTCCAAGATAGCTTGATCTCACCCCCATTTATAGGGGATGGCACCACTTGGTAAAGAATTTGAATCCTTTTCATACTCATGCATATTATTCTACACTACACCTGTGTTAATTTAGCCATCAAAGTGGTTACGTTGGAGCACCCTCTAAAACCCCCTTTGGTCTTGTTTTCTACCTTGTAGATGAGCTTAAGCTTAATGTAGTTAAGCCCAAGAGGGTCTAACAAAACCAAGCCCACTCTTAATGGGTTTAAAAGGACATGCACCTAGAAACCGCAAAATATGCAAGATATTAAATAAGAAGAGATATTTAATGCTAAAATTATTATGCCAATCATGCCTTATTTTGTTAGCAAATCATAGCAACTCCTTATCTTAAGGGAACCACGTTAAGTTGTAGGCATTAAAGGTAATTAGCCAATCAGCTTATAAACATTCCCATGTAACTAGTAAACAACATCTCTCATATATCACCCTTGATCCCTTAACTTCAAACTCTTACTCATGACTATTTCTACCATTTGTAAACTGACTTAAGCATGGAAGTGGTTTGTTAGAGAAAACTCTAGTGCCTGTATGTAATGCATTAGAACCTAGAATGATTACAGTCTACCACGTGTCCTTATTAGGTGAAAACATGCAAAGACTCAAACTCTACTAAACTCTACGATCAATATCCAAATAACCATGCAAGCCAAGTAAAAATTCTCTACATATTTGAGTAGATGGTTTAATACATCATACTCAGTCTTTTCATATAATAAAAACTGCAAATAACAATTTGTCTGCGATAGTCAATGATCATTCCAAATCATAGTTTTAATAATTTAAAGTACCTATTTCTAATCTTAACTACAATGCAACAGGCAAGTGCACCTATTATGAACATAATATAATGGTTAAGCATAGGGTTATCCCATAGAGATAAACCAATTATTAGTAATAACTTTGTTCATATTATCTAACCATCAATTAAGATTTATTTATATCTTGAATCATAAAATAATAATCACTATGCTACTAAAAACTAAGAACATATTACTAACAATAAAAAAGAAAGATTAATTCAATTATCAAGGCAACCTAGATTTCATTTTACTCCTCTTCTAATATGTGAATCATCAAAATTTAAAATTTTATCTTTATTGAGTTTTTAAGTTGTAAAGTGTCTCAATTAAGCTAATAACTTTCTCAAGTCTATTAACTAATTTAACCCTAGATTTATCAATTAGGATCCATCATCAATCAGTAGCAACCTAGAATTGCATGAATAACATGAGTTTTTTAACAAATCAATTATAAAATAAAAAGGCTTTTGTTATTCTATCTCTAGAATCACAAGCAAACCTTATCAATTGTTTAGATCTAATTATAAAAGCAATTTCTCAATTAAATTTTGTTATATTAAACATAAATTCATATTCTAGATCTATGAATCTAATAAATAGTTAAAGAATATGCAATTGAACGTAAGAATTTCAATAAACTTTTATTAAGAACAAATCTTCATCACATGACAATAGAGTTTTGAACAAAATCTAATTCTAGAGTTTACTATTCCATGATATTATTAATAAAAACACAAATACTAGAAAAGAAAACAAGTTTCTTGATTACAACCCTTAAAGATCGAATCTTTGATGTCATGGATCTTTAATCTCCTTGAAAATTGACAAAACCCTCTCTTTCCTATGATTAGGGAAGTGTATCAAATGATAACCTCTTTTTTTTTTTTCACAAGCTTGAGGATATATATATATATAATTTGCAAGATTAGACATATACACAATTAAGTACACAACTTGTGTATTGCAATCATGTATGTGAAGGGATGGTTTCTTCTTTGTCAGCAAAGTACGCACCTAGGTACACAATTATGTATCTTTAGTTTGCTCCTAGGAATCATGGTAGATATGTACACAAGAGAATACACAATTGTAGCAGAAGCATATTAAATTCTATTACAATCAAGGTCTTAAATGTAACATCACCAAACAAGTATCCTAAGCACCATGCTCTAATGCTAGTCATCCTTCTAATTTGCATCTCATTCTTCATAATACACATACTCTACATCCTCATCTAAGTTTTGATTCGTGTTCATTAGCATTTTGTCATACCTTACAATTTTACCTAAAATACCTACAACTAAAAAAAAAAAAAAATGGTCTCACAAGGGGTAAATTAATGCCCAATACAATATATACTTACAATCACACACACATGCCATGCTAGAAATACTAACACAAACATAATACAATAAGATATCTAAGCGACAATTTATTATCTTTCTTATTCTTTATTCCAATATACAAATCTCATCATCACAATCTCCAAATACACATCATACACATATATATGACAATGAGTCTTTCCCATTATCTATGAGTTTATACCATACATATATATGTATATATATACAACGGTGAATATTCTTCACTGTCCATGAATCCATACCATACATAAATATACATATTGTCCATGAGTCCATACCATACATAATTATACATATATAATAGTGGATACTCCTTACTGTCCATGAGTTCATATCATACCATACATATATACATATATAACAATGGGTATTTCCCATTGTCTACGAGTCCATAACATTTTAAATCTATTCAAATCATTTCGGTATATAACTCCACTAAGGACAATGTCACATACTAATCATCGAAGTGCTACCTTGAGATCACCAATGTTTTCGGTTCCTTGAGCCTAGACAAGCATAATCATATAAACAATCCATTTCAATTACAATGTCAATTTAATTTACATTTCTAGCCTAACATGTACAAACAACAAACACAATATACACATACTTGATAAGTAGTGAATGATCTCTTCGCACTTTTGAAATCTCCCAGTCCTCAAACCTATTCAAATCTACAACCACGTATGCTTAGAGATCCTATAATAATCGTCTTAATCTATTTTTAGGTATTTGATTAAGTTAGGAGAGGTGAGGCTTTGTAAAACTCAACTTTAGAAAACAGTGGTCCGATACGTCCAAGTACATAGGCATGTTCTTGTCTGTGTTGTTGGTCCCAAATTAGGTAATCAAGAGGAGATGGGTGAATTGATTACTTGCTAAATTCTTTTAAAAAATTACTAGCTAAAAACAACTCCTCTAATTACTTAATTTAATTATTTCATGAAAACAAATATTTATAAACAATTATAAGCTATTATAGAATAGAAATTAAAAGATAGAGAAAAGAGAATCGGGCAAGCTATTTATAGAGGTTTTACCTTAAGCGTCAGTCTTCTCTTTCAGCTTTACTGCTAGGGACTCAATTTTCTACACTAATATCACTCCACTAATCCAAAATGAATTTGAGAGATTACAATCATTTTACCAACACCTTGGCTTCAAAAACACTTTACTCTACATATCTAGCCTATCTCTAAGGCTATTCACAGATCTACAAAGTTATAAGTAACCTCTCACTAATACACGTATCTAACTTCAAAAAATTATTGAAAACAAAAGAGGAAATGAGAATTTATATCCTTTAAAAATTAATTCTAGTGTAATATGAAAATTTGTGAAAGACAGAGTAGCTTTTAAGTTAGTCTCTAAGTTCTGCTAATGCTCTTTTTTCTGATAAACGAATGTTGTATTGTTATGTATTTTCTTCTCCTTGAATCTTCTTATTTCTCTTCTATTTATACGAAGAAATGTAATGACTACATTGTTGATCTGTTTTTAACTAGAAAGTTTGTTGATATGATCTTACTTTGAATGCTTGAGAATTATCCTAAGAGATTTGTCAATATCTATAGGATTTTGAAACTTAAATCAGATATATTCCTAATATGTTATAGAAATTTTATCGAATTTATTGTTGAAAATAGTCTAAATTCATCCCTATATCGAGATATATCTTATTTACATAAAATTGATTGATGAAATCAATCACCGGCTGATTTTGAAGAATGTTTAAGAACTCTTTCTCTCATCCTTGAGGTCACAAAGGTATGTAATCTCTGACATAATCCTTTTAATTCCGATCTCCATGTAGCATAACCAAATATACAGGATCAATTATGAATTAATCATGATTTAACTAAATCTTCTAATTCCAAAATTAATCACTTAGATTTCCCTGGATATTTTTCCAATTTTAGTGAAAACATATTATCCAAATACCGATCTTCTTATAGCAAAATCAGATATATAAAATTAATCAAGAATGATTCAATCTCTTAATTCAAAAATTAAACACTTAAATCCCAATGGATATTTATCCTACTTTAGTGAAACGAATTTACTATTGTAAACACCCCATTTTTGCCCTAATAATCAATAGTAATCAACAATAATTAATTTCCAATTTTTTCTAATTTTTTTTATTTTTTTCTAATTTAGCAAAAATAGGAAAAATATTCAAAAAATAAAATAAATAGGAAAAATACATCAATTTTGGAAAATAATTGCAGAAATGACAATAAAAAGGGTTAAATAATTTTTACAAATTTTTGAAATTTCAAAAAATACTAAAAATAAAAAAAATCACATTGCATATATGCAAATTGCGAAAATAATAAAATCGCGAAAGTGGGCTAGCCCAGCTGGTCCGGACCATGGCCTAAGGCATGCGCGGGAGGGCTCGGTTAGGGGTTCGAAACGCGGGGGAAGCAAAATTCGCGTTTTGCAAATTTTTTCTCTACTTGGGAAACGTGTCAGCAGCCGATTGGCTGGAGCGAATGCACGTACCGGGCATGTGATCATCTTCAACCTCCGTTCGAGATCGCCGGCGAGGAGAAAAATTCGAATTTCGGCCGTTTTGATTCGATTTTTTGCACAAATCCAATAGATCTTCAACAGAAATAGGATAAACACCATCCAATTGGAATCAAATCGCAACAAATCAATGGATTTGCACAAATCGGAGATGGGTTTTTAACTGCAAATCCGATTTGCTTCAATCGGTGGAAATCCGAGCTTATCCAACTCGATTTCTTATGCCTATAAATAGAGGATGAAGTGGAGAGGCAGAAGCACGGATCAAAAGTGAGGAAAAGAGAGAATCGAAGCCTCGCCAGAGTTCTTCAACCCGCGACCACTGATCAAGCATCGAGCAGCCACCGAGAGGCATTTTTGAAGCAAACCACCGCCACAGTTGAGTTCCTTACCCCCGAAAACCTAGGAATCGACACCTCAACCGCTTCAAAAAGCCACCAGAACGCCGTCAGCGAGCATCCCCAGCCGCCGTGTCTGATCGACCCGACCCGACCTGCTTCAACCCGATCCAACCCGACCCACGCATCGACCCGGATCCAAGTAAGTAGGATTTTCCGATTTTTTGTATTTATTTTATTTATTTCGAATTTATTTATTTACTTATTTGTTAATTATAATTCAAAAAAATAGAGTAATGTTAGAAATTAGATTAGTTTTTTTTTTAAGATTTAATTTAGGATGAATAATAAAAATAAAAATAAAAAATAATAATTATAATAATAAATAATAAAAATGCAAAAATTTATAAAGAAAATGGTAAAAATATTAGAAAAGAAGAATAATAAAAATTTAGATTTTAGAATATGATAAATAAATAATGTAGGAGAAAACTCTTCAATAAAAAAGTAATAAAAATTAGGAAAATTAATAAAAAGCAATAAAAATTTATAATATTAGAAATGAGTTGAAAAGTAGAAAAATGGAATTTTTTATCACTTAGAAAAATCATTTTCTTAAATAAATCCAAAATTGGTTTTTCCTTAAAATTATCATTTTCAAAAATCAAATTATCAAGCTTAGGCTTAGATTTTTTTTAGAAAAATCCTAAAAATGGTAAAAACATAAACCAAAAGAAATTTCATAATTAAAATTCACAAACACATTAAAATTTTTCAGGAAAAGCGAACTACAGCTTGTTTGATCCTGAATAGCAAGTACGTAGGCACCTATTTGGGGCAACCCTAAAAAAATGGAATAAAAATCATTTTCCTAGAATAGTTCACTCAAAAACACAATATAAGACAACAAAAATAAAATAAAAGACATTTCTGGATAGAGTAGATTTTAGGAGATTATTACAATTTTAATAGGTTAGCCTCCGAACGTAGAAACTCTGGTTTTCCCCTTTCCTCTTTTCACAAAAAACAAAAAGAGAAAATCACAACGACTAGTGGTCTAAATTAGGATTAATCTGCTCAATTAGCCCTAATTCAATCTTTCCCAACAACAGTTGGGTGGCGACTCCAAAAATAAAATAAAGTTCCTAACTCAAGTCGAGGATCTACATTAGATGAGCATAGAGTTTAGTATAGATCGGATTAGGAATGGGAAATAAAAAATTAGACTCGACAGGATGGCAACTCCACTGGGGAAGACATTCTCTAACAGGCTAGCCACCTGAATCTCCTCAAATTGATCCTTTCTGAGAAATGTCGTTTGATTTGTCATATTATTGCTAACCTTGCAAGGATTTAGCTAAAGGTTAAAATTTAGCTATTTACTTTAGTAATCGAGTTTGTATACAATTGTGTGAGTAGATACGGTCAAACCCGGGCCATCTTAGGACCTTAAGATGGGGGGCCATTGTGTAGGTTTCGGGCGAAGTGATATGATCACAGTTCGGGACTAATTAGGCTACCCCACCCAATGCTTCGATATGGCTTGAGATCCATTTCTCTAAGAATGCCGGAGGCCATAGAGCTTGGGGACTTGTTAGAACCTACCTATTCGCATACATAAACGTCATGGGCTAACAATTGATGATGATATTTTTTGTTCTGTTCATGGAGTTCAGATCTATTTCCCTGTAATGTTAGCATAGTTCTTGTTGTAATTAGGAAATTTCTATTATAATAGATGGCTAGTGTTGTAGTTGACCGCCTCCTCCGCAAAGAAATCCGAGTGTGCAAACCTCTAGATCCGAAATTGGTACTGGACCACTGGTTCACCCTATACAACCCAGAGGAGCAGGCCTTCATCCAGCAAAAAATAGGGCCCATCCTTTCACTAATGAAGATAGAGATGAACTTGCCCTTGGTACGGGCCACGCTTCACTTATCGGAAATAGAGCCCGTGGCTTTCTTCATCGGGCCACATGAGATTACTCCTACTTTGGAAGAGTACACCCAACTGCTACAGGCTCCAGCACTAACCAACCAAGTATATGTACCAGATCTTGAGGCCAGGCCAGTCGGTATTTTCAGCAGACTCCTAGGTATCCGCAAAATAGCAATCAACAAGGCCTTAGCAGACTGTAACGGATACTGCATACGGATGGACGAGTTGGAAGCCTGGTTCATCGCCCGAGAAGATAATGGGGACAGGAAAGACATATTGTGTGGGGACCCCAAGACTTATAGACAAAGAAGGGTGAATGCTTTCATCCTGACAGCTTTCGCCACCATACTCTTCCCCACCGGAACTTTCTATGTCCACTACCGAGTTGCAGAATTGGTGACCCAATTCCTGGAAGGAAGATCTTACATCCCGGCTCTATTAGCTGAACAGATTCGGAACTTAAATTTTGTCAAGAAAAAAGGCCACGGGATCCTCCGCTCAAATATCAACCTTATACTGATATGGTTTGTAAGCCACCTCAAGTGTTTTGGGCTGAACATGGTCCGAAAAACCTTGGCTCAACAAGTGGACCTCGTGGACTCATGCATAGAGAAGATAAAGCTACCCGACAACCTTACTAGCCACAGTTGGGTATAAGTGCTTAGAAGTTTCAGTGCCGATGACATTTTGTGGACAGCCAGATGGAGTTGCTGCGACAAAGTTATTTTAACCTACAGTAACTTTCAAGCCGTGCCTCTAATCGGTATCAGCGGATGTATAAGTTATCATCCCAACTCAGTGGTCCACTAGTTCGGTACTATTCAAGACATAGTTTATCGGCCCTCGCTGGAAGCAGTCACATTCGAATATCAAGATCCGAACTTACTAGTGACTGAAAAATTTGCTAAGTTGGCAGAGGTCAAAGCACTTTAGGAAGCCAGAATCGAAAGCCTGAATGTAGACCTTGGAGAGCTAGATGGTGAAGTGGGCAAGCATCGAGCCACCAGGGAGTTCGTGATCCACCAGCTGTATCAGTTAGGGGAAAGAGCATACCGGGTCCCAAATGTCACCCAACCGAAGCCAGACAAGGTAAGTCCGGAGCTAGAAATCTACCTAGAGCAGGTCAGGGCCCGGATGGAAGTATATTTTGAAGTTGCAGATTATAAAAAGGACATCTGGAAAGGGCGATTCAAGGAATCCGACCAGAGAAACAAAGCCTTAGAAGCTCAGCTGGAGAAGACCCAAGCCAAAGTCAAGGAATTAGAAGCCATCATCAACGGGAAACCCGAGTCTCCACAACAGAAGACCAAGAAAGCTAGGAAATAGATTATCATTGTACTCTTTCGTTTCTTTTTTTTTTTAGTATCGAACTCCAAAGTTTCCAATATTAATAAAAATAAAGTTTCAATATTACATCGTCAATCAATTGTTGGCCCTTTTATTTTAGCATCTGTGTGACACATGCATCACATTTGCATACATTATACTAAAAAGAAAAATGCGCGCCATGTATCAAAATAGCTCCCAAACAACCGAACCCTCCCAAAAGCCCAATTTGCACACGTTCAAGAACAAAAATGGCAAACAGTGGCGACAACCGCAACAACATAAGTGCTGACGCTACTTCAGACTATAGGATCGTATCCCTGGAACAAACGGTCCAGCAGTTAGCTGCATAAGTCCACCTCCTGACTGAAAGCATTGGCCTCCTTCGCACCACCCAGCCGACTCAAGAAGAACATTTAGGGGCTAAAAAAGGGAAGGCAGTGGAGGGGCAGCCTCCAGAATATGAGGAAATCAATTCCCACCTCAACCCGGCCTTTGAGTATGAGCCAAGAATCAACTAGGGTCCAACCACTGATGACCTGAAAAAAGAGATGGAGGAGAGACAAAAAGAGATGGAAAAAAGACTCTTCCAACAGCTGGCTGACAAGATGAAAACAATAGAGAGGCCTGACGGTTTCGAGCAAGTCAAAATCACCAGTCTGCCAGCATATGGGGAAGAGGTGTACCCTGATAAATTCAAGACCCTGGAATTTGAGAAGTATGACGGTACTTGATGCCCCAAAATGCACACAAGGCTATACGCCCGGAAAATGAGCAGGTATGCTCAATATAACCAACTGATGATCCAGACATTCTAGGATAGCCTTACAGGTCCTGCATTAATCTAGTATGCCCACTTGGATTTCAATCAGGTCAACACCTGGGAAAGGCTTGCCTAGGCTTTTTATGACCAATATAAGTTCAATATCGAAGTCGCCCCCTTAGTGATTGATCTAGGGAGTCTTCGAAAGAGACACGCTGAGCCTTTCAAAGAGTATGCTCAGTGTTGGAGAGCTTAAGCAGCTAGGGTAGCAACCCCAATTTCTGATAAAGAGTTGACATCCATATTCATCAACACTTTAGACAAGACCTACTTCTCACACCTGGTGGGCCAGACATAATCCAGTTTTGCAGAAGTGGTAGTTGCTGGGTGCCGGATTGAAAGCGCCATCACCACAGGCAGACTCCAAGCAATGGATCCTCCCAGGGTCACACCAACACAAAGGCCCTTGGGAGGTAATAGAGCCAAGGAGTCTACTGTCAGCACAGTCAACTCCAGTAAAGTAGACAAAGCTGGAACTCGTTTGACATTCCAGACCACGAGTACCCCAGCCCAGCGCTCCACAGCAAATCACGCCCAGGCTACCAGGGTCCTGAGACAGTTCACTCCAATTCTGATCCCGCTCAGCCAAGTCTTTGCTCGGTTGCGAGCGGATAACTTGATCAGCTTCGAAATCCCAAACGACCGGTACAAGCCCAGAAACTTCGACTCAAGCCTCAAATGTGACTATCATATGGGCCAAGAGGAGCATTCTACAGACAGATACTGGAGGCTCCAACACAAAATCCAGGATTTGATCGAAGTTGGAATTGTGCAGCTGGATTTTGTTAACGCCCCAGCACCCAATGTCAACACCAATCCACTGCCTAATCATAAGCCCACCATCAATATGATCACATCTGAAGAGTCGGCTCCTAAAGAAGCCTCTAAGCAAAAGGCGGCAGGCCAGTAGAAAAATCATTCCCATCAAACCCCAGAGAAGACCCCTAAGTCACATATCAAAAAGAGATGGTTAGCCGGAGACCCAACAGTCGGCACCTTGGGAGAATCACACGGGAGATTCAAATACCTAGTGAACTATTCTTATACCCCAACTGTATATAGACTGCCTAGAGGATGGGGGCCCAAGTTTGAAAAAGAGGACAACCCGCCAAAGGAGGGGGAGAAATCTATAAACATGATCAATTCAAATCAAAAGCCAAGAGTCATAAAATGCTATGAGGGACAGTCGACTGAGATACAAATCCTAAAGAAGAGATATGTGTTCAATGTCCCAATACCTACAGAGAGGTATAAGGCCACACCGTTTGACTATCAGATCCTCGAGCAAAAGCGACCCCCTATGGTGGGAGGAATCACCCGATCTGGGAAGGTATATGACCCGAAATATAAAATCTCCACTGAAGAGCCCAACACAGAGAAAGGAGAGGAAGAAGGAGAGGGGCTCGCTGCATTTACAAAAATGGTCAAAGCGAGTGAATATAAGATCATGGAACAACTAAACAAGGTTTCAGCACAAATATCACTCATGGGCCTCCTTATAGCCTCTGAGCCCTATAGGGAAGCACTCTTCAAAGTGCTCAAACAGATTCAAGTCCCAGAAGGCATTGCTACAGACAAAATAAGTCACATGGCGGATTCTATTTTCACCATGGACCAGATATCTTTCTCCCCGGAAGAGCTAGGAGAGGATAGAGACCAACATACAAAACCACTATTCATAGTGGTAAGGTGTAACGACACGATTGTCTCCCAAGTACTCATCGACAACAGGTCGTCCCTCAATGTTTGCCCACTGGCTACCCTCGACTTATTGGGGGTCGATCCAAGTAATATTAAACCTAGCTGGACGGTGGTCAGGGCTTTCGACAGTTCAAAAAGAGACATAGTAGGAGAAATAAACTTGCCGGTAGAGATTGGCCCACAAGTGTTCTGCATCTCTTTTCAAGTCCTCGACATCCCAAGATCTTTCAACCTACTCTTGGGAAGGCCTTGGATACATACCGCTGGAGCCATACCCTCCAGTCTCCATCAAAGGGTCAAATTTATTGCAAATGGGCAGATAGTCACTGTGTTGGGCGAGCAGGATTATGCCATATACAAAGAAACCGCCATACCATACATTAGGGAAGATGGTTCAGAAGACCTTGGTCTCCAGATATTCAATGAGGTGAATGTGGTGACTAGCAAAGAGGGCCATCAGTTTAAGGAGGGGCAGTAAGGGACGTTTAAACTAGGGTACGTTCCTACAGCCCGGGAAGAAGCACAAGCTAGAGGTGTTAAAGGCAGGACGAAAGAGAAGCCAAGCAACACCTTGATGCGCATTCCACCCCTCCAGCAATCTTTCAGAAAAGCAACTGTCATTCAAGAGCCAAGGATAAGCGAAGATGACGTCAGCAATGGCAGCCCAACCCTTCGCACATCCGAACAGCATCCAACTCTCAATAATTGGTTCTGTTATCCTATTGATAGCTCTAAGTCAGCTCAAGGATAGAGAACGATTGTTAAACAAATTTTTATTGAGACTTCTTTATAATTCAATTACAGTTTGTCTTACTTATATATATATGCTTTCATTTTACTTCCCCAGATCTCCTACCATCGAACATCAGGGACATTTCGAGCAGGTAGAAAATAAAAACGCTGATATCGTCTCCGACGCTGCTGGGTCAGTTGTTAGAGGCAATATCCTTGACCATGAAATAATACAAGAAAATTGGCAAAAACATGAACAAAGCGGAATTTCAATCGACGAGCCGGTGGAGACAGTAAATCTAGGAAGCATTGAAAAACTTAAAAACCTCAAAATCCGGACCAGTTTAAGTGCCGAGCAAAAGTGTGAGATGACCGAGCTGTTGACTGAATATGCAGATGTGTTCGCCTGGTCATATGGTGATATGCCAAGACTAGACCAATCAATAGTGGTTCATAGGCTTCCCACAAAGGAAGATATTAAACCTAAAAAACAGAAATTAAGAAGATTTAAGCCTGACATCTTACTAAAGATCAAGGAAGAAGTTAAGAAACTACTAGAAGTAGGGTTCATCGAAGTGTTTGATTACCCAGAATGGGTAGCAAATATAGTCCCCATTATGAAAAAGAATGGAAAAGTACGCGTATACGTAGACTTTCGGGACTTAAACCAAGCCACACCAAAGAATAACTTCTCCCTACCTCACATTGATGTTCTAGTAGACAATACTGCAGGAAACCATCTTTTCTCGTTCATGGACGGTTTCTCAGGATATAATCAAATAAAAATGGCTGAAGAAGATAAAACCAAAACGACTTTCATCACAACATGGGGAAGTTTTTGTTACAAAGTCATGCCCTTTGGTTTGAAAAATGCCGGGGCAACGTATCAGAGAGCCATGGTCGCGATACTTCATGACATGATGCATCGAGAAGTCGAAGTATACGTCGACGACATGATAGCCAAGTCTAAAGAAGAAGAGAGCCATACGGATATCCTGAGAAAGTTGTTTAAGCGATTGAGAAAGTTCCAGCTCAAGTTAAACCCAGAGAAGTGCACTTTCGGGGTCACAACAGGCAAATTGTTAGCGTTTGTCATAAGCCAGGAAGGCATTAAAATAGACCCTGACAAAGTAAATTCTATATTAGAGCTACCTTTCCTGCGCACTGTCAAAGAAGTAAGAAGTTTGCAGGGAAGGTTAAATTACATAGCTCGTTTTATCTCACAGCTCACAGATAAGTGCCAGCCACTATTCCGTCTGTTGAAAAAGAATGCCACAGTAGAATGGGATGACGAATGCGAAGAAGTATTCAGGACGATCAAAGACTACCTCATAAAACCTCTAGTCTTGATAGTCCCGAAGCAAGGGAAGCCCTTATTTTTATACCTCACGATACTCCCTGAATCCATGGGATGCGTGTTGGGGCAAAAAGATGAAGAGGGAAGAGAGCGTTCCATATATTACTTAAGAAAGAAATTCACAGACGGGGAACAGAGGTATTCAGAAGTAGAGAGGACCTATTGTGCTCTAATTTGGGTTATGCACCGTTTGAGGCAGTATACCCTTTACTATCATATTGAGCTGCTAACAAGACATGATCCTTTGAAGTACTTGGCAGAGAAACCCGTTTTGATAGGGAGAATCTCTAAGTGGCAAATGCTCTTATCGGAGTTTGATATCACATACATAAATCAAAACTCGATGAAAGGGCAATCTTTAGCCGACCAATTGGCAGAACACCCTGTCGAGGGAGATTCCCAAGAATTACAAGCCCAATTTCCTGACGAAAATATATTAACAGTGGAAGATACACCACTAGAAAACCGTGGGATATAGCGAAACCCTAAGTGGAAAATGTTCTTCGATGGAGCTACCAATGTATTCGATTGTGGGATAGGGGCAGTGTTGATATCCCCAGACAGCTCACAATTCCCTGCAGCAACAAGACTCACATTTCCATATACCAATAATATCGCGGAATATGAGACATGCATCCCCGGCCTCAAGATGGCTTGCCACATGGAAATCCGCGAATTAGAAGTATACGGGGATTCATCGCTTATCATACTACAGACAAGAGGGGAATATAAGACTAAAGACCCCAAACTGGTACCATACCATCAACATTTGATAAAGCTAATAGAAGAATTCGAAGCAATCACTTTGACATACGTCCCAAGAACTCGGAATCAGTTTGCAGATGCACTCGCCACACTAGCATCTATGATCCAGATAACAGGGGGAGCCGAAGTCCAACCGATGAAAATAGACATCAAAAATCGGCCCGCCTATTGCTTAGCAATTGAAAAAGCACAAGATGACAAACCCTAGTATCACGACATCAAAACTTTTCTCCAAGAAAACAAATACCCCGAAATGGCTAGCAAGAATGACCAAAGAACACTCAGAAGGTTAGCAAGTCATTTCTTATTAAGTGGGTCTATACTTTACAAAAGATCGTCTAATACCACTTTGCTAAGATGTGTGGATAAAAATGAAGCATGCGAACTGATAAAGGAAGTACATGAAGGGGTATGTGGACCTCATATGAATGGCTACATGTTGGCCCGAAAATCATGAGGTTATGATACTATTGGCTAACCATGGAATCAGATTGCATAAAATATGTCAAGCACCGTCATTTATGTCAAGTGTACGCAAACCGGATAAATGCTCCGCCCAATGAGTTGCACTTGTTGTTAGCACCCTGGCCTTTCTCCATGTGGGGAATCGACATAATCAGCCCAATCACTCCGACAGCATCCAACGGCCACATGTTTATATTGGTGGCAATTGATTACTTCACCAAGTGGGTAGAAGCTTCATCATATGCCAATGTCACAAAAGGGGTAATAGTCCGTTTCTTGAAAAGGGACATAATAGCTCGATATGGAGTTCCTGAGTCCATCATCACCGACAACGGTACCAACCTTAATAACAAGTTGATGACAGGTTTATGTCAAAAATTCCACATAAACCATAGAAATTCAACTCCCTACCGACCTCAGATGAACGAGGCAGTAGAAGCAGCTAACAAGAATATCAAAAAGATCATCGAAAAAATGACAACTACTTACAAAGATTGGCACGAGATGCTACCATTTGCTCTCATGGCTTATAGGACCTCAATTAGAACATCTACTGGAGCTACCCCATATTCATTGGTATATGGCACTGAGGCAGTCTTGCCAGTCGAGGTCGAGATACCATCATTCAGAATTCTGTCAGAAACTCAGTTAACCGAATCAGACTGGGTAAAGAAGAGGCTTAATCAGCTGAATCTGATTGATGAAAAAAGACTCACTGCACTATGTCATGGCCAGTGTTACCAACAAAGGATGGCCCGAGCATTTAACAAGAAAATGAAGCATCGATGCTTCAAAGAAGGAGATTTGGTGCTAAAGAAAGTTCTCCCGAATGCCCAAGACTCCAAAGGAAAATTTACCCCAAATTATGAGGGTCCATATGTGGTGAAGAAGATTTTGTCAGGAGGCGCTCTGATATTGACTCAAATGGACGGTCCAGAATTGAGAGACCCCATTAATGCAGATGCTGTTAAGATGTACTATCCTTAAGCAAGGAAATTGAAATTTTGCCAATGTTTATGAAAGCCAATATTCAATACAAATTTCGTTGAGTCCAGATTTCATTTTTTTACAAGCAAAGTTAATATCTCTGAATGGTCAATAATTCCAACCAATTCCAATTACAACAAACATTCCTAAACACATTACCCATCACTTCACCAATGAATGATAAATACTAAAATGATAATGAATCTCAATAAATTTTGTAATATAATTTTATCTACTTTTAAGCATTAAAACCTGGTGCATTAGTAGGATAACACTACTGTCAAAAGAGCCATGCGCACAAGAAAGGAAGCACATCAAGATCTTTAACCCCGTGTCAAAGCAAGAGTAAGCGAAGCAGGAGCAAACCAGCACAAAGGTTCGGTTGTTTGGTTGCTATCCACGATAAATTGGCAAACATATAAATAACTATCATGAAAACATCAAATCATTTAACCTAGTCAGTAGAAGCATGTTCAAAAGCATAAGATTAGTCAGCCCACAATAGGGCACTTGTCTAAACATCCCCTTAAATAGGTTAGTCAGCCCGTAATGGGGCACTTTCCTAAATATCCTCTCTTAATGTCAGCCTATAGGGGCACTTTTCGAGACATTTCTTCCTGTCATAGGTTGGTCAGCCCATAGAGGGGCACTTTCCTAAACTTCATCTCTCTTAGGGTTAGCCCATAAGGGCACTTTTTGAGACGTTTCTCCCCATAGGTTAGTCAACCCACAGCAGGGAACTTCCCTAAATATCTCTTCCTAAGGTCAGCCTATAGAGGTACCTTTCGAAACATTGCTTCCCCAGGGTCGTGAGTCTAAGAAGACACTTCTCGCTATAGGTTAGTCAGCCCACAATGGGGCACTTTCCCAAACACACCTTCAAAAACGTCAGTTAGCCCGCGAGGGGACACTTTCCTAAACAACTTTTCCTAAAGTTAGCTCAAATGAGCACTTTTCGAATCTATCGATCAGTTAGCTCAAATGAGCACTTTTCGAATCTGTCGATAAGTTAGCTCAAAAGAGCACTTTTTGAATCTGTCGATCAATTAGCTCAAAGGAGCACTTTTCAAATCTATCGATCAGTTAGCTCAGAGGAGCACTTTTCGAATCTATCGATCGGTTAGCTCAAAAGAGCACTTTTCGAATCTATCGATCAATTAGCTCAAATGAGCACTTTTCGAATCTATCGATTAGTTAGCTCAAAAGAGCACTTTTCGAATCTATCAATTAGTCAGCTCATAGGAGCACTTTTCCAAATTTGTCGATAACCGATTAGTCAGCTCATAAGAGCACTCTTCGAAGGTATTTTCCCAAACAGTCGCTAGTCTAGTCAGACGCTTCTGTTGATAGGTGGCCAGTTTATAAGAGCGCTTCCTAAGACAATCTTCTCTTCAAGGTTGCTAGTCCGATAAGACGCTTCCTATCATCAACTATTCCACTTACAATTCTACACTCATAAACAATTCTTGAGATGTTTCCTATCGCCAATTAGTCAGCCCATAGAGCACTTTTTGGGAGGATACATTACCCTAGATTATTAGGTTGTTTCCTAAGCAGTACCAACCATCATAAAATACTCGTGGGATTATTAGCTCATGGAGCATTTTCCTACTAGAGGCCCAATTCCAGATAACCAGCCAAACCAAGGCGTTATCCATTCAATCAAGAGGCCAAAAATGGCGTCTTTCTTGTCTTTGTAGTTAAGTTTTTCAAACTTCACTACAAAGAGGGGTAGTTGTAAACACCCCATTTTTGCCCTAATAATCAATAGTAATCAACAATAATTAATTTCCAATTTTTTCTAATTTTTTTCATTTTTTTTCTATTTAGCAAAAATAGGAAAAATATTCAAAAAATAAAATAAATAGAAAAAATACATCAATTTTGGAAAATAATTGCAGAAATGGCAATAAAAAGGGTTAAATAATTTTTACAAATTTTTGAAATTTCAAAAAATACAAAAAAAAAATCGCATTGCATATATGCAAATTGCGAAAATAATAAAATCGCGAAAGTGGGTTAGCCCAGCTAGTCCGGACCATGGCCTAAGGCGCGCGCAGGAGGGCTCGGTCAGGGGTTCGAAACGCGGGGGAACCAGAATCCGCGTTTTGCAAATTTTTTCTCTGCCTAGGACACGTGTTAGCAGCCGATTGGCTAGGACGGACGCACGCACCGGGCGCGTAATCGTCTTCAACCTTCATCCGAGATCGCCGACGAGGAGAAAAATCCGAATTTCGGCCATTTTGATTCGATTTTTTGCACAAATCCAACAGATCTTCAATAGAAATAGGATAAACATCATCCAATTGGAATCAAATCGCAACAAATCAATGGATTTGCACAAATCGGAGATGGGTTTTTAACCGCAAATCCGATTTGCTTCAATCGGTGGAAATCCGAGCTTATCCAGCTCGATTTCTTACGCCTATAAATAGAGGATGAAGTGGAGAGGCAGAAGCACGGATCAAAAGTGAGGAAAAGAGATAAAAAAAAAGAGAGAATCGAACCCTCGCCGGAGTTCTTCAACCCGCAACCACTGATCAAGCGTCGAGCAGCTACCAGGAGGCGTTTTTGAAGCAAAACACTGCCACAATTGAGTTCCTCACCCCCGAAAACCTAGGAATCGACACCTCAACCGCTTCGAAAAGCCACCAGAACGCCGTCAACGAGCATCCCCAGCTGCCGTGTCCGATCGACCCGACCCGACCGACCCAACCCGCGCACCGACCTGGATCCAGGTAAGTCGAATTTTTTGATTTTTTGTTTTTATTTTATTTATTTCGAATTTATTTATTTACTTATTTGTTAATTATAATTCAAAAAAATAGAGTAATGTTAGAAATTAGATTAGTTTTTTTTAGGATTTAATTTAGGATGAATAATGAATAATAAAAATAAAAATAAAAATTATAATAATAAATAATAAAAATGCAAAAATTTATAAAGAAAATGGTAAAAATATCAGAAAAGAAGAATAATAAAAATTTAGATTTTAGAATATGATAAATAAATAATGCAGGAGAAAACTCTTCAATAAAAAAATAATAAAAATTAGGAAAATTAATAAAAATTATAAAAAATTACTAAAAAGCAATAAAAATTTATAATATTAGAAATCATTTGAAAAGTAGAAAAATGGAATTTTTATTACTTAGAAAAATCATTTTCTTAAATAAATCTAAAATTGGTTTTTCCTTAAAATTATCATTTTCAAAAATCAAATTATCAAGCTTAGGCTTAGATTTTTTTTTAGAAAAATCCTAAAAATGGTAAAAACATAAATCAAAAGAAATTGCATAATTAAAATTCACAAACACATTAAAATTTTTCAAGAAAAGCGAACTACGGCTTGTTTGATCCTGAATAGCAGATACGTAGGCACCCATTTGGGGCAACCCTAAAAAAAGGGAATAAAAATCATTTTCCTAGAATAATTCACTCAAAAACACAATAAAAGACAACAAAAATAAAATAAAAGACATTTCTGGATAGAGTAGATTTTAGGAGATTAGGGTGGTAACCTTACGGTTTTAATAGGTTAGCCTCCGAACTTAGAAACTCTGGTTTTCTCCTTTCCTCTTTTCACAAAAAAAACGAAAAGAGGAAACCACAACGACTAGTGGTCTAAATTAGGATTAATCTGCTCAATTAGCCCTAATTCAATCTTTCCCAACAACAGTTGGGTAGCGACTCCAAAAATAAAACGAAGTTAAGATCTACATTAGATGAGCATAGGGTCTAATATAGATCGGATTAGGAATGGGAAATCAAAAATTAAACTCGACAAATATGTTACCTAAATATATTTAATAAGAAGAGCTAGGTCTTCAAGATTGAAAGTTAACTAACTTACATTGATTTATAAAGTTGTTTTGTTTATAAAAGCTAGTAACAACAACACCTTCCAACTTATCTTTTGAGTTCTTGTTATTCTTTATAATAAATACCTTCTGACTTATTTTCTGAATAATTAAAAAACATTGTAGCTCTCCTTCTAACTCTTAGTTCAAGTTATAAATAGAATAAACTTTATTAAAAAAAAAATATTTAGTACTTTTGTTTATCATCGAAATACTTTAAGAAAGAACATAACATTCTCCCCCTTTTTTATGATTGCAAAAGCCTTTCTCATAAAACAAACATAAAAAAATATATATATAGTAGTTGCAAATTTAGTTAGTTTTGAATACTCCACAGCAATCATTATTTAGCAATCCTATCATTGTTCATGAACCTCATGTTCTATTTCATGTATCACAATTATCATAGTTCTATATTTCTCCCCCTTTTTGATATCATCAAAAAATAAAACTCCCCTTTAATATACTATAGCAAGAAATTAACATAAGATACGATATATATCATAATCCTAAAATAGTAGAAAACATATAAAATGCGAACATAGTCATCAATAAAGCTAAAAACAAGTCTTTATAATTAAGCTAGATGAAAATAAGTTCCTAAATGATTCTACTTCTTCTTTATTGCACATATTTTGAATCTTCTATGAGGCTCGAAAGTTTTTCTCTTTGAATCATGTGGAGCAAATTGAAAGAGAATAAGCTATCCCTCATTTGATTCGGGTTGAGTTCTTTGTTTTGAGAGTTCAACAGATTGATCTTGAACTTGTTTTGGTTCAAAACTCTTCGAAAACTGAGAATGATCTGCTCTTTTGATTGTCTCATGTTCAAAATGAGGTTCAGAAGGATCAGGTTCTGGTTAAGAATTATGCTTAGGAGAAGAAGAGGATTGAGGTTAGAATGCTTTCTTTGATTGACTAAAGAACCTATCAAGTTTGTTGGGCACAAAAAGTGATAAGTCTTCTAATTTATCCATCATAATTGAATTTTGATTTTTTGTGAAGCTTTTCAATTTTTCATTAATCATCTCCTCAAGTTCTAATTTTAGATTGACTTTGAAGGTCTTAAAGTTAGAGCTTATAGAAGCTCCTTCAGTTTCCTTCTCTTTAAAAATAGTGGGTTCTGATTCACCTTCTGAGTCAGAGTCAGAATCATCCCCTACATTTCCTCCTTTGATTTAGAACTTTCCTCCTATCATTGGATGCAAATTAATGCTCTTCTTTTTCTGGACAGATGTAATTGGTTCCTTCCCTTTCCTTCTTCTTGTATCTTGTTCACTCTCATTTTCATTTTCCTCTCCCTCTATTTGTGCATTTAATTTCTCCATCTCCAACTTTCTTCTTTTGTGTTTAGAATGCACATAATGAGCATTGTCATTGGCATACCACATTTTACTTCTGACTAAAATACTCATATGTTTAAACATCATTTCTCTAATTTTCTTAATTGGTTGAGGTGCTTTAGAAACATTTGGTATTTTAATCTTTTTAAACTCAAAGAGTTTCATGAGCACACTTTCATAAGGCATGTTCCTCTTGTTTCTCCATAGATGCTTAATCATTTGTGCAGCAATATCTATTGATCTTTTCATTTTCATTGACAAAATGATTAGAGCATCTTCTCTAGTCATTGTAGTTGTACTTCCTTTCTTTGGTAAGATACAACTAATCACTGTCTTATGTAAAATTCTAACTATCAACTCAAAAACAAGAATGAACACATCCTTTCCTTTTAATACTTCAATTTCATCATTTAATTCTTCAAAAAAAAAAAAATCATCCTTACTCATCTTGCCTACATTTAGATCATCATTTATACTAAGTAGCCCAAAACAATTCATGATATCCTCCTTTGAAATCTGAATTTTCTTTCCTAATACTTTCGGACTCCACATATCCCTTTGAGACTTATCTAAATTCTTATAAAATTCAACAACTAGTTTGCCAAACATAGTTATTCTTAAATTGCACAAATTACTACATCCTATATGATCTAAGAATTTATTCCAATAGAAACCATTCTTTTTAAAGAAATGGAAATCAAAATAAGAGGATCCAGTAATATCTACCTTTACAAAATGCTCTTTCTTGAAAGCCTTATGTTTCTTTTCAAAATGTCCAAGTACATGTTTCTTTCTAGGTTTTACTTTCTTCTTTTGTACGAAGGGTTCTTGATCTTCATGTACCAAAGCCTCACCTTTGGATTTTGATTTTTCAATTCCTCCATTCTTATATGAACTGACCTTCTAAGAAACTTGCTGAGTTTCACTTTTATCAACATTCATCTTCTAATTCTCTAATTTTTCAGTTTGAGGGTTTTGATTTTGACTTATTGTCTTTTTTGAATTCGTAGGCTCATTAACAATATCGATGGTTTTGGAGGAAGTTTTGGTCTTAAAGGTCCAATTTTGTATTCTACTTGATCTTCTAGGCACCATTGTGATTTTGGTTAGAGAGAGATGAAGGTGACAGTGAAGAATGATGACTATTGATACACTTGAGAATGAGAGGAAAGTGTGGGAGGGAGAGAGAAAAAATGACTTAAATTGAAATTTTAAAAACGGGCAAAAACAAAATTAGAATTTTTTTTTTAATTTTATTTTATGACTTATAACTAAAAGGGATAACAAATACCGATTTCATTTTTAATATACTCAAAATTTGTTTTATCTAATGGTTTAGTGAAAATGTTAGCCAATTGATTTTCAGTTCAAACATATTCAATATTTATTTCTCCATTATTTACATGATCCTTAATAAAATGATGTCTAACTTCTATATGCTTAGATCTAGAATGATGCATTAGAATTTTTGTTAAATTAATTACACTAGTATTGTCGCATTTTATTGATATATTTTTAAATACTAAGCCATAATCTATCAATTGTTGTTTTATCCATAATATATGTATACAATAATTTCCTATAGAAATGTATTCAACTTCAACGGTAGAAAGTGCAACTAAGTTTTGTTTCTTGGAGGACTAAGAAACTAACTTGTCCCCTAGAAATTGACAAATATCATATGTACTTTTTTCTGTCAATTTTGCAACCTGCATAATCTGCATTTGAATATTCTCGTAATTTTGATTTTTTGGATACCAGATACCCAACTTAGTAATATGTGCAATGTATTTAAAAATTCTTTTTATTACTACTAAATGTGTTTCAGTAGGATTACTTTGAAAATGAGCACACAAACAAACACTAAATAATATGTTAGGATGGGAAGCGGTTAAGTATAAGAGGGAATCGATTAAACTTCTATAAAGCTTATGATTTACCTTTTTACCTTCTGAATTAACATCTACCAGTTGTGGTTGATATAGGAGTCTCTACACCTTTGATATTGCCAAAATCAAAATTTTTCAATATTTGATTGGTGTAATTTTCTTGATGTATAAATATACCATCCTTTGTTTGCTTTATTTGAAGTCTAAGAAAGAACTTGAGTTCTCCCATTAGTGACATTTCAAACTTTACCTGCATCATCTTAGAAAACATCTTGCAATATTTTTCATTAGTGGAACCAAACATAATATCATCTACATATATCTGTACTACTAAAATATCATTTTCATAATGATTTAAGAATAATGTAATATCCACTTTTCTTTTTTTAAATCCATTCTTAATTAAAAATTGACTAAGTTGCTCATATGATGCTCTAAGAGCATGTTTTAATCCATATAAAGCCATTTTAAGTTTGTAAACATAATCTGCCTTAAACAGATCTTCAAATCCTAGTGGTTGTTCAACATAGACTTCTTCCTTAATATGACCATTTAGGAAGGCACTCTTAACATCCATTAGAAATAGTTTAAAATTCTTTAGACATGCATAAGATAATAATAACCTAATTGCCCCTAATCTTGCTATAGATGTATAAGTCTCATCATAATCTATGTCTTCTTCTTGAGAGTATCCTTTTATAACTAATCTAGCTTTGTTTCTAACAACTTTTTCATATTCATCTAATTTGTTTTTGAACACCCATTTGGTTCCTATTATGGATTTATCTTTAGGTCTTGGTATTAATGACCATACTTGGTTTCTTTGAAATTAGTTTAGCTCTTTCTACATACAAACTATCCAATTGTTATCAACTAAAGCTTCTTCTATTAAAGATGGTTCAGTTTCAGATAGTAATGCAAAATGATTTTCTATATCCTTGTAACTAGCTCTAGTCCTAATTCTAGTTTGGACATCACCTATTACCTATTCTATGGGACGATTGGATTGAATTCTTGTAGACTTAAATAGATGAATAGATACCTAGGTAGGTTTTGATTTATCTTCTGAACTACCTTTTAAGCCATCTTTTAAGTTACCTTCTAAGTTTATTTTTACTCTAGATGTTCCTGGTATATCAGACTCTATACTATGATTTTCTTTAATTTTTATGCTCAATACAAAGGAATTATTTTCAACATCTCTTTTGGATAAGATTAGGTTTTCATCATCAACATCATTTATTATTCCTTGTTCAACAAATCTTACATTTATAGATTCTTCAACTATTTTAGAAGTCTTGTTAAACACACGATAAGCTTTACTATTGATTCAATAGCCTAAGAATATGGCTTCGTCAACTCTTTCATCAAAATTTTCTAAAGCTATACATATTTTCTTCACAAAACACGTACTTCCAAAGACATGAAAATAGGAAACTTTAGGTTTTCTTCCTTAAAAATTTCATACGATATTTTTCTAGTTAAAGGCATTACATAAACACGATTAATGATGTAGCAAACAGTTGAAATGACTTTAGCCCAAAAATATTATGATATACCACTTTCGTTTAGTAAGATGCATGTCATTTCTTATATTGTTCTATTTTTACACTCAATTGCTCCATTTTGTTGTGGAGTATAGGAGGCAAAAAAATTGTGTGTGATGCCGTTTTCTTCACAAAATTTGATAAAATTGTTATTTTCAAATTATTTCCCATGATCAGTCCTTAGACTAATAATGGAATAATCTTTTTCATTTTGAACTTGTTTTGAAAATTTTTTGAAGGATTTATAGGCATCACTTTTATATCGTAAAAACAAAACTAAAGTATATCTAGAAAAAATCATCAACTATTATAAATTCATATTTGTTACCACCTAAACTTAAGGTTCATGTAGGGCCAAATAAATCCAAATGCAATAGTTCTAATGGCCTTTTGGTTGAGATAACATTCTTACTTCTAGAACTCCCTAATTTTGCAAAAATCGAACTTTTCTAATTCTATATTTGCAATTATTCTTCAATCCTTTTTATAATTGCAATTAGGGTATTCCTATGTTTCATTTACCACCTAAATTACTCTAATTTCACATAAAGTACATAAGTTTCAAAGGACTTACTCGAATTGTTGTTCCATAAACAATCATCCAAGTCCTATTACTATGGATGCTAGTTCATTCTAATGCTAGCAGGATTGTTTTGATGATTGGAGTTGTTTCACATGACTCTTTCATGTGCAAAAATTTGCCCTCTACTTCTAGGGTTCTATAGATGACTCTTAAGGTTCTATAGTGCACAAATAGGAAAAAGGGTCAAGAGGACATGTTGGAGACTATTTATACCTTTTCCCATCAAATGTTCATATTATCCCCAACATTAAACCCTTTTTACTGCCATGTGCCATAATCTTAATATTTTTATATTTAAATTTATTTTCTCTCTATTGTTTAAACATTATTGTGCAACACACACACACACACACACATATATATTATTTAAATTTCTGATTATTACATTATCATGGCCATGTTTTGTTTTACAAGTCACTAAAGTCTATTATCCAATTAGACGAAAAATACTCCATCAACAATATTGGTTTCTAGATTTTAGAACCAAAACCCATTTTTGTAGCACCTTTGAACCACTTTTTAGCCTGTCATGTATCATATAAATCTACAAAGAATAGGGCACATTTTCACATTTTCACATGAATTTTAATTTATGTGATATTATAAATTGTTCCATATGCAAAACTTATAGAACTTATAATAGAACTCATGAATATTGTAGCCAAACTCGTAATATCAAAAAAGTAATTTTTTCCATATTCATGATTTTAATTTTATGTAGCATTAAACAAAATCTATGAAATATGTAGCAAGTTGGAATTGAAATTATCATTTAAATAAGTTAAAATATCACATATAAATTAGAGATCATTTTGTCTATAATTGTAATATTAGTCTTGAGGCATTTCTATATTTATTAGCAATAGAGGATAAGGAATGACTTTTGTAGAACTTAGAAGATAACACACATATAATTGAATAACATATGTTATATTGTAAAATACCACAAAATAATTGTCTAGGAAATTAAAATAATAAAAGTTCTTCCAAAATAAAAATTTTCAAACAACAAATTTTGGTAATTTTAAAATATAATATAGGATAAAGGTGATATTACAAAAAAAAAAAAAGGTAATAAATAACACATCAACTTCTTGAGTCATGATAACACAATTTGCTTCTTTACTTCAATTGATATCCAAAATGTTTTCAACGATGTACAAAATAAAGAAAATATATAAATAAAAAGTTAATAATGCAATAAAATTGAATAGTTGATATAAGGAGAAAAAATAAATATTAATATACATTGCTTACCTATTTCATATCTTTCCACATTCTCCAGATATTCTTCCACAAAAGGCCTACAAGAGAGAGGCAACATAAGGTCACATCACCAAGAGACTAGATAAAGGTAGCAAATTTTAGGTTTATGTTTTGTATTGAGTTTGAGCTGTTATTTTTAACATAAATATAATATTATTTTTATTATATGCTTAACAGTGGGTTATAAAAAATTACTATCGAAAACCTATATTGAGATTGTCAATATTTACTTAAACGTATCCAATCAAGTAAGGTATGTATAAGTATCTTGTACAGTAAGATTACATATTCACTCTAGTTCATTAAAATCATTTTATCTTTTTAAGTTGTATTTATTTTTAGTTACTTAGATGGTTTTTTTTTTCTATTTTTTTCATAATAATTAATAATATTAAATTTTATTATTAAAAAATTATAATTAACTAAATAAGCTCTTAAAGAAAGGAAATTTTAATATTGACTTAAAATAATAAGTAAGTCCGATCCTGCTACACGATTCTGCATCGTCCCTTTGTTTACCTTTTAATTTAATTAGGAGAAGCTTGAAACTTGGAAGGTTAAACCACCTCGAGCCCCCTGACAAATTTGAATTAAAGAATCCAGCTAAGATTTGTAATTTTCATGGCTCAGCAGTCAGCAGTCAACAAGAACCAAATGGAGTGGCAATTTGACAGTATTTAACGTGTTCCAAGCCTCTGGCACCACCCCCATCCCACCAACCCACCCCCACAGCCAAACCACCCCAACCAAAAAAAAAAAAAAGCAGAGAGAGAGAGAACTTGTTTCAAGCCAGCCAAGTGTCTGGAAAACTTATTTGAGTTTTAGCAAAGAAGAAATCCCAACAACTCTAGATCATCTTCCTATCCCATGCTGCCTTTTTCGGTTAAGTATACTTGAACCTCTTTACCATATATCCCATTTACCCAGGTTGGATATGTAAATTATAAATTTATTATTATAACTTATTTATATTTATACAATTAAGCTACATCTGATTATTCAATTCCACAAATACCAAGTATTCGATAATTTTGAAATCCTCTATTTATAGGTACACAAATTTCGGATACATGTTTCTCTAATATTTATATCATGCTAAAAATATTCTTTTAAAAAATAAATAAATAAACAAAACCTGAACTATTGGCTTGTTCTATGCTGGCTGCTGAGTCAATGGTCAAAGGGCGAGCTGGAAATTAAAAAAAAAAAAATACATACTTTCTCTAATTAAATAAGATAGCTTAATCTTTGCGAGCTCCATAATCGAATTAATAAAGCTCGTTATATTTTCTTTTGCAAAAAAATTAAGGCATATCTTTTCTTTATTTTTGAAATAATTACTAATTTAATTAATTAATATATATATATATGTATATATATATTAAACGGCATAACTCTCAAAAAGATTATGAACGAAAAATTATTCGTAAATTATTTAAATGAGCAATTAAAGTAAATTTACTTCTGATTATATCAAGTTTCACATTAAGTCTGGACCTGATCAAGAGCAAACATCGTTATGCAGCAATGCTAAATGATCATGGATGCGAATTACTTTAAGCATGTTAGTAGGATGGACATAGTACGCTGTGTTTGTTTTGGTGGAAACGAAGCGAAATTGAGTGAAAGTTTTATGTTTGGTAAGTAAAGATCAAAATGGAAATTTAAGGAAATGGCAAGGATAAAAGTAGAAATTTTGAGGAAATCAAGGGATATAGGTGGAAAGTTTTGAAGCCAAGTTTTCCACCCCAAAATTGCAAAAAAAAAAACAAAAACAATAAAGGTGGAAAGGAGTTAAAAAAAAAAACATTTAAGATAGTATTATTTAAAAAAATTATAATATAGTTACTCAAAAATAATTATATAATATAATTATTTTTTTACTATTAATAAATCTTATTTACTATAAATAAAAAATAATTTACTATTAAAAAAAGATTATCGAAAATTCTCATGAGGTTATTGACATATTATATAAAAGTTCTTGAAAGTTTTTTTTATTGTTAATGTATTTTATTTTTACTATAATTAAATAAATTTTATTGTAATAAAAAAAATAATTATATCAATATAGTGACTTTAAGTGACTAAAATGTAGAATTTTCCAGTACTATCAGATGTGATTGAGTTGCCTGAGAGGAACCGTTTGCTGAGGCGGCCCTCATTGTTATTATCTTCATATCATAAGGTGAGGCTTTTGTGGTTTTCTGCCAATTTCCTAAGAATTTATGAGACTTTGTCCTATGTTAATTTGAGATGATATGCAACATGTCATCTAAAGCTGCAGAGAGAAGATATTGTACAGGCTTTAGCTTGATGTGGCTTTGATGATTGTTTGCATCAGAATGTGAAAAAGGTGAAATACTATAAATTAATCATGCGCTTCTATGAAAAAGTGCGGCCCATGTTTACAATTTTAATAAGGTCCTAATTTACTATTTTAAAAGATCTTATTAACATTAAAAGCTATCATGATGTTGTATAAATAATGGAAACACAACATTCACTAAGAGTAATATACCACTTGACATGATGAGGGGTTATGAACAAATGCAAAAAAATCTAACCAAAGTGATACTCAATAGTTTTTGTAGGACGTATCAAAATTTTATTATTGCTTGCATATTATGCATTAACTTCATTGATATATTACCATGGACAATCATAGCAATCTATTTCTCAAAATTTTGACTAGCAAAACTACAAATAATTCAGAAACCTTAACTTTCTAGAAAAGTTCTATCCAGAAAACCCGACGATTATTTTTCTCCGAGGTGCTTTTAAATTTAATCCCGCCATATACTTCTCTACATGTTTACAAAAAGACAAGTTTTGTTCCTCCAGGTCTCTATGATACATTGTACTAGCTAGGCCGTTTTCCCGTAACTGTAGAGTGAGCACAGTCAAAAGATAAATACAAGGTGAGAAGAATACCTTAATTATGTACATACCTGGTTATTTCTTTTACATTATTAAGACTCCCAATTACATTATATTACCACTACATATAGTTCCTAAAAGCTAATTAGACTCTACAATACATTAGATTGCATATAATATTTTAATGCATCAAAATGAGACCACGGCTCCTTCGGTTTATGATAATGGGTAATTTTTGTGAGTTTTATCTAAGCATGAACTATCGGAATGATTATCAAATCAATTTACTACATTTGTTAAAATAGATTCAATATTTCGCTAAGAAAAGGATTTCTTTCTTTCTTTTTTAAACAAAAAAGAAGTTGGATTTAAAATCTTCCTTCTTTGGTTCCTTTGTTTTGTCTTTTTAAAATGTGCAGAGTGGGCCATTTCCGGAAATGAAGAAACATGGAAAATGAAATAAAGTAAAAATGAATTGCCAAGTCATGTCATTTTGGACTGATAAATTATAAATTGAGCCTTATAGATATATTTCATGTAGAAAAGAAAGATCATTTCGTATCAGATCATAACAATCTTTCCCAAGATCATTCTTTATGCATGTAAACGATAAAGTTGGGCAAATCATGCAGCCATTTCATTATCTGGTCCAAAACTGGTTGCCAATTTGGGGTTTTTGGATATTCTAATATTCTAAGATGGATAATTCTTGATTGGTTCCATGCTACACATGCACAAAAACCTCTTGTTTCATTTATGTTCTTCCAAAATTCCAAAACGCTTTAATAAATTGGGTCTATATAATATACCTATGTTTTAGGTGACGTTAAGCAAGTGGAATTGTTCTGGTGCTATTCAAATTTCTCGGATGGTTTCTCGATTTTTGGCCACTCAATAGTTGGTCATCGTCATTCCCTTTCTTTAATGGCATAGCCCAACGCCTTCGCAAACCACAAGTAGACTTGCAATATGTGATGTAATCAAGTTTCATTGATCATGGACTGGCTAGAGAGACATAATCCAAGACTCCTTAACAAGCCTTAGCAGAAAGCGAAGCACGGGATGAAGATTACGAGAAATTGGGCGTTTAAAGGAGTTCCTGGAATTGTTTTGGTTGTAAATTCCAAGTTTGAAGCGGACTTCAACCATGTAGTAATGTAACAGTGGAGTTGTAACTTTATAAGATTTCATTCAAACAAATACCCTTCTATATGTGGACAGAATCAAACAGAATGCTTATATTTGGACAAAATCGAACAGAATGCTTTTGAGTTGTTAAAAGCCTTTCTTCATTCGAGTAGGATCATATGTGTTAGTTGCTCAATATTACGAAAGGCCCACACAAAGCCCAATACTAAGAATCGACTCCTTCAGTAACTCTCTCTCACTATATGTAAAATATCTATCGAGATTGTCTTTTCTCTCTCTATGTGTATATGCTTAGACTATACTCTCAAGGTAGAATGAAACCCTAATTTTCTCATTCTTGTGTAATTTCTTTAGATCTATGTGATTATGTAAACTAAGCCTCAATATTCTTGAATGGATTTGCAAGGAGAATGCTAAGGAAAGTGGAATCTATTCAAGCCAAACCTCAGCCCCCGAAAGAAAGAGAGACAACAAGATTTCAAGGGGCTAAAGATGGTTTTCCCCTTTTTATTCTTCTATTTATTTACTTCTCTTGTTGTTTCCTCCTTACATTATATTGAGATCTATCATTTAAATTCTATGACAATTACTATTTTGTTTTACAACTGTCATGATTCCATTAGTTATAAAATCTATGAACTAACCAAGCTTCTTAACAGTTCTTCTAACTCTAGTTGTAATATTTTCCTCCGATCCTTGAAAAATAACCTTATCCTCAAGGCTATAATCTAGATAAGCTTGTTGAAAATCTTCAAAGTCTTCCCATGTAATGTCCTTGGGTTGTAACCCATGCCATTGAACCAAAATTTTCTTTATAGATCTACCTTGATCAGATACCACTCGTTGTCCTAAAATTGATAATAGACTCAAAATAGGATGATTTTGTATTGCTTCTTTAGAAAATTCCAGAGAGGAAGTAGAACCCTAAGCCTTTTTCAGTGATGATACCTAAAAAACATTATGTATCTTCAAATAATTTGGCAAAGCAATTTCATAAACACATGATCCGATGCATGGTGTAATTGGAAAAGGCCCATAATATCTCTTCGAAAGTTTATGCCCCATCCTTTAAGAAAGAGAAACTTGCTTGTAGGGTTGCAACTTAACAAATACTAAGTCTCTAGGTTCAAAAATAAAAAAAAAAAATATTTCATTCGAGTCTATGCAGCCTCTAAATTCTTTCATAACATACACAAGACTTCATCTTTAGTGTGTAACTCTCGATCAATTGCTTCCAACTTAGAGTTACCACAAACATAAGATAGAATAGATGGTGATGCTCTACCATATACTATCTCAAATGGTGTCATACCAATACCATGATGAAAGGATGTGTTATAGGCAAATTCTACCCATAGCAAAAATTTAACCCACAAGTAAGAACAATCCATGACATGACTACATAAATATTGTTGAATGGTACAATTCAACACCTTTGATTGCCTATTTAATTGTGGATGATAGGCACTCTCGTAGCAAGTTTAATACCACTCAAAGTGAAAAGTTCTTTTGAGAACTTGCTCATGAAAATAGGGTCACTATTAGAAACAATAATTCTTGAATAACCATGTAACTTGACCATTGCGTGTAAAAATAATGAGGCTACTTTTGAAGTTGTAAAATGTGATTCCAAAGCATCTAGGTGTCAATGTTTGAAAGTCTATCGACTATTACCAAAATAATAGTGAATCCTTGAGACTTAGGTAGGCATGTGATGAAATCCATATTGATGTCTTCCTAAATACGCTCAGGTATTGGTAATGGGTCTAATAATCCAATGGGAGATTTAGTTAAATACTTGACTTGTTAGCAAATGAGATACTTTTTAATAAATTCATCCACTTGAGCTCTCATTCTATTCTAATAAAATTCAGATGCAAACCCTTTATAAGTCTTGAGGAATCCAAAATAACCATAAATTAGGGAAGCATGATATTCTTGAAGTAACAATGTAATAAGAGTGGATTGAGACACTATAAAGAGGCAATTGTGATAATATAGTGGCCATTCTTCCACTATAGTTCCCACTTTAATGTTTTTTCCAAATTCAAGTCCAAAATAATATGTTGAAAAGTAGAGATATTGTAATACTTGTGCTTTAATGTCTCTGCAATATTAAAGCATGGTGTATAGAACCCAAAATATTGACCATCATCAGATGCTTACCTAGAAAGAGCATCTGCAACTTGATTGTCCACTCTTGACTAATTCACAATGGTAGACAAATATTTTTGTTGGTTAAATGTTTGAATGGTTTGAGTTAATGCTTCCTTAAGACTTCTATGATCCCGTATAATAAAGTGACCCTCCAATAAATATTGTTACCACTTCTTTACTGCTTCCACAATTGCATATAATTCTTTAACATAGGCTAAGGCTTTCTATAGGTGTTGAGGTAGTTTCTTGCTAAAATATGCAATAAGATGATTCTGCTATAACAAATACATCATCAATGCTTGTTCCCAAAGCAACTATCTCTATAATAAATTTTGAAAAATCTAGAAGTGCAAGTATTAAAGCATTACATAATGCCTCCTTTAATTTCTCAAAAGCCTAAAAAGCATTATCATCCCGTTGAAACTAATCTTTCTATAATAGATCAGTAAGAGGACTAGCTAAAGAAGCAAGGCCTCTAATAAAACATTGATAGTACCCAAAAAGACCTAAGAAAGCATGCAAATCCTTCACAGTAGTGGGAATTGGCCACTTCCTAACAACTTCAACTTTAGTATCCTCCAGCTGAACTCCATGAATAGAAACAATATGTCCTAAGTACTCTATCTTATCCTTCCCAAAAGAACATTTTCTATCCTTAAGATAGAATTGATTGTCCAATAAAATCTAAAAAACTTGTGCTAAATGCTTGGAATGTTGAGTAACATCCTTACTGTAAACCAAAATATCATTAAAAAAAATATGATGATAAATTTCCTTAAGTGTGGCTTAAAAATCTTATTCATGATGGATTGGAATGTTGTTGGTGCATTACTCGGACCAAAAGGCATCACTACAAGTTCATAGTGATCATCATATGTGCGAAATGCAATTTTAGCAATATCATCTAGATGTGTTCTAATCTAGTGATAGCTAACTCTTAAATCCAATTTTAAAAAAATGTTGACAGCTTGCAATTCATCCAATAACTCATTAATAGTTGGAATAAGAAATTCATCTTTGATGGTGACTCTATTAAGTGCTCTATAATTGATACAAAACTACCATATTCTATCTTTTTTTCTTGACAAGTAAAACAAGTGAAGAGAAAGGACTTGTACTACACTAAATCAACCCTTATGCTAACATATCATAAACTTGTTTTTCTATCTCATTTTTTTTTAAACGAGGATATCGATATGGTCTTACATTCATTGGTGGAGTCCCATCATTAAGATGAATCTTATGTTAGACTTGATGCATTGGAGGCAATGATAAAGGTGTCTCGAATATCTAAGCATATCAATTCAATGTATGTTTAATGGCATCATTGATGGTAGCAGGCTCTATAGATTGATGAACCTCCTAAGCCAACAATTGATAACAAGAAACCACTACATCTATCTTCAACAATCTCTTGAACTGATGATGAGTAATCAATGTTGAATCATTAAGATTTTTGCCCTTTAATTCAATCCGCACACATTACCTTATGAATTGCATTGTTAGAGCACTATAGTCAATAGTGACAGGTCCCAATTCTAGTAACCATTGGACTCCCAACACCACTTTAGTTCCTTAAATTGGTGGAGTATAAAAAGGAGCAACAAACTCGATACCCTAAATATGAACAAATATTTTCAAACATTGTCCTTCACAAATCATCTTGCTACCATTTTTACCAAAACATTGAATCGGGGAGAAGGCAAAATGGTTAAACCCAAGTGTTTAGCTAAGCAACTTTGCAAAATATTGTGAGTATTCCTTGAATCCACTAAAATAGAAGTAACATGATTATTAATTTTACCTTGAAAGCGCAAAGTGTGGATTTACATGCCTGACAATGCATGAAAATTGATTGTACAAGAATCATTTGTTACTTGAGGAACTTCCTTTGTTACTAGCATCTCATCCTCGTAGTGTTGCATCTCATTTTCTTCTTTAGACAGCATCAACAAAAATTTTGCTTTGCATTCATGATTTTTTTAGAATCTCTCATTATAATTATAACAAAGTTCCTAATCTCTTCTAGCCTGCATTTCATTAAGAGTAAGTTTCTTGATTAAAAAAAAAAAAAAGGAGGTTTATTTAGTGGTGTAGGAAATAAAGGAGTAGATTTAGCGAAAGTGCTTAGGATAGTATTTGAAGGGGAATGAGAAGGAAAAGGTTTAGAAAATTGAAGTGGACTAGAAGGTTTAGTAGAGGATTGTAGACATCCCATTTTTGCCCTATTAGGATAATTAATTAGAAGGGGTCATGATAAAAAGAAAAATAAAATACTAATAAAATAAAAAAAGGTGATAAAATAATAAAAATACGTAATAATGATAGAAATTATTATTAAGTACAAAAATGGAAAAGATTACATAAAAGTGATGAAAATAGAAAAGTAACAAAAACAAATAGCAAAAGTATTAATTTTCATAATTTGTTGTGTAAATTTAGTCCATTAAGTTAAGCCCAAGTATAATCTAATTAAATAAATTTTTGCCCAAGTTATATAACAAAGTTAAATGAATATTGAAGGTAATAAAAATCAAGAAAAAAGCCTAGCCTAGTTGGCTAGAGCCCAAGCCTTGTGAGGATGCAGAAGCCAAAGGTTGTGTGTTTAAGTTCCCCATGCAACAATCTGGAATTTTTTTTTTTTTTCTTATAGGAGCAAGCTACTACGTGGTATCAATTCATTAGATAACAGGGGGTCACATGTTGGGTGCATGATCATCCCCTACCTTTAATCAAAACAAATGAGAGGAAGGGGAGGAAAAGAGCTTGGAAAATCCGAGAAAATCCTAGCCAAATTGATATGTTTTTATCTTTTTTTTATCTTTTTTTGCAAAACAATAGATCAACACATAAAGATTTAGTATATCTTAATGATTTACATCAAAATAGCTAAAAACAAATTAAATCTAAAAGAATAAAATCCAAGTTTATTTATTTATTTTTATCTAAATCACTTAAAAGCCTATCAAGATCATTCCAATGGCATCTATAAATAAGAACTTAGCTTTATGAACTCAAAACACCAATTAGAATCTCATAACAGGCACTTAATAGCTTTGACAAATCACTTTCTCTTTCTAGGATACCCATACCAGCGCTTCACCTACTCTCTAGATTTCCTTCGCACATACATAACCTTGAAGCCAACTATAGGTAGTAATACATTCCTTAGGTCACATAGATTAAGAAAACTCCATTTTTGCTTTCAATAACCCACAGATTGATTAGGCCGAAGAAGAGAGGTGGTGGCCGACACTAGGCATTTGAGAGCTACAATTCAGAGTAACCTAAGTGCAAGTTGATGCCAATAACAAGTTCAAGGCACACCATCCTACTTTGATAACCACTAGAGAGCAACCCCCAACACACCATCTCTCTCTTACCTGCACATGACCCACACCCAAACTTAACTAATGACCCAAACCTAACCAAAATCAACCTATACGTGTAAGTAAGTTTTTTTACTATTTTATTAAGTTTAATTAATCATTTTTTTTTAGTTTAATGGCTTGATTAATTGAAGCTTAATTAATTAAACTAGTTGATTACTGGAGTAGGATAATTAATCAATAAAATGAGTATTAATTAATTAAATGAGTTTGGCGGATATAATTGATAAGATTAACAACTTTAAAGTAGGGTAGATTTATAAATAAAGTAGGTTTAATAAATGGATAGGTTTATGTTAATAAAATGAGTTTAATTAACAACATAAATTTAGTTTATAATGTAGTTAGTAAAATAAGATTTAATCAATCACATAGATTCGAAGTAGGTTAGTTAAATTAATAACATTGGCTTAATTAACACTAGCCAAATAAATTAGCTTAATTAAATAGGTCTAGTTAATAATATTAATTTAAGTAGATTTAATTAATGGCATTAGTTTAACTAATTAAATAGTTTTAATTAGTAACAATGGTTTAATAGTTTTAGTTAGTTTAACATAAGTTTAATAAAACAAGTTTAATTAATAACAAAAGATTAATAGGTTTAGATATTAAAATAGGTTTAATTAATAAAATAAAATTTATTTTAGTTAATAATATAAATTTAGTTAATGAAATGAAATAGAATACATATTCAAAGCATAATTAAAATATGAAAACTTGATTATGGTCCATTTAGCAATTTTTATTTAGCAATTTAAAGTCTTTGTTATGATTTGTTTACTCAAAATTTCTTTGTTTGGATTTGGTAAATTAAATTTCTAGAATTTGATAGATTTAATAATAAATAATTGAAAAGAACCATTGTGTAGACTTTAGGTGTTGTAGTGTAACCATCACTTAGGGCCAATTAGGTTCCCAAGTAGTTTAATTTTTTTAGTTATCAATGACATGGTTTTCTTTAGACATTTTTTCAATTAATAATAGTAATTGAAAAATATTTTGTCCCCTAGAAAAAATTATTTTCGTGAAACAAAAACTTTAACTATTGTTCTTCAAAAATTAGGCCTTTAGGGTTTTCAAAATTGGAAAATAAAAATAGGAATTAGAATTTTTCTAGGTAAAAACTAAAATGGTAATAAACATAAACCTAACTCATTTTTATAGATACAATTAATTATCATACTAAAGTTCTATAAACATAGAACTACATTGGTTTGATCCCGAGCTGTAAAATATGTAGGTACCTTCAGGGCAACCATAAAAATGCAAAAAAATTATTATTTTCAATTTCAATCTTTAAATTAAAAAAATAGAAATTTCATCATAAAAAGGGAATAAAAATTTTCAATGTTTCCTTGATTCATTTTGTGCCTTATTTATGTAAAATGTATTATGTCTTCCATATATGACGATGAAGGGAAGTTATATGGCGCTTTTAATTTGTTTTCTTGAAAAATAATATGTGTTAGCCATTTAGGTTTTAATAAGATAGCCATTGAGCATAGTATCTCTAGTTATTTAAAAAAAAATCATTTTTTAGAAAAAAAATCATAAACTAGTAACTAGTTAAGGTTCATCAACCCAATTAACCTTAACTCATTTTATTTTCCAACTTAGATTGCTAGTGACTCCAAATTTTTAGAGTGTAAAATAAAATAGAGTTTTTTTTTTCTAAATATTACCATCAAGTAACTTGTATTGCATGGGTTAGACTTAATATAAGTTAAATTAAGAAAAAATTCAAAATTTAGCTTAACAAAATTGGCAACTCCACTAAGGACCTCAATTTTTTTGTGAGTTAGCCACTTTATTTTTCAAAGAAAAATCAGGAGCTTCATGTAAATTCCTTTACCATGTAATTTTCTTATGAATTACTTATATGATTTTTTTATGTATGTATTGTTCTCTCTTATGTAAACTAATTGGGTTTCATAATGTAGATGAAATAGCGCTAAGTCCATTAGGTGGTAAGGGTAGGAATACATATATGTGTGTTAGATGTGACTAAAACTAGGCCACCTTAGGAACCTGGGCTTGGGGCCATTGTGTGGGCTTTAAGTGTTGTGTTGTAACCACTTTTTGGGGTCGATTAGGCTTCCCCACTCTTGCTTCGATCTAACCTAAGACCTATTACCTTACAAAAATGAGGGAGGCTACAAAGCTCCTTTACAACCCACCTGAATTGCATTCATGTTATTTACTCATAACTGAAAAATAGTGCAACTTTAATAAAAATGTAGATTTGTTGATTTTCCAGATAATGTATGGCTTTGTCACGTATTTGAATAGATTTTATATGTATTTTTGTTCTTTTTTGTAATTTTTGTAAGAGTCTTATTTTATGTACTATGAAGGAATGGCAAACTTAGAACTAAATAGTAGCCATCTCTACATCAACTAGATTTATGTCAACTAGCCTTAACCATCTGAGCTTACACTTTTAAATTGGTTACAACACTTCAACCCAGTGCAATAAGAAACTATCAAGGCTAAAGTGGACCCAATCCTCTCACTCCTTAAGGTTTAATATGATTAGGCCCTCATGAGGGCCTTAGCCTACTTTTGGGATCCAGAGTTAGTAGCATTTAGCTTTAGCCCACACACCCTCTCTCCAACCATTAAGTAACATTCCCAACTACTACAAGCTTCCCCCTACTATAAAGAAATCACAATTTTAGATCTACAAGCCAACCCAGCAAATACCTTCTACAAACTCCTCAAGGTTAGAAAGTTAGAAGTAACCCAAGCTTTTACTCAATGTAATGGGAAATCAATAAGGATCTCAACCCTGAGGAACTAGTTTAGGACATTAGGAGACTACCGGACTAATGGAGAGATTTTTGTAAGGGACCAAGTTGCTTGGGAGCAGAATCAGGTCAGTGCTTACATCCTTGTAGTTTTTGCTAGTATCATGTTTCTAGTAGGGGTTTTACATGTCCATTTCAAGGTAGTCAAATTAGTAGCTCAGTTCCTATCAAGTTAGTCCTACATCCCAGCCTTACTCGCTGAATAGATCCGGTCTCTAAAATTGCATGGAAATTTCAAAGGTTGTCCAGCAAAATGGTTCACTAGTCATACTAAGAGTTATAGGTTGGATCTCATTAGAAAATCTTTAGCTCCACAAGTTGACCTAGTGGAATACTTTGCAACTAAAGTACAGCTACCAAAGGGAATCTAAATTCACCATTAGATGGAGATTATGCAGAAGGTTTACCTTAAGGACATATTATGGACCGCTAAGTGGAATCACTACACACGAGCCATTCTAAAATGTGTAGAATTTGCTACTATCCCACTAATAGGTATTATTAGGTGTACTGGCTATTTCCCAACGTGTTTCACCAAACAGTTGGGACCAATCTAAGGCATTGCTCATAGGCCCCCATTGGATCCAATTATACCTGACTATCAGAACCCAAACATCGCATTAGCCTTCAAGGTAAACAAGTTGCAGGCCATCAAAGCCATTTGGGATGCAAGAGTACCGAGCCTTATTGTAGATGTAAGAGACCTGGATGGATGAATGGAGGATTTCAAAGCCACCAAGGAATTCATTATGGACTTCTTGTACAAGACAAGAAAAATTGAGTATCAAACTCCAAATATATTGGAACCTATACCAAAAAACCTAACTTAAGAGTTGAAGGCTTACATGGATATAGTTCGAACCTAAGCAAAGATCCAATGTCAGGATACAGAAAGGAGGGTAGCAATTTGTAGAGAGAAGTATGAAGCTTCACAAGATTATGTGAAAATCTTGGAGAACCGGTTGAAGATGTTAAAGAAGAGAGTTTAAGACCTACTAATGAAGCAAGCTAGTACCTACCCCAGCAAGATTAAGAGACTATTCTAGATAAATCTTTAGGAATATTTTAGGACCAATTGCTAGGAAGTTCAATTAATTTAGACAATTAATCCAGTGGTTTGTAACCTTGGAATTTCAATAAATTTGCAGTTAGATTTGACATTTTTATCTAGTTAATTTGTTGTACTGTTATTCAATTATCAGTATTTTTGCATCCATGTGAGTATCTTGTCTGCATATTTACTTTCTTTGTTATTATGTTGTCATTTTATTACTAACTATGAGAAAAGTGGAAAAAGGATGAAAAAATGAAAAAATAATAATAATAATAATAAATGCTAATAATTGATAGATTTTCCAAATCCCAAAGATGGCTCCTGAGAAGTAAGACCCTATCAAAAGCCCAACATTCACTCATTCCTGAGCCAAAATGATAGACAACACCAGCAACAACAATTCAGAACAAAAGATTGCCACTCTTGAATAGGCAATGCAGCAAATGGCAGAACAGATGAAGATTATGACTTATGCCTTCGGTTGCTTCCATCCCCAATAAGTCCTCGTAGGGAGATCAGAGTAAGCCGCACCAAACCACTAGCTCAATCCCTATGTTGTAAGAAGTGGAGTTAGGAGACAGTGGAGAAAATTGGAAAAAAAAAAAGAATTAGAAGAGAAGCAGTGAGACATGGAAAGGAAACTATTGCAAAAAGTCAATGAAAAATGAAGGTCTTGGAAGGGACAAATGTTTTGATTGGACAGGTTTAGTTAAATTGCTGATGTGTAAAGAAGATGAGTTCCTGATGAAGTTTAAGGTACCTAACTTTGAAAAATATAATGGGACAGGCTATCCAAAACTACATATGATACTATATATTAGAAAGATGACCAAGTATACCAAATATGACAAGCTCATGGTACAAACATTTCAAGATAGCCTCATTGGTCCTGCCTTGGCCTACTATGCTCAACTTAACTTAAATGAGGTCAGTACATGGGATAAGTTAGTACATGCATTCTACAACCAATATAAATTTAACATTAAAGTAGCTCCATTTGTTTGGGATCTAAGCAATATGCACAAGAGGCACGATAAATCATTCAAAGAATATGCACAACGTTAGAGGAGTACAGCTGCTAAAGTAACCACCCCACTACTAGAGAAAGATATGACCATAGTGTTCATCAGTACCTTGAGATAACCATACTACCAACACCTAGTGGGGCAAACCACTTCTAGCTTTACAGAAATAGTTTCAACAAGATGTCGCATTAAGGACATAGTTGCATCAAGAAGGCTTCCCAGTACTAAAGAGACAGACAAAAAGCCATCATTCTTCGAACCCCGAAAACTAGAGTAAAGAGGCGACGATCAACGTTGTGAATACTACTAACTACCTCAAGCTAACCTCACAAATCACCATCTTAAGGAATGCAAATACTAGCCCAACCCAAGATTAAAATCTAATTGCTAAGTTCCTAGAAGGCAATTTACCATAATCTCAATGCCATTAAGTCAGGTTTTCAATCGTCTTAAGAATGACAATTTGCTAATCTTTAAGATGCCTAATGATAAGTATAGACCTAAAAACCTTGATCTTAGCCAGCATTATGAATATCACATGGGGAAAGTGTAGCATTCCATTAACAATTGTTAAAGACTCAGACACAAGATTCAGGATCTTATTTATGCCAAGTTAGTTGGGCTAAACTTCATAGAAACGCCCCCTTGCCAAATCACAGGCATACTATCAACATGATTATCGTAGACAAGCCCAAATCGAAGATAAACTTAGATGAACTCCCCATTTCTATTGAGCAAGTTGCATGGAACTTAAAATAGGCTAGGCATCTACAAGATGTAAGGAGTCTTAAGGACTGAACTAAGACCAAGTCCGCAATCTACCAATTACTCAATGAGGGAAAGGTTAAAAAGGAAAAGATATAGGAAATGTTGAAACCTAAGCCTCAGAAAGATTACATGCAGAAAGAATTACGAAAGAGGTATTTGGCAAGTGATCCTACTATAGACACACTAAGAGAGCCATTTGGTACATTTAAATACTTAGTAGATTATTCCATTGTGCCAAAGGTACATGTTGATGGACCACCCATAAGCTAAGGTCCAAAGTTTAAGGAAAAGGATAACCCCAAAGTAAAGGGGCTGAAGCTAAAGAAATGGTATGAATGATTAGGCTAAGCCCAAAGTCCTTCGTGTTTGAATATCAGGAAGAGGAAAAACAAAAGAAGATTCTGACTAACCCTCGAAATTTCATGTTTAATGTAACCATTACACCAAAGAATTACAAAATGGCACTCTTGAGTTGCCAAGCTATGAATGTGGTCCATAAGAACTCACCGCTCATAATTGGAGGATTAACTCATTCTAGAAGAGTTTACAATCTGATTAATGAAGCAAAAAGGAAGGCCATTACTAAAGAAGCATCCAAGAAGGTAATGGAGTTAGAGGATAAGGATGAAAGCCAAAACTTCTTCAAGAGGATCATGAAGCTAGTGAATACAAAATAATGGATCAATTAGCTAAAGTGCTAGCCCAAATATCCTTCATGGGCCTTCTACTATCTTCTAAGCCACATCAAGAGGCATTGATTAAAATACTTCGTGAGGTTAAGGTCCTTGAGAGCATTTCCTCATAAAAGTTAGGCCTCATAGTGAATTCCATGTTTGCTATGGACCAGATTACTTTTTCACCAAAGGAGTTGGGTGAAGAAGGCAACCAACATACCAAGCCATTATTCATCATGGTCAAATACAAAAATATGATAGTGGCTCAAGTACTTATCGATAATGGATTGTCCTTAAACATATGTCTACTAGTCACTTTAAATCTCCTCAACATAGATGCATCTGAGATAAAACCCAGTTCAGTTATAATACGAGCTTTTGATGGATCCAAGAGGGAGATATTAAGAGAGATCAACCTGCAAGTAGAGATTGGCCCATAGATGTTCACTATAGATATCCCTAGGACTTGTTGTTGGGAAGACCCTAGATACACGCAGCTGGAGCTATACCATCTAGTCTACACTACAAAATTAAGTTCATAACCAATGGGTAGGTCATCACCGTGCTTGGCGAGCAAGATTATGCCATATACAAGGAAACTACTATCCCCTACATTGGAAGTGAGGAGTTGAAGGAACTGAGGTTACAAATTTTTGATGAAATATGCATGGTCAGTCATGAGGAGTCATTCAATTCAGAGGAAGAAGCTTTTATAGCACAATCGCTAAAGCAAACACAAATTGGTACATTTGGATTATGTTACATACCAACTCAGTAGAAGATTGAGGAAATGAAGCAAAAGATAGGGAGAAAGAGGGGAGATGGGCTATACTATACTTAGATGGAGTATCTAGACATCAATGAAACATTTCTGATTCCAGCATTTATTTAGAAGCTCGAGCCACTCTAGTTGATCAAGTCTTTAAGCCAGGAATACAACATTAAAGCTGTTGACACTGCCATAGAGAAATTAAGCAATTGGTTTTCAATTCCATGCAATAGCATTAGGTCTCTTTTAAAATAATTAAATCGTATGGAGCATTTAGTTTACTTTCCCTTACTTATTAGCTCAAAATAGCTCATAATTAACACATTTGCAAACCCATGCTTAACATTCAATAAAATTTCCTCCTTAACCTTTTTTACCTTTTTCTACGTATTTAGTTGTTCTTTAAAATTGCCTTTTATCTCTTAGATCCAATGTTATTCATGAAAACAGAGAATATATCGTGCCTATAAATGATAAAAATATAGATATCACCTCTAACCTTGTTAGGTTAAGCGTTAAGGATGATGTCAAAATCCTAAATGAGATCTAAGAAAGTTGGCCCTAATTTGAACAAGGCAAAGTTATCATTAAGGAACCTGTGGTAATAGTGAACTTAAGGATGAAAGAGAAGCCCTAGAATTTAAAAATTGAGAATAACCAAAAACAGGAGCAGAGTAAAGTGTTAAGCTAGTTATTGGCTGAATACTTAAATGTGTTTGCTTGTGCATATGAGGATATGCCTAGATTAGATCCTTTGATAGTGGTTCATAGGTTGCCCACTAAGTCAGATATTAAACCAAAGAAGCAAAAGCTTAAGCCTTTTAGGCCAGAAGTTCTTCTAAAAATCAAGGAAGAAGTGAAAAAGTTATTGGAGGTTGGATTTATAGAAGCATTAGACTATCCAGAATGGGTGGTTAATGTGGTGCCTATACTTAAAAGAATGGAAAGGTCCTAGTATTGTAGATTTCAAATATTTGAACCAAGCAACACCTAAAGACAATTTTCCCCTACCACATATAGATGTCTTAACAAATAATATGGTTAGAAATCATCTCTTCTACCTTATAGATGGTTTCTCAAGGTATAATGAAATTAAGATGGGGGAAGAGGATAAGACCAAGACAACATTTGTAATAACGTGGGTGACATTTTGTTACAAGGTCATGCCTTTCGATTTGAAAAAGGCTAAGGAAACTTATCAACGTGCTATGGTAGCTTTATCTCATGACATCATGCACAAAGAGGTGGAAGTATATGTTAATGATATGATCACCAAATCTTAGGAAGAAGAAGATCACATGGAAGTGCTCAAGAAATTGTTTCATCAGCTACAGAAGTTTCAATTGAAGCTGAACTTAGAGAAGTGCACATTCGGAGTGACATTGGGAAAGTTATTAAGGTTTGTAATTAGTAAGAAAGGTATTAAAGTGGATCCCGATAAGGTAGAGGCCGACTAGAAATGCTAGCTCCATGATCATTGAAGGAATCAAATGATTGTTGGGAAGGTTAAATTATATATCAAGATTCATTTCTTAACTCACTAATAAATGTCACCCTTCATTTAAACTCTTAAAAAAAAATGCAACAATAGAATGAGAGAGTGAATGCGAAGAGGCATTTGCCAAAATTAAAGGATATTTGATGAATTTGCTAGTGCTAATATCTCCTATTCTTGGAAGACCATCATGCTTATACTTAACAATGCTCTAGGGGTCTATGGATTGCATGCTGGGCAAAGGGATGAAGATGGAAAAGAGCATGCTATTTGTTACTTAAGCAAGAAATTCACTGAAGGGAAATAAAAATACTCAAAAATTGAAAGAACATGTTGTCCCTTAGTTTAGGTAATGCATCGTCTCAAACGGTACACTCTATATTACCCCGTTGAGTTACTAACCAAGCACGACTCATTGAAGTACTGGACAAAAAAAAAAAAAAAAAAACAGCATAGCAGCACTAGTAAGTAGGATTTCCAAATGGAAAATGTTACTATTTGAATTTGATATCACTTATGTAAGCTAACATTCAGTAAAAGGATAGGCTTTAGCTGATCAGCTAGCTGAGCATCCAACCAAGAATATCACCAAAGACTTGGAAGCTCAGTTTCTTAATGAAGAGATAATGGCTGTTGAAGAAGAATCACAAGAAGAAACCAAGGCATTGGTGTGGAAGTTGTTTTTCGACGAAGCGGCAAATGTATTTGGATGTGGAATAGGAGCAATTTTGGCATTTCCTAAAAGTAGTCACTTTCCAATGGCATCCAGGTTAACCTTTCCATACATAAATAATACTGCAAAATATGAAGCTTACATTATGGTGCTCAAAATGGCACTAGACATGGGCATCCAGAATTTAGAAGTGTATAGAAATTCATCCCTCATTATTTTTCGAACATTGGGAGAATACATGACTAGAGATAGCAAGTTAATATTATATCATCAGCACCTTAGTGAATTAATGGAAAAAATCAAGAATATTACCTTCACTTATGTGCCTAAAATTCAAAATTAGTTCATAGATGCCATAACAACACTAGCGTCTACATCCATGATACAAATAATAGACAAAATAAGGATACAACCATTGAAATGTAACAAAAAGAAATAGGAAAAATATTAATTTTCAAAATTTAGAGTGTAAATTTAGTCCATTAAGTTAAGCCTAAGTCTAATCCAATTAAATAATTTTTTACTCAAGCTATATCACAAAGTTAAATGAATATTGAGTGTAATAAAAAAAAAAAAGCCTAACCTAGTTAGCTAGGGCCCAAGCTTTATGAGGATGTAGAAGTTAAAGGTCGCGTGTTCGAGTCCCCCATGTAGCAATCCATAAAATAATTTTAGTGTAGGAGTAGGCTACCACATGCTAACAATTCATTAGATAGGAGGGGGTCAAGTGCTAAGCACGTAGTCATCCCCTACCCTCAGCCAAAACAGACAAGAGGAATGGGAGGAAAAGAACATGGAAAATCCAAGAAAATCCTAACCAAATCGATATTTTTTTATCTAATTTTTTTCAAAAATCAATAAATTAACACATAAAGGTATATCTTAATTATTTACATCAAAAATAACTAAAGACGAATTAAATCTAAAAGAATAAAATCCAAGTTTTTTATATATTTTTATCCAAATCATTTCGAAGCTTATCAAGATCATTTTAATGGCGTTTATAAATAACAACTCGGCTTCATGAACTTAGAACACCAATTAGAATCTCACAATTGGTACTCAATAGCTTTAACAAATCACTTTCTCTCTCTAGGATACCTATATCCGCACTCCACCTCCTCTCTAGATTTCCTCTGCACACACACAACCTTGAAGCCAACTATATGTAGCAATAGATTCCATAGGTCACATAGATTAAGAAAAAACCCATTTTTGCTTTCAATAACCTGTAGGTTGATCAAGCCGAAGAAGAGAGGTAGTTGCTACCACTAGGTATTCGAGAGCTTCAATTCGAAGTAACCAAGGTGCAAGGTGACACCATTAACATTAAGGCAGGTGAGTTAGCTAAGTCAACACCTTCCTACATCAACAACCACGAAAGGGCAACCCCCAGCATGATGTCTCTCTCTCACCTACACATAACCCACAACCAAACTCGATTGACAACCCAGACTTGACCGATGACCTAGACCAAATCGAAATTGACCACACGTCTAAGTAATTTTTTTTTAATTGTTTTATTAAGTTTAATTAATCAAATTTTTTTTAAGTTTAATGGATTGATTAATTGAAGTTGAATTAAAAAACTAATTGAATACTTAAGCAAGATAATTAATCGATAAAATGAGTATTAATTAATAAAATGGGTCCAATTAATATAATTGATAAGATAAACAACATTAAAGTAGGGTAGATTTATAAATGAAGTAGGTTTAATAAATGGATAGATTTATGTTAGTGGGTTTATGTTAATAAAATGAGTTTAATTAACAACATAAATTTAGTTTATAACATAGTTAATAAAATAAGATTTAATTAGTCACATAGATTCAAAGTAGGTTAGTTAAATTAATAACAATGGCTTAATTAACAATAGTCAAATAAATTAGCTTAATTAAATAGTTCTAGTTAATAATACTAGTTTAAGTAGAATTAATTAATGAAATTAGTTTAATTAATTAAATAGGTTCAATTAGTAATAAGGGTTTAACAATTTTAGTTAGTTTAACATAATTTTAATAAAATAGGTTTAATTAATAACAAAAGATTAATAGTTTTAGATATTAAAATAGCTTTAATTAATAAAATAAAATTTAGTTTAGTTAATAACAAAGATTTAGTTAATGAAATGAAATAAAATACATATTTAAAGCATAATAAAAATATGAAAACTTGATTATTGTCCATTTGGCAATTATTATTTAGCAATTTAAAGTGTTTGTTATGATTTGTTTACTCAAATTTTCTTTATTTAGATTTGGTAAATTGAATTTCTAGAGTTTTGACATATTTAATAATAAATAATTAGGATAGAACTATTGTGTAGACCTTAGGTATTGTAGTATAACTATCTCCTAAGGTCAATTAGGTTCTTTAATAATTTAATTTTTTTTTTAGTTATCAATGATATGGTTTTCTTTAGACAGTTTTTTTATAAACAATAGTAATTGAAAAATATTTTGTCACCTAGAAAAAATTATTTTCATGAAATAAAAATTTTAATTGGTGTTCTTCAAAAATTAGGTCTTTAAGATTTTCAAAATTGGAAAATAAAAATGGGAATTAGAATTTTTCTAGGTGAAAACTAAAATGGTAATAAATGTAAACCTAGCTCATTTTTATAGAAAAAATTAACTAACATACTAAACTTTTATAAAAATATAACTATGTTGGTTTGATCTTGACTAATGGGTGGTAGGAACTTTCAGGGCAACAATAAAAATGCAAAAATTTTATTATTTTCAAATTTTGATTTTTAAATAAAAAATAGAAAATTCCTCATAAAAAGGGAATAAAATTTTTTTCAATGCTACTTTGATTCATTTCATGCTTTATTTATGTAAATTATGTTTTATCTTCTATATATGATCATGAAGGGAAGTTATATGAAGCATTTAATTTGTTTTCTTGAAAAATAATAAGTGGTAACTGTTTAGATTTTAATAAGATAGTTCCTGAGTCCAGTATCTCTGGTTAATTTTTTTTTTTAAATCATTTTTTTGAAAAAATTGCAAACTTGTAGCTAGTTAAGGTTAATCGACTCAATTAACCTTAACTCATTTTATTTTTCAACTTAGGTTGGTGGTGACTCCAAATTTTTAGAAAATAAAATAAAATAAAGTTTTTTTTCCTTTAATTTTACTGTTGAGTAACTTGTATTAAGTGGGTTGGACTTAATATAGGTTAAATTAAGGAAAATTTCCAAATTTGGCTCAACAAGGATGAAATGAAAGATGTTGATGATCGTGTTAAGTAAGAAAATTGCTCGGCTAATTTGGTTTCATGAGTCTTGGCTAAGTTTACTCCATTTGTAAAAGTAGAAGGTGTAGCAAGAAGTAATTCACGTTTGATAAGAGGTTTAATGCTAGATATGAAATGGCTAATAAGAAAACTTTTAGTGAGACCCACGCATCTATTAGATATCTATTTAAAAGCTAATTGATACTCTTTAACACTTCTAGTTTGCATTAATTTTGACAATTCACCTCGCACATCGTCAAATTCAAATGGACCAAAACGTTGTCCAAGTGCTTTAGTAAAATTAGTCCAAGAACTTAACTATTTATTCATATGCATCCATTGGTACTAACTTAAAGCTCTGCCTTCCGATGCAAACAATGCCATTGAAATTCATTGTTCATTCAATACCTGATGAAAATTAAATAATTGATTTGTCTTGAAAATTCATCCCAAAAGATTGTCTTCATTGAAATGGAATCTCTAATTTGATACCTTTCAGCAAAGAATTCAAATTTATTCTAGAATATGATGATGAATTACCACTATTTAAATGTTGAGGATCAATCAAACTACTAGAATTCGTCTGTTTCTAATGTTGTACAACATTTGCCATAACTTCGATTTCAAATTGCATATTTTTTTCTAGTAATTGTTTGACAATTTCTTGTAACTTAGTGAGTATTTATTGTTTGAATGAATTAGCTAACTTTTCAAACTCTTCCTCTATTGATTGAGATTGTGTCTAAGGTGCCACGATGAACGAGAGCATCAAATTGGTAGTTGCTCAATATTACTAAAGGCCTACAAAAAGCCCAATACTAAGAGCCCAATCCCTTCAATAACTCTCTCTCACTATATCTAAAATATCTATCAAGATTGTCTTTTCTCTCTCTATATGTGTATATGCTCAGGCTATACTCTCAAAAGTACAATGAAACCCTAATTTTCTTATTCTTGTTTATTATCTATGTGATTATGTGAACTAACCCTCAATGTTCTTGACTAGATTTGCAAGGAGAGTTTTAAGGGAAGTGAAATCTATTCAAGCCAAACCCTAGCTTCAAAAAGAAAGAGACACCAAGATTTTGAGGGCCCAAAGATGGTTTTCCCCTTTTGTGTTTTTCTATTTTTTTTACTTTTTTATTGTTTCTTGCTTACATTCTGTTAAGATCTATCATTTGAAATTTATTACAGTTACTTATCTGTTTTACAATTGTCATGATTCGATTGGTTACAAAATCTATGAACCAACTAACCTTCTTAATAGTTTTTCTGACTCTAGTTGTAACAATATGTCATTTGAACAAAGTGAGACAGTAATTACCCTAGATTGTTAGCCCCTCCCCTCCCAAACTTATTCAAATGGAAGCCTGGACTATTCGAGCAAAGTGGCTTTGGAGCGTAAAGTTTCATATTATGTATTGATGACCCACACAAAAGAAATGTCACTTGTTACAAAAAGACATTTCAGTTACATGTTTCCGAAAATAAATGTCGCGAGTCTTTGCAAACATCCTTTTTGGAGAGCTTCTTCAGCAAATAGGTCTTAAACTTCTTCATCTCTTGAAACCCCATGGGAAAAAAGAAAAAAAGAAAAGAAAAAGGAAGACAAGATAAGATAAAGACCATCATTTTTATTTTTTCACTTTCACATGCAGTGGCCAAATAATAAGACAACTGCTTTTATATAGCTGGTTTGATTATATAGATCGATGATACCTAATTATAAGGAACCTAGAGTACCATACAAATTTTTTTCATTAAATATTTCAAAGTTAAATTTTTTGAAAAAAATAATTTATGATGAAAAAGTAAATTAAACATTTATTCATAATATTTTTTTTTTCCACGATATGTCTTTTGTTTTGACTCCCATATGAAAAGTGGAAAATCACATCACACAAACCGCATATTTTGTTTTCCTATTAGCTTACATAAGGGGCATGTTATCTCATCTATACCTGTTCGCTTATTGAAGTTTGATTTTATTGTTGAAGCGAGGGTTTAGTAAGACTTTCTGTGTCTGCCTCCGCTGTATCTCTCGACATAGTGGGTGCACTTCGTAGTGTTTGCTTTAGTTACTTAGTGCAAGGTATGCATTCAGTTTCTTAATAGTTGCATGAAATTGAGAACGTGAGGTATCGTTAAAACGTAATTTAGTTTCTTAACCGCTTTTAAGGACGTGGGGGTGAGGATCTAAGTTTTACTAAAGTGTGAAATAATAATTAAAAAGCTATAAGACACCAAGTTGGGATGGAAGGGCTTAAATAATATAGATGAAGTTGTTTGCCCTAGATTTCGATAATAGGGTGCTAAAAGCAATTGGTATTTGCATTTATTCTATTCCTTCAATTGTTGAAATTTTTTGGTAACTGCCTTACTTTACGTTGTCCACAAAATTTTAGACATCCTTCCAAATTTGCAATGAAAAAAGAATTTACACATCTGCGTCGTGAGAACACTCTCTTCCTACTTTAGCATATGTTCCAACACCCAGTTAATATATTCCTGAAATTCAAATTCCATGATACCTTATTCCAAGGGAGACAGCCACCTATTTATTTCGATCCCATTGCATGGTAAGTCAATTGAATTGATAGAATAACCTTTCAATTTGCCAATGAGATATGGGATTTACTTGCATATCCAAGGGCCCGATAAATAAAAGATTTGCAATAAAAAAAAATGTAAGCAAGTCAAATTGAGATAATACAGTAAAACTTAAGCTTGAACACTAGATCAACTTAAAATTTTAGAGCTTGAGTTCCACTTGAGCTCGATCAAGCTTTTATAATTTTGAATTCAAACTTGAAATAAAATTGTATCCAATGAACTCATGTTGAATTCAATTAAACTTGCCTAGGCTAGATTATATATATACAAACTCCTAATTAAAAGAATATATATCAATTTTCAAAATTAATTCAAAACTCAACTCAAACTTGATTTCCTTACTAAGTTAGTCAAGCTAAATACCATGACACCAAGCTTAATTAGATAAACTATTTGAGTAACTTGAGTTCAAACTTAATTCAATTATTGTTAAATCAAACTTAAGTAACAATCAAGTCAAACTTGAGTAACTCAGCAATAGGTTTAGATGATTTATGTACACCACTAATCATTGATCAACGATAGATTTATGCAATGGTTTTGTAATATAGTTAGAATGAACATCATTCTCCCATAAAGATGGAACATATTCAATTTCTTTCTTCCATCCTTTTAAATTATATAGTTGACAAAAAAAATAAAAAATAAAGGAAAAAGTACATTTTTAATTCTTAACGTTTATTTACCTTTCTATTTAAGTTCTCAACCTTTTTTTTTCTTATATTTAAATCCTCAACATGTTGGAAACTTTATAAAAAAAAAAAAAGGACTTTCATCAAATATATTAAGTTTTCCATCAATTTGTGATATATATCAATTTTAAATTAGCTTATAATAATTAAATTAACAAAATGATAATATCAAATATATTTATTTAATTAATATAATAGAAATAATATTAAATATATTTAATGATATAATATAATAAAAAACACAAAAATATTAATTAAAATTAAGAAAATGGATTGAAATTTATGTGTGTATCCTTACTATCTTAAGCAACTCGCCCAAGACTAATCGGAAGTCAATACATATTTAATATGAATAGAAAATTTAACGTATTTAATAAAAATCCTATTTTTACGGCTTTAAAAACATTGAAAACTTGAATAAAAAAAATAAAAGGTTAATGACTTAAATAGAAAAGTAGGTAAACGTTAAAAATTAAAATTGTATTTTTTTTCAAAATAAAAAAGAAAAGAATTTTTTTTTCTAAGTAAAATAATAAATAGTGAAAATACACAAATAGTTTTGGTAAAAAGAAAACAAAGAACCCACGTAGGCAAATAGTAATTATTCCTATGGATCATCAGAAATAATCCCTCATGTAGGAAACTATTCCTAACATGCAGTTCAGTGGCACCAATCAATAGTGATTCCATATGACATATGGCGTCGCAATGCATATGATTTAAATGTTACCTCCCGAAGTTACATCTGTTATTTTAATGGAAATAGTTTAATTTTTAATTTTATTATTAAAATAATTTCACTAAAAGTATGGATGAAACGGTAGAAAATTCCCATCTAACCCATCGATGCAAAGATTTTACAAATAACGCTCCTCTATAGAATTTTAGTAGCTTAAGATAAGCAGGAACGCTTAAAACAAGCAACTGTGCTGTCTCTCCTCTTCCCCTCCAAGTCTAAAAGTTTAAAAAAGAGAGAGGTAGGTGTAGGTCAATTACAACCACACCTAGATCACAATAAAGGTCATCGTAAATCACATTGGCGTGTCCAAATTATATTTATAGAAGCTTAATTACTATCATCTTAAGTTTTTTTTTTAAATGTTTTCTAAATTCATAGAACTTCTGATTTTGAGAAGATTGAAATAGCTAAGTTTATTTCCAAAGTCCTTTCCCACCTCTTAAAAATATATGAAATTCAATACATAATAACAATAATGAAATTTGCATTAAAACAAAAAAAACAAAAAATCCCTCTTGAAATGATGAAAAGCTTACTGCGGTTAACGTGTGTAGTTTTTATAGAAATAAGTAAGACAACTCAAAGATAGAAAAATATATATATATATAATATTATGCTAGGTGGGGTGACGGAGAGGGAATTTATGGGGGAGGAGCATCCTATGATGATTCAAGTTGTTTACGTTATTTGGGTTATAAAAAGGGCGTAACGAGATGCGAGTCATAAACTGATTTTTATGCATATGGTTAGGAGTTTATGAAAGATCCTTGTTGATATTTGAGCTTGCTAAAATAAGATCAACACTAAGTGGGTCGATCTTAAAGATTTAAGTTTCAGCTCTATAGCATCTTAAATTGAGCTCACTTATTTAAATTCTATTACCGATTGAAGTAATTAACAATATATTCGATAAGAATATGGAGAGACTTAATTCATTTAATGTATTATAATTTTAATATATATGGAGTATAAAGTGCATCAACAATTCCTTTTAATGATTCATCTTATTTGCATTATTTGCCACATGTTATGTCCATAATTGATCAAAGCAAAAATGATGAAGACTAAATAGGTATCCATCCTATTTCATTTCCATGTGTATGGAAATATAATTTCATCATTAATTTAACATGATGATAGAAAGTACTAAACGGCCTTTACTTTTTTTCTTTTTTTATATATGTAATAAATATAACTATTACTAAACATAAATTATAAATTTATGTATCAATATTTATTTCGTGTAATTTTTTATTGGAAAGAATACTTATTTTAATATTTATTTTGTTTTATTAATTACGGTATTAAATTAGAAATACAAATAAAATTACTAACTTGTCTCTATTTGGACATTAATTATAGTATTAATAAGATTATAAATTTTTATTCCTTCTAATATCTATTTCAATGAAATAAGAATAGGGAAATTCTAAAAATTAAAATCTTAAACTTATTTTTTTAAAATAAATAAATATTCTCACTATATTATCTTTAAATAAATAGACCATTAGATTTTGACGTGACTCCCATTAAAGTTTCAACTTCATAATGCTTAATAAGTTAATTTTCATCTATCTTCTACATATATATCAAACCTAGTGGTAATCAAACGAAAACTAACATTTGTAGTTTGTTGTACAATGTTGATGGGGCGGTGGTGGTGCGGTGGAGCAGATGGCAGATGGAGGGAGCATAAGCCATGTTCATGTACGCGGCATATTGTATGATTTGAGGGGGAATTGGCCACACGATTCAACCGACACGCTTTGGTTCCCGGCCCAACTAAAGCTAATTGTGCACTACTTACATTTGATCATTTTTGGTTTGAAAATATGAAATAGATAGGCGAATGTCCGCAGCGAATCCAACTTTAAAAAAACTATCATATCTATATTTTATCAGACGTTCAAATAAATTTTTTTTTTTCTTATCATAATGATAGTGAGATCGGTGCAAGAAGAACATGAAGAGAAAATTCACTAACTTAAAGAGAAAGGATTAAGAAATATATTCTATTTATTAAAACAAAAAAA